>CAKNYM010051149.1:293788-328892 GCA_932195095.1 Andricus curvator | reverse complement strand
GTGACAGAAGTTTTCGTGGGACTGACGTTAGAGCTGGACTCTCCACTATACGGTGAATCACTACTTGACTTGGACATGATTTCAACTCGCAAAACAAATTTCGCGCATAAAGGTGGTAGTTGGGTGTACAATCTAAACATGAACAATACAAACAATAAAGTAGCCTCGGACTGGACTGAAACTTTGATTGACTAAATGCATACACACGGTAAACGTAAAGTTTGAGTTTCAGGCGATGAATGGAGACTGGGTGTTTGTAATGCTAGAGGAGTGAATGATCTTAAAGTAAGACAACTACGAGAAACTATGCATGCTAGGAAACTAGATATTTTATGTGTACCTGAGACAAAGAAAAAGGGATGCGAAAGTAGAAACATAGAAAATGGGGTGTTGAAAAGCGGTTTTTAAATATGGTTAGGAGTAGATAGGGAATCACATGGTAGTCAAGGGGTCGGTGTGATTATGAATGAAAAAGCAAGATATATGTTCCAAAAACGACTTAAATACTTCTTTTCTCCCCTTTTCAGATAGTTGGAAAAAAATCTTTCTGATTGTAGGATTTATTATAAAGATACGGAAATATACGCTAAAGTAAAGGAATTACCTTCTTCATTTTAATTCAAATACAACTTTAGTCATTTTTATCTGAAGAAGATTGAACGTAACATATGGTCGTTGCGAACTTTTGGGTTTCTATTATACGATGAACAGAAACGAGCGTGAAGCGCGAGGTTCACATGATGATCAAACGAAATATCGAGCGCGAAGCGCGAGTGTCGTGATGAGAATGTGTTCCTTAAGGTCGATAGAACCTTAAGTAAATTAGTTCTTCTTTTTATGTAAAACTGACATAATTAAACCAAAAGCAGGTCGTAACGATGAAGCTTTAAGAGAGTATTAGCCCGCGAAGCGTGCACTGGCGAGGACACGAAGTGTGAAAACCTAGACGACAAATGTGTCCGAGCGCGCAGCGCGAGGTGAATACATTATCGAGCGCGAAGCGCGAGATAAACATATAATCGAGCGCGAAGCGCGAGATGAATACCCAATCGAGCGCGAAGCGCGAGATCCAACAGGTGCGCGCCCTAGGCGTGCTGAAACTTGCGAGCGAAGCGAGCCGCGCGCGAAGCGCGCTATGAGAATGTGCCCGCGAAGCGGGCGGATTTTTTATAGTAAATCTATTGAAAATTCGAGTTTCGGTACCTGTAGAGCGGGTTGAAACACGGTGTTTGCATCCCTAGGATTGAAACAATTTGTTTCAGCCCTAGAGTTTGACTACAGGTATCGAAAATCGAAGTTTCAATAGAGGCGCGATGAAAAACAATTGTCGCAACGTTCTTAAATCTCTGCTTACCTATCTCTATCTGCATGATAAAAAATTTTAGTAAGGTACAAAGAACATAATGAAGCTTGTAATACCTTTCTTTTAGCTTTACAATGACACTACTTCACCACAGTGTTCAGAGAATGAATATCGATCCTTGCCTCTTAAATAGACGGCGTTCTTTAATCTTTCATACAACCATCTCGAGAAAATTGACATAGTACAGTAATAAACACTGTGTTCAGATAATGTATTTTATTAGCGGGACAACATTGAATAAGCTCTTGGATCCACCTGTGTCGTCTTTATTTCTCTTGTATTCAGTGAAACATTACTAAAACCGAATACATTGAAAATATGTTTAATATTTATATTAAATGGTGTAAATACACAGCAAGTAGGAGAGATATTTTTTATACCGAAGGATCTGAAAGTATTTATGTTTTAATTGTATTCTGTACATCTGACTTAGCCATCTTTATTTTCACTGTCACTTTAATTTTTTTAAATTTGAAACAGAATACAAGAGAGGTTGTCCAAGTATAAAATGAATGGTTCGGTGTCTTTGATAGATGTTTCCAGAAAATCATATCGTATTTTTTTTTCTCGATAGTTTTCAATGTCTTCATTTAAAAATAATATTTTGAAAATTGAATTTTAAGTATAGTAATATATATATATATATATATATATATATATATTGTCCAGGGATGGTCCCGACGGAATAAACCCTAAGCGAAGGCATACCAACCGCGACGAAAAACTGAATGGCACCTAGGTTAGGTTTCTTGAATGGTGACTCTGGGATACCGGGCGACCTCTCAGAGTATGCAGCCTTATCTTTGCACGCGGGGCTCTACAAGAATGGACGAACCCTTTCCCTAGCTGCTCGTGGGAAACCAACACCAAAAAGTTATAAATGCGGTTCAAAACGATCGAACCCGCAGAGCACCCGACAATGGGTGGGCAAATAATGCCGTTCATCCTAGAGTTCGGGGTGCTGAAAATAATTTAGATGGAGCCACGACGACGAACCAGCGAAACGCCCACATTCAGTGCACGGATCAACTCAAGGATGACTTGCTAGACTGCTACAATTCCAGCATTATCCCTGTTCACCTAGGCTTTATGGCGCGTATGCACACTCTGTGGTGCAAGAAACACCCAGAGCTTCAGCGCGTTTCGCATCAGTCTTTGCAAAATCAAGCCGACCACCTCCGGAAAAATAGATATGTACGCGGAGCGCTTCCCCAACCGCTGTTTGAGCAAGCTGCAGACGAAGATGAGGAAGCGACATTAAGACCACCGCGGAAAGCAGGCACCTTCTGAGAGATGATCGCGATTTCAGGACAAGGAGGAACATTAACATGCAAGTTCCTCCTAAGCCCCAAGATCTGACTGAAATGGATGCCTCCCTTCGTGGAGATATTCAACAAGATTCCGACCTCTGGACCATCAATTGCTCAGTTTATGGTGCTGCGAGAGCTTTGGCTGATTCAAATCGAAGGCTAAAACCGACGATGGATCAACAGACCAAAAGACGCTTGCGTCAAATGAACAAGAAGTTTGGATGGGCAAGACAGAATGCGTCCCGTGTTCAATGTGTCATTAACTACATAACATCTGGTAGATCGTTCACGGAAAGGGTTCGAAAGTTCGCCCAGGAACTAAGGAGCTTGAATCACACACTGAACAAGTCAAAGCTGCTGACAATCAAGCAGCATATTATTGACGAAATACGGCTGTTATCTGACGCAAGGAGCAAAATACAGAAGAGGGAGAGCTGGATCAGGAAGAATCAACAGTTTCTCGCTGACCCATCGCGCCTCTTCAGCGATCTCCCTGTTTCTGTCAAAAATCCACCCAAGCCCAAGGAGGTAGAGACTTTTTGCAGAGAGGTATACAAGATCCAAAAAAAAACTAAAGTTAAAAGAAGATACTGACAATATCATCCGCTTCAAGGACTTTTGCGAAAACCTCATAAAATCTGCGGAGGAATGTCTATCAATCACTGCCGAAGAGGTGAAAAAAGCACTTAGAGGCACGAAGAACTTTTCCGCTGCTGGACCAGATTGTATCAAGAACTTCTGGTAGAAAAAGTTTACTTTTACACAAACATTTGGCCCGCATATTCACCTCATATTTAAAGTCGGAGACGCCCATTCCGCAGTGGCTGGTGTTAGGACACACTATACTCCTGCCGAAAAAGGCAACTTGTCCAACCCAGAGAATTATAGGCCAATAACTTGTTTGAACACACTGTATAAGATCTTTACAGCTGTCCTAAACAACAGGATTGTTCGACGAATTGAGCCTGTATGGCGAGAGATGTACGAACAACGTGGCTCGAAAAAAGTTGTAGCAGGCTGTCGAGAGAACCTGCTAATTGACAGGTATGTCCGTAAAGACGCTGCAGCCCATTAGCGCGTCCTGTCAATGGCCTGGATTGACTACCGGAAAGGTTTCGATTCAACCTCTCATAGACTTATCATCTGTCTTTTGGAAAGCTTGAAGGTACATCCACACATAGTGAGATGCATAAAGAGATTGATGCCTCTTTGGAAAACCATATTTACTATCTCATCTAGAAATTATCGTGTGACAACGAACAACGTCACCTTCCAGAATGGCGTCTTTCAAGGTGATACCATGAGCCCTTTGCTTTTTTGCATCACACTTCTGCCTCTATCTCTCGCACTACGAAATTCTCCTGGATACCTCTGTGGTGACACTAATCAGCGCGAGCATGAGGTCTCTCATGTATTTTAGATGGATGACCTGAAGATCTATGCCTCTGGTAAAATCAAAATTCGAACTGCTATAAATATCGTCAAGTACTACACCGGAGAGATTGGGATGGACTTTGGTTTGGACAAGTGTGCCAAAATTAATCTGAAGAAAGGGAAGATTACTGGCGTTTCCAAAGACCCTGAGCTTGTGGATATAAGTGTTATTAGACATGTTAATACTGGAGAGACCTATACATACCTAGGCGTGCCTCAAAGCCGCATTTAGGACGTAACATCTGTGAAGGAGTCTCTCCAAAGCAGACACAAGCTTCTTCTTCGACAGATTTGGTCTTCCAATCTGTCAGCGTTGAATAAGGTATTTTCGACTAACATGCTTGTCGTACCGGTTCTACTCTATTCGTTTGGGGTGGTTCAATGGACGAAGAACGAGCTTATGGCCCTTGATGTCACCACACGTAAGATCATGCATATGCGTAAAAGCTTGCATATCAATTCGTCAGTTCCGCGACTATACATTTCACAAAGTCAAGGCGGACACGGACTTCTGAATCTCCAGTGTCTTCATAACCGAATTGTTCTAAGTACAGCTTACATCGTTGCGAATGGCAGAGATCCTCTCCTGAAGATGGCCAGGAACCACGAGATGATTGGCGAAGGAGCGTTCCTTTACAAAGCCGCGGAGCATGCGGCCGAGATCCTTGGCCTCAATTTGAACATCAGAATTTGAACAGCTTTACTTATAAAAGCCGAAGTAAAGAAAGCAGTGTTCGGAAAATTTCACCAACAGCTACTCGACAAGAAATGCACGGAATCTTTCACAGAAATGTAGAAAAACATTCCTTGTCGAAGGAGCAAACTTTTGCTTTCCTCAGATCATCAGGGCCTAATTCAGGTAAAGAGGGCTTTATTTTCGCATGCCAGGACGGTGTCATTTTCACCTCAGCATACCGTAACCGCATTTTATGTCAAGAAGTTCCCATTGATAGGTGTAGAGCTTGTTATGCACACTCTGAGTACCTAGAACACATACTATCGGGGTGTCCGACCCACGCAGGAACGACGTATATCTACAGACATAATGCGGCCCTAAGAGTGCTTCATTACCATCTTTGTCGCTCTGACGGTGCTGGCCGCGACCCTGCCCGACATCGTTCTCCAAGACTTCGAGAAACGATCTATATTCGTGATCGAATTCTCGGCTCCGTCTGAATACAACATCATTGCCAAGGAGAAAGAAAAGGAGGAGAGGTATCAATACCTTAAAAGAGAGCTGCAACGGCTGCACCCAAAATATTCGGTACAAGTAATTGTCCTTGTGACAGGTGCTTTCGGAGGTGCGAAACTATCACTGGTTCGTAACCTTAAAGCCACACCCGCATGCCAAAAATATGCCAAAGCACTTGCGAGATGGATGCAGAAAGCTATCATCCTTGGGTCGCTTCGTGTCCTCAAGACACACGAGGGTTTCCTCGTGCCCTGTGACCACCCATCTCACGGTTGTAAGACGTGACCATAAGTGTGATTTATCGCGGTTCTACTCTGGGAAATGGTGTCATTTTTTAGATGGAAATTGCTCTCAGTGGGACCCTGCGGTGGGTGTTCAACCTTTTTTTTTTAATTGTATATTAAACTTTTAAATCCCTCAAGCTGGTAATAACTGGGCCCTTTACCTCATACCCAACATCTATTACAGAATTCAAAATATGATGAAATGATAAACAATTATTACACGACGTTACTGTTTATCGTCACACTATTTGTGCTGTTAATCGATGTGTCAAACAAATCACTGCAATCGACAATTGTCTGCTTTTTAGAGTGTTTGCAATGATTACATTGTTTAACTCTTTCTTTTATTTTTATCTTGAAATTTTAAGCATTTAAAGCCTACCAATTAATTCGTAAGCCCAACGCCAGACAGACAATAATTGTTTTAAGATCTGCGCACAATATAAGCCTTGAATTAATATGTTTAATAAGGTCGTCTCTAATTATAAAAGCTATAACCAAGTAGAGCTCAGTATAAATAATGTGCAAAAAAGTGAAAAATCAAGATTTGAACTTACGCAACGTATTAGTAAATTTTCATTCAAATATACTACTTTATTTGATACTATTACTTACTTACCTTTAATATAGACTGGATATTTGACATAGAAGACGATTAGTTAAATGACCATCTATTAGCAAACGTCACTTATCTGCTTTACGAGGAAGAAACTTTATTGCTTGCTCTTTTTTTTATAATAAATAAAAAAATAAAAAATAAAAAATATATATATATATATATATATATAAATAAAAATGAAAAAAGTTTTAAATATGAAGAGTTTTTGGTTTTTTTGAAACAATAATTAATTAAAAGGGCTTAAAGTTGAAAAAATGTATTTTTAACGATTTTGAATTCAAAACATTCCAAAATGAAACAACTTTAGATTAGGTAAAATGTGGAAAAAATACAATACTTCAAATGAAATGAGAAATAATTGAACTTATATCATTTGTCAATTAATTATAGGACGATCTAAAAATTTTCAAAATCCAATTATTTCAGATTAGACTTTTGAATTTTGTATCATTTAGAGCTCAAAGGAATTGAAATAGTATTATTTCTAATTAAAAGCGTTCAAAATTGAATAATAATTTAAAATTGAAAATTTTTCTATTAAAATAATTTTCAGGTCGTAGCAATTAAAATTGGACAATTTTAAATTGAAAACTAAACGGAATGTTTTAAATTGACAGTTTATAAAATTCTAGAATTTTAAATTGAATCCGAACTTCATTTGAAAGTTAAAACTGTCTAATTACGAAGAATAGTGATATTAACACATTTTTACACTCAAATCTCTTAAAATTTCCATTATTTTAAATAAATTTAAATAATATAAATTATTCAAAAATTAAAGAAATTATTCAACTACTGAGGTATCAATTTCAGATAGTTCTATTTTCATCTATTTTCATTTTAAACGACGCAATTTTTTACTTTTTTAAAAATAAAATAAGATAAAGCAAGATCGCTAGGATTCCAATTATCGATATTGCACAATTTCAAGCCATTCAATTTGAAATTTTTCCTTAATTCGAATTTAAAATGTTCAATTTTTGCAAAATATTTTAATAAAAAGAATTCAATTTTCTATGCCTAATTGTAAAATATTCTCCTTTTTAAGTATTGAAGTTAAAAAAATTATTTTGAAAATTTTTCATTGTTTTTAATTTATTCTGGAGACATAAATTCATAATTATTAACTTACAGATCCATGAAACTGAAAATTGTGCAACTATCAAGTCTTCAATATGAAATTCTACAATTTAAAAATATTTTTAAAGTGAGATCGTTCTGAAATGTTCAATATTTTAATTTGAAACTACCACATTATGAAATTTAAAATGATTTTTTTTCGAAAATTGAAACTAAATATTTTTAAATTTAAGATTTTAAAGCGAAAACATTTATTTTTAAGGCCCTTCATCAGAATGTGTAATCCGTTCTGAATTTTGAAACCGCACGGTTAAATATTTTTGTCTAATTTTTTGCATGCGCAATCTACATAGTAATATCTCGGAGCACGCAGAGCCGGTTTTTCGATAAAATGTTTATATTTTGTTCAATAATTCAAAAACGTGAGAACAATATCAGTGACGCTTAGTGTTAGTTGTCCATGCATTTCCGCAGCGTGTGTATGGAACTTTTTCAAACTCTAGTCGGCAGACCCCCCCCCCCCCAAGGGGGGAAATTCGGTCGGATGCCAGAGCTTGACCGTCGGCCAAAAGTCGGCCCTGCTTTGGTAACCGATCTATGGTAACCAGAGTTAGGCCGACTAAGGTGTTCTCAAGCTGTCATGGTCCCACCGACGTTGGCAACCGACGTGGGCGGCAGGCGAAAAGCCGATGGTCGGCCCAATTCTGGTCCAACTTTGGGCCGACAATCGAATAAACTGTGGCAGATTGGTCGTTACGACCGCAAGAATGCGGTCGGTCCGACTCTGGATACAGCAATCGGTTACCCACAAGTCACTTTGATGCACCCGACGGTCGGCCAAACCTTAAACCAGGTATGAACAGACCGCGGGATAAACTCTGGTTCATTGTTTCAAAAAGACCGTGAAGGTACGATCGGCCCGACTCTGTTCAAGATATGGCCCGACCATCAGCATAACATTGGCTTGTACACGTCACCATGACGCACTCGACGGTCGGTCAAATCATGGCCCAAATGTGGGCCGGCCGTCGGATATACTCTGGTTCATTATTTCAAAACGATCATGAAGTTACAGTTGGCTCGATTGCGGACGAGTGTTGGCCCGTCCGCCAACGTAACATTTGCCCGTAACATTGGTTGAATATAACCTACTTCATTTCGATAGATTTGCTTTCGGCCCATGTTGATCTGCTCATATTATTGGGAGGTCGAATTGTTGTGTCACTCGTAGAAATTGATAAATATGACCAGAAAAAGGTCGGCATACGAGAGGTTGCAAAAATTCAGAAAATTGAAGCGTAGAAAAGTTGATGATGATGGGAACAGTAGGCATCTTAACAGCGAAGACAATATTTCTAGTGGCGATACCATTAGCGCATCAGGAGTTAAAAGTTGCAATCCCCGAAGATTCAAAACAAGTGTCATCATCTAAATTCTATTTACATATATTTGTATTAAAAAATTCTACGTTTTTCCACCTTATTGCGTATTGCGTATTGCGAAGCCAACGGTTAGCAGTTGAGGTCGGTTTATTATTATTATTTATCTGGCTGACTCGACCATTGGTTCCCAAGAGTGGCCCTACAATTGGTTACAAGGTTGGCTGAACGTTTTTTGCCAATGTAGTACCAACCTTCAAAAATCAAACTCGGCCACATTGTTGTCCAAGGTTAGGCCGGCATCATCTTAGTAGATGGCCCATATATGGGACCAAATATCGGATCGACGTTGAGAAGCCAGAAGCGGTAGACCGTTATCATTTAGCTGGTTGGCCCGACATGACAGTGAGCCGACGGTCAGTTCGCACCTAGGCCGGAGCGAGTCGAATTATCTGGAACGAATCCTTACATTATTACGAGATTACGGCCGGTTAGAAAAACTGTAGCAGTAAGGCGCAGTGCCAGCTTTCTATGTATTTTCACCGAGTATATTCGAGAGCAGGGCTCACCACTTTCAGCAGGTGCTAACTGCCACGACAAGTGTATGACTGCCTCCAAGTTTTTCTGTCATTTTTTTCTTCGCTTTCCAGGAATCCTGAAAAGGGTTACGGTCATTACGGTCACGGCTACTTGCGGCTCATTGTTCACACCGAAGGTTCTGATTTTTTTATACTTGAATTCACAATTCATTTCATTTTTTAATTTAAAACTGTAGTTTACCGTGAAGGATTAGGGACGAGTCGAAGGACAAGTTCAAAGAAGATATATGAGGGCCTGTTTGACTTAGTATCGTGACTGCCATTGGCAGTCTTTGCAGTCACTGACTGCCTTCTGGAGAGCCCTGATCTAGAATATATAATCTGTAATATGAACATTTTATTGAAAAATCGGCTCAGTGTGCTTCAAGATATAATTATGCCGATGACGCATGCAAGAAATTAGACAAAAATATTCAACCTTGCGGCCTCAAAATTCAGAACCAATTAATCAATTGCTGAATATCTTAAACCAAGAAGAGTACTTTTGCCATTCGCTAATTGTGTCATCAACTGCAGAAAATAATATTTTTTTAAGATTTACAGGAAAAAAATTATTTTAACAACAAAATTTTTTTTCAAAAGTACTAAATATTCTGAAGAAAATATATTATTCTCTCAACATGTTCATTGTGTCATTCATTCCAGAAAATAACTTTTCACAATTCTTACGACTCACCGAGGGAAACAATTGTTTAAATAAATAATAATTGTTTGAACAAGTCAGGGTTATTTGAAAAATACTTGGGAACCCTCTACTTATGGATTAAAAATTATTCATGTGGAAACAACCAATGAGACCAAAATATTCAACCGTGCGTCCTCAAAATTCAGAATCCATTACACATTCTGATAAAGGACCTTAAGGCCTCCAGAATGAGATTGTTTTAGAATTGCGCATTAAAGATTATAATTTTAAATAGGAATTAAAAAAATTTCAAAAATGATAAATATTATTAGTAAGTATCGTATTATGTAGTATCAAGTGACATTCAAAGTAATTGGATATATTTTTTACTGAAAAAAGAATCACCGTCTTTTTCACCGTTCAAAATTGAAGCATTTAAAATATGTGGTCCTTCTAAGTATAATTATATTTAAAACTCCGAATATGATATGCTATCTAATTAAAAGCTTCCAAACTTAATGAATTCAATGTTAAAGCGTTAAAAATTAAACAATTATAATGTTCGTTTAAAAATTGAAGCATTCTTTTATTATGATCTTGCAAATGAATCTTGGAAATGATTTATTTACTGATTGTGCATGACGATTTTTAAGTTTCACTCATACTTTTCAGAATACAAAAAACATAACTTGGAAATTAATGATTTTCATTTAAGGGGGACAACTTAATTTTGACGAAAATTTTATTTTTGGATTTGCATTTTTTATATAGATGTAATCTCTAATGAATGAATCGTACGGTACTGTATTGTATTATGTAACCATATAAATATTCAGTCCATGAAGCATATCCATACATTCAAATTCAATAAAGATTCAAATTATTTGAAATCGGTTGAATGCTTTTGAAATCCCTTAAAACGGTCGAGAATTTACAGCACTGTAAGAATCTCCTGAACGCTTTTAACATTTCTTACCGTCCTTATCGACATATTATAAAATCTCTCACCATTTTAAATGAATCAGGATTTTCGTTTTTCGATATTCAGTGACATTTTGTAGAAAAATTTAACAGAGATGATTACAGATATTTTAGACAAGTAAGAGCCATAGTACTTAATAGTCATGCTCGTCGGTAAATTCCCGAAAACTTTCTGGGAATGGGCCGTCACTTATTTCTATTGACCTGTCGACTTGATCGCTGGCTGTATTCTATAGTTTGGTATTTCTTTTCTGACGGCGAGCGGAAATGGAATTGAAGGAAATAATAAAAACGAGATTGCACAGTACCATAAAGGCGTCGTCGAGGTGCTGATGCCAGAAACGATACAAAATAAAAAAGGTTGGGAAGTCGGTGGAGTGGTTGGTGAAAGCTAAAATCGAAGAAACAGAAATAAGGGCGTTTAAAAGAAAGAATTAAAAAAATATAAGATAAAGATCAAGCTAAAATTGGTCATAAGATTAAAGATTAAAGAAATCTTGAAATAAGAGACAGAGGTTTCAAATAATGAAACTGAATTTGCATTTTATTTCTTAGCAGTAATTTTACACAATAAAAAAGTATCCTTAAGCCACTTTTTTACTCATAAATATATTATTTCAATATTGCACGAGTTATTGAAACCAGCCCATGAAATCATAGGATTTCTTCGGGTTAGGGAATTCCAGAAAGGCAGGGAATTCTCGATAAACTGAGGTTGAAATTAGTTAGTTAATTTTTTTTAATTCAACAATTTTGTTCGAGAATGAATCAAATGTAAAAATGTATGTTCTTCAGTTGAAAATTTAAATAATTGGTAGAAAACTCCTGCATTTTGTTCCAAATTTGCAATCTGTGGTAGAATGATTATCTTCTTGGAAACTAATTCATCTTCTTAGTAGAAAATTCATTTCTAGGGATAAAAATTTGACTATTAAATTGCAAATTCCTTTAAAAATTCAAATATTTGATTGAAAATTCGAGTATTTTGTTAAAACTTAACCTTTTTTGGTAGAAGCTTAATCTTCCTGGTAGAAAAGTTATTTTTTTTATCGAACATTTATTATCATAAAATTAATTTTTTTGATAGACATTTAATCTTCTTATTTGAAAATTAATCTGTTTTGTTGAAAATTTAACTATTTTGTTAAAAGTTTATTTCATTTGGATGAAAATTAATTTTTTTACTGAAAATTTATCCATTCGATTATAAGATGAATATTTCTCCATTTTATGTTGTAATTCAACTATTTTGTTAAAAATTCGTCATTTTGGTAGAAAAGTAATCTCATTAGTTGACTGTTTATCTTTTTGGTTGAAAATTAATTTCTTTGGTTGAAAATTAAACTACAGTGCAACCATCGAATAAGGCCGTGCTCGGGTTTGTAGGGGAATACAATTCCGCGAAATGAGTTACCTCCACCCACGGTCCAAAATCGCCACGAAAAATTCTTGTCTCAACCTCCGAATAGGACCGCTTGCACTCAAAGAATGTACTAGAGCCCGTGTGGAAAAATTTCGGGGCGCTGGCCGGGCGCTGGACAGACCATCTTGTGTCTGTTCAGACGCTGGACAGACGGTCTAATAGCGCCGCTGGCCAGAAGTGTAACGCCCTAACCATGAGATGGTCTAGATTAGACGGCGCTACCAGCCGCTGATCAGCCCGTCGAGACTAGACCAGCTAATCAGCCGCTGGCCAGACGTGCAATGCGTTTACCACGCGATGGTCTAGATTAGACCATAGAAAAACAGGAGGGAAAAAAGTATGAGAATGACAGAAATAGTCTCTAATTATACTATATTGCCGAAAAAAGTGTACAAAAAAATATAATAAGAATTTGGTTCATTTTAGTTCTCTTATTCGAGTACACTCTTCCTTGTCCATCCTTCCTTGTCCATCCGGGCACGATGCTTTCGCACTCTTAATCCAATTGCAAATCGAGCCCGTCGTTTTCTCAACTCATTATTTTCCATCTCAAAACTTGTTGAAAATCTTGCTAGAAATAAATTCAGTACGATGTAAAGACATAGATATATATCTGCCGCTCTGGTCTTTTGTAGGTTAGGTTGCAGTTTGACAAAAAATCAATTTACCTTATCTGATAACTGTATATTATATTGCTCGACAATTACCGAAAAACAATGTGTATACAAACCTAGATACGTTGCCAATGACGTCAACAGAAAACCATCCTGCACACTTTACTTCGAAGTTTTTCCAATCATGTCCGTCTGCTGAGGATCACACCAGACCGTCACGACAGCACTTAGATATTTCCAATCCAGACCGTCTGAGAGGGGCCAAGCCAGACCGTTTCGACGACACTTTGAAAATTTTTCAATCGAGTCCGTCTGAGAGGGCCAAGGCCAGCACCCTGTCAGACCGTCTTAAGTAGACGGTCTAGATTCGAACTAGCCAGTCGATCTCTCCACTTAAGACTGCCACGAGCTAGATATTTCCAATCCAGACCGTCTGAGAGGGCCAAGGCCAGCATCCTGTCAGACTGTCTTAAGTAGACGGTCTAGATTCGGACTAGCCAGCCGATCTCCCTACTTAAGACTGCCACGAAATTTTTCCACACAAGAGGGATCGAGAGAAGAAACTTTTTTCAGAAAATACATGCATTATTTTGCCAGTTGGTAAATGAAATTTTTCAAGGAATCTGTATTATGATCAGATAATAACATACATTGTTAACGTCTTTTCAGGCTAGATGGAGAAATAATTAAAAAATTATTTTAATTAATTTTTGTCTAAAAAAAGATCTTCTCTCGATCTCTCTAGTAGCTTTATGGAAAATCACCTCACCGGCAATCGGAAGTTCTGAGGTTCGATTCCCAGCGGAGCGAAAGGAGAAGATCTTTTTTCAGAAAAAAATTTATCAAAATAATTTTTAATTCATATCTCCATCTAGTCTGAAAAGACGTTAAATTTTTTTGTTATTCCCTGATGATAATACAGATTCCTTGAAAATTTTGATTTAAAACCTGGCAAAATAAAGCGTGTATTTTCTGAGAAAAGTTTCTTCTCTCGATCTCTCTAGTAGCACCCGACCGACAATCGGAAGTTCTGAGTTTCGATTCCTAGCGGAGTGAAAGATCTTTTTTCAGAAAAAAAATGATTAAAATAAGAGATGTATGTAGTAAATAATATGATGCTAACGTTTTTTATCTACTAGGTCGAAAATCAATATTTATTGAATACTGATGATCATTTTATGAATTGTGAAAAAAGACTCTCTATCTGCGCTTGGATCCGAACACAGGTCTTTCAGATTTTCGGTCTGATGCTCTTACCCACTAAGCTACAGAGAGACGAGATTCTTTTCTTTACAATCCTTACAAGTTGAATGCCGACAGCATTCGTTATACTTGTAAGATTAATTTTTCTTAACGTGAGACTTACATTTTATTTTGATATCATGGTTTTTGACCAGAGAGATGTAGAAAATCATATTATGTTAATTTTTTTTGTCTACTAGGTCTAAAATCAATATTTTTTAAATGTTGATTATAATTTGCTAGAGAGTTCGGATCCCAGCGGAGCTAAAGAATCTTTTTTTATTACAATTTTTGTTCAGAATTATTTTTGTTATCAAACATCCATCACTTTGGTTGAAAATTTAACCATTTTGTGAAATTTGTAATTCTTTTATTTCTGGTACCTATACATTTTCCCCCTTCTAAAATTTTGTATGAATTTTGTCAATAAAAACGTTTAAAATAAGTTCAGAAACAAACATGTTTTTGCATTAACATTATTGATATCCTAGCAGTAAATTTATTTTTGTACCTAAATGAAAAAATTAGAACGGTTAGGCACCATGAAATGTTAGTCAGGTTTAAGTAACGGAAAGTCATGAAAATTATAAATTAAGATTGTTTATCAACTTCGAATCATAACAAAAATTATTTGAAAAATGATTTACTTGGAGAAAAGCTAACTGGAATATAAATTTTGATTCTGTAAGTAAATTTCTGTATGTTTCATTTGTAATGTGTAATGAGTTAAAGCACAATTTTTGGTGCGGAGCAATGGGGATTGGATAATTCTGCTGGGAGATTATATCTTACCAGAAGGACAAGATAAAAAAAGAATGAAACTTTCTCCTCAGGAGGCACAACTAGGATGGAATTACCAATTACTGGTAGGAATATCCACGAAATATTTGATGAAACTGCTGCAATAGAGTAGAATTTAATTTGTTCAATTTTCAATAGAAAAATATTAATAACTGAAATAGACAATTTGTTGATATACGTTCTAATTTTTGTTCTTATGTTATATTTAGAAGACATGAAGCTCCTTAAATCATTCATTAATTTAAAGATTATGCGTGATGTAAGAATTTAAATGAATTTTTGCGGAAAATGGACTCACTAAAAGCCTATCTTTTGGTACGTTTTTTAGGTCAGTTACAGAATCATTTGTACCACCCTCCCCTTCAAAGTGTTTTAAGAAAATGTATAATTCGTTTTTAGAGTTCACAATAAATTGTACCCCGAATGTATAAATATAACATACGTACCTTAGTGGCGATGTGTCTGTTGTAAATTTTGAATAGCTCTCTTTTGCTAGCTGTTAGAATTGTCAGAAGCTAGAATTCAGAGTCCATGTCACATTGTATGAAAATTCATGCCCTTAATTACGACTCATGCCTGCAGGTATTCTACATCATCATACATATTCAGGTTGGTCTTCATTCTAGAGGAAACGGTGAATATATTTAAATTCTCTCTTTTTCTATGCATATTTCAATTCATCAATGGTCAATATGTCTTTGTCCTTTAAAAAAGTTATGAGATAGGCAAAATGAAAATACATAGGAGTGGTGATTTTATTCAACAATCCCCATATATAAAATTAAATTGAAAAAACTATGTGAGAAAAATTCATATAGGGAGTTTTAGTAACATTTTCAAAGGACCCTGCACCAAATGTACAGAAAATGAGCTCTTGTCAAAAATTTGAATTATACATATTTTTTGTAGTTTTAAAGGTGCAGATCAATAATTTGAGAGGAAATTATAGTCAAAATGGAAATTTTTGGTTAAATTTAGCTAAGAGCCTCACACTTTGTAGATCAGATCCATTGTCACAAGAGTTTTGTACTCATAAACTTGAAAGAATCACTATTTTGTGTAAACATTTAAGCAAGGAAACTGACATTTTCTAGCAACCAAAATCAAGGGAGATTTTTTATTCAACTATTAGAATTATTCTCACGTTTATTTTAACATTACCTACATATTTAAACAAGGAAATCGAAAATTATCGACAAACAAAATTACAGCAGATTTTTTGGTTATACTATAGGTCGAGTATTCTGTTCCGGCAAAAAATGCCGGATTTTCATTTTCTCTTCCTGCATATTTTATCGTGCACTAAATTGAATTCCAAAGAATTTATTATGAATTCCAGACGATTTATTATAAATTCCAAACAATTCTAGATTAATTGCAACGAGTTAAAAAATTGATGTTTGGAAAAATATGTCGGATAATAGAAAATTAAAGGGAGATCTTGATGGCAGGTGGAGGTTATGTTTCATCTGTATGATGAAACATTTACACTATGTTTTCCTATGGAAAGGAGTAGTGGTTTGACCCACAATATTTATGTGACCAGTCACAGTGGTGTCTCCCCCCCCCCCCCACGAGACGGTAGATGGCGTGCTAAAGGGAGAGGTTTCCGTCAACAACCGTTGCTGAAAGTTTGACTTTCGTTTCTGATATATGGACGAACGGTCAGTTGGATAGCTGGAAAGCCAACAAACCTTAAGAATCCATAAAAATCAAAAGTCATTCAACCCAAAATTTGGACTACAATAATTTATGCGAGCAACAGAAATGTTATCAAAGTTATCAAAAGTTAACGATTTATTGCCATGAATTTCTAAAATTTCCCTAAATTAGCATAAATTTTCATCAATTACCATAATTTTAGAAATGTATGGGACTTCTGATGAATCACCATAATTTATGAAATTTATGAAATTTTTGGAAATTTGTTTAAATTTATGAAATTTGTTGAAATTTATAAAATGTTTTCAAATATATGAAATTTGTGGAAATTTATGAAGTTTGTGGACATTTTTTAAATTTGTGGAAATTTGTAGAAACTTCATAAATTTGTATAAATTTATGAAATTTGTGGAAATTTATGAAATTTGTGAAAATTTACGAAATGTGTGAAGGTTTACGAAATTTGTGGAAATTTCGGAAATTTTTAGAAATTTGTGGTAATTTATGAAAGTTTTGGAAATTTGTGGAAATTTATAATAATTTATGGAAAATTATGACGTTATTAAAAATATGCCGGAAGAGAAAATTAAAGTCCGGCAAAATCTGCCAGAAGAAAAAATTAAAATCGGGCAAAATTTGCCGGATCCGTATACACTACGTATACTATATCAACCCATGTGGAAATCCGCCCAGCCTAGCCCAAATCATAATTGGGCGCCAATTGGGCACAAACTGGGCAGCCTAGATAACAAAAAAGTGAAATTAATTAACAGATTATTTAATGATATGAGTAAGTGGATGGAATCTCATCCGAATCCTGAAACTTTCCTAATCATTCCGAATTTTCAATTATCAAAACTTATGATAATAAAGCCGATCAGTGTTTGATTTCTTGCTTGGGCTTATATTGGGCATATTCATAGAATGCCCATAGTGGGCGTTCTAAATTAGTTAACATATTATTTTAATCATATGAGTAAGTGGATGCAATCCGATCCAAATGCTGAAACTTTTCCAATTATTCAGAAGTTTTAATTATCAACACTTATGCTGATAAACTCGATCAGTGTTTGATTTTGTGCTTAATGGGGCTTACATTGGGCATACCCGTAAAACGCCCATAGTGGGCGTTCTCAATTAATTAACAGACTTCTTTTAATTATAAGAGCAAGCGGATGCAATCCCATCCAAATCCTGAAACTTCCAATCATTCAGAAGTTTTAATTATCAAAACTTATGTTGATAAACTCGATCAGTGTTTGATTTTGTGCTTAATGGGGCTTACATTGGGCATACATAAAGTGAAATGCCCAACTAAGGCCCAGGTAGTTACTCCAATCTGGGCATTCGTTCTGCTGACCGCGTTACAACCCAGACACCCGTGTAGAAATTTCAGAGTGGCCCTGGTCGGGGCCAGATCTGGCAAAATCTGGCCCCAATCGGGTATCCCAGTTAGGGCCAGACTCGAAATGAAACGCCTAATCCGATCAGGGCCTGACTGGGGTATCCATAAGGAAGGCCCGATCTGGCCCTGAACAGGCCCCTTCTAATTTTTATTCATAAGAATATTATTAAAATATAATTGATTTGATGAAAAAGTGAACAATTAATTAGGAATATCAAACATTACCCCGAAAGGGAAATGGCCTAATGGTATAATAATAATAATAATATAAATATTTTGAAAAATATTCTGAAACTTGTCGTTAGATTCATGTATTTTGTTGAAAATTTATCTTTTTTGATAGAACATTAATCTTCTTGGTCAAAAATTGATCCTTTTTGGTTAAAAACGTAAGAATATTGTTAAAGATTGGTATTTATGCTCAAAGTTAATTTTTTATCCGAGTTTTTATGTGAAAATTCAACTATTCCATTTTCAGTTTATTAGATAAAAATTCGACTATTTGGTAGGAAATTTAAGAATTTCGTTGAAAAGTCATCTTTTTGGGTAGAAAATTAACCTTGTTTGTTGAAAATTCAACTTATTCGTTGAAAATTCAACGATTTGGTAGAAAATTCATATTTTTTGTTAAAAAGTCGTCTTTCTGGGTAGAAACTTATTCTTGGTTGTTGAAAGTTCAACTTTTTGGTTGATGATTCAACTATCTTGTTAAAAATTCATATACTTTGTTGAAAAATCATATGCTTGTGGGTATAAAATTATTCTTGTTTGTTGAAAGTTCAACTTATTGTTTGATAATACAACTAGCTAGTTAAAAATTTATCTTTTTTATTGAAAATGATCTTTTCTGTTGAAAATTTATTTATTTATTCATTTTAGAGTCACTGTTTTCTATAATATTAGACTTTTCAGCTTAAAAACTTTACTCTTTTGTTGAAAAATCAGCTTCCATTGTAGAAAAGTTAGCTTTTGTTGGATGTAAATAAACTTTTTTGATCAAGAATCAACTAATTTCTAAAAAATTTGTTTTTCTTCCTGAAAATTTTAATATTTGATTGAACGTTAATCGTTTTTGTTTGAAAATTCGACAATTTGATTGAAGAGTTTTTGGGCACGTGGAGCAAAGAATAAAAAATCTGCCCGCTTTGCGGGCACATTCTCATCGCGCGCTTCGCGCGCGGCTCGCTTCGCTCGCAAGTTTGAGCGCGCCTAGGGCGCGCAACTGTTGGATCTCGCGCTTCGCGCTCGATCATATATTTATCTCGCGCTTCGCGCTCGATTATGTATTCACCTCGCGCTACGCGCTCGGGCGTATCTACATCGCGCTTTACGCTCGGTTGCTCTAGATTTTTCAACTTCGTGTTCGACTTCGATGAAAAGAAAAAGTTTGTTTGCAAATATTATAAAATTATCAAAACCTCTACATATTAAGTGATTGTTAAATTTGTTTTTATTTTAGACTGAAAAGGAACTTCATTTACTCAAGGTTCTATCGACCTTAAGGAACACATTCTCATCCAGACACTCGCGCTTCGCGCTCGATATTTGATTTGAAACTCATTTGAACCTTGCGTTCCACGCTCGGTTCTGTGCATTTGATTTTTCTATTTTCAATGCTGTTTTTTACCAATAAAACAAAAACTACGCGTCATATCAAAAAGTGAATGATGAGAAATTTGTAGATCTTTTTTGGGTGCACAATTTTGGTGAAATGATCTTTACTCGTATCTTGCATAGTTTCACAGCAAAATGGAATTTTTGATTATTTTTTTGTGCGATAAAAATTTGAATTTTTTATTTTTCAAAAAATTCAAAAAGTTGTTATGAAAATATTATAGGGCGCTCAAAAAGCAACGTTTTTCTCCTCTTGACTTTTTTTCATATCGTGCGTTTTTCGGCTTAAAATGTACATTTTCGTTTGTTTTTTGGAATTTTGAAAATGCTATAACTCCAGTAATTTTTGTTTTATCACGAAAAGTCATTAGAATATTTTGTTCGTCATTTTGCGTACTACTAATAACCATACATAGAATTTTTAAATCTTCAAAAAAAGTGGTCTCAAAAATTTTCAAAATGTGCTCACTTTTTGAATTTTCATCCAAAATAGCTGGTTAACGAACTCGTTCTCTATTTTTCGGCCATAACAAAGTGTGCCAAAGCTCAATCAAATCTGATCATTTTTTCGAAAGTTATCGTGGCTACAGACAGACAGACAGACAGACAGACAGACAGACAGACAGACAGACAGACAGACAGACAGACTGACAGACAGACAGACAGACAGACTACAGACAGACAGACACCTTGGTAAAAACCGTTTTTTCTGGCTCAGGGGGTCTCAAAACGTGGAGATTTGATGAAAACCGACTATGTCAAATTTTACATAAAACCAATACCTTCTCATTAGAATGATAATGTAAAAAGTGGGGTTATAATGCCAACAAGTTGTCGACGCTTTCTCGAAGTTCACTGTCGGAAATCTTTAAGAGCTGGATAATTCTAGTTTGATATGAACACCTCACCCCGGTCTAAAAGCTTTGCGTAAATGATTAACTAGGTGAAATGAGAATTATTGAAAGCGATTTATCCACATGAGTTTACCGGTTTATCTGTTTACTAGTTCGTCACTTTTACAAAGTTGTCTTCCTTTCGTCCGTTCGTTACCCAATAATCGAACGGAAGACTAATCGAATACATTCGAGATTAGCGCGGCAAATTCAAATCTAAATAATTATAAACTCTAAACAGATTTAAAAAATACCTATAATAATTGATACTAACTTGATAATTGTATATTTATTAACTAATTTAATGCGTCCTTAAACATACATTTTCAGACATTTTGTTCAAATGAATTTAAGTTTTCTTTAGTTTTTTCGTTTCTTACATCCTTTGCATATGAGAAGTTAAATTTATCTAATTAACTTTAGGTTAGTCACTGAAATAAAAATTAGTTTAATATTCACGAATTAAGACAGGGAGTAATTTTTAATTTAATTAATCCTAATTTTTAAACTAACTATGAATTAACAGAGGGTAGCTGATGTGGCCCCGACTAGGACCACAACAGTAGCCATGATCAGAGCCGCATTGGGCTAACCCGATCGGGGCCAGGTCGGGAATCAGGATCAAATTGGGCAATTTCTCCACGGGCAGTAGCGCGGTTGGGTAGTGATTGGGCTGCCTAGTTGGGGCCCAACACTTAATTGGGCAATTTGGTTGAGTCCCAGTTTGGCTTCAATCAACTTTCCCACATGGAAATTCAAAATTAACGCTGGAAACATATTCTAACATGAAAAATTGTTTGATTTATATTATAAGGTTGTTTTAACATCCCCTAAACATTGAAATTAAAACTTCAAGATTTCCAAAAGAACCGAAACTACAGAATTTTTTTTTATTATAGTATTGGATTTGGAAATCAATTCACGGTAAATATGAGAAACATCATAGCAGGGAAAGTCTCTGAAGTTATTTTACGCGTAGTGTCAACATCCTCGAAATATTTAATCAAGGGACTCGACATTTCCTATCACCCAAAACTACGCGAGACATTGTTATTATAATATTAGTGTCGACAAATTATTTACGATAAGCGCGAAAAACATATCCTAGCAGGGAAAGCAGTTGAAATTACTTTAAGGTCCGTTCAACTAGCTCCCAACCACTGAATTTTGATATCCAACCGTATGGATCTAAATACGCTTGAAATACACCCAAATGCACCACTATTTCAAAATTTTGCACCACAAAATTGTATTTTGTAGAATATAACATAAACTTTATATATTATATTTCAATTTTTCTAAACTATGATTTTAGAGACTTAAAGTTTGATTTTTAAAATCTATTTAAAAAAAAGAAGCAATGCTCAGTCAAGCGTGATAAACAGCATGAGGGCCGCACTATCAGCGAATTAGTTACGTCAGAATCAAGAAGCCCCAAGGAAAGTAATTGTGCCTAATTACAAAATCTTGTAATCGCGACGTGATTTCCGCCCAGGAACATTGACAGAGGCTATAAATTCCTGGCTGTCTTATTAACATATCGGAATGACACCTGTACCATTCAAACTCATTTCAGATGCGCCTTAATGCGCCAGTCTTTAAAAAATCGAATTCCTATGCAATTCCGAAAAGTGCATGCAAATCGGGTAGGGGTCTGGTGAAATGGTGTCGCTATCTCAAAATCCAATTAATATAACTGGATTGTGCTTGCGTGGTTCCGAAAGGAATTTCAAATACGCTCATATGCAACACTAAGAAAAGTAATTGTGCTCAATTACAGGACCTGGTAATCGCGACTTGACTCCCGCCCGGTGAACATTAACACGTTATACGCCCCTGGCGATCTTATTAACATATTGGAATTACACCTGCACTATTGCAACCCATTTCAACTGTGATCAAATGCACCTCCAAGAAAAGTAATTGCGCTCAATGCCGATTTTTGGGCTCTTTTAGTTTTCTCAAAAAAATGAATTTTTTGCTTCTTTTGGGCTCTTCAAAACTGCAAAACATAATTTTCAAAAAACAACCCCTATCACCTCAAAGCTACCATTAATAAAAATATGAACTTAGCCTGAATGTAAGCATATACGAATGTTAGGCTGGTTTTGGAGTTCCCAAAACACTAAAAAATTATTTCACAAAATCATCCCCAACACTAAAAAAACTACATCTAAAGAAAATCTTATAGAATAACTACGAGAAAACATAAATCATAGGTCTGTGCTAGTTTTTTGGCTCACTAAGAAACAAAATATTAATTTTCCGACAACAGCCAATCACACTAAAACTTACCCCTAGTTAAAAATATAAGAATAAAAAAAAATTAATGTCAGAAATCAATGACTTTTTCGGGCCTTATAAAACAAGGCCAACCACTTTTCAAATGAAAAGAAAAACAATAAACTACTTCTGGTGCATTTAAACAAACCCTGCTGGGCTAACTTCAATGAAAACAGCTATAAACCGTTTCAGTTAAGAATAATTACATCAAACACCTTCTTAAGACTGTTTTTTATTTCCTCATTTACAAAGCAATATTCAGCAACCTCCAATACCTACCTCTAGCACATTGAACGAATCCCGTCTCTGCTTTCTTCACCTGAAACCGCTAAAAAGTTTTAATTTGAAATAATCATACCAGATACTTTTCCAAGACTCTGACTTGTTGACATCAGCTGCCTTCAACTGAAACAGCCAAAATAATTTCAATTGAAAAATAATCACCTCAAATACTGTTTCAAAACTTACCCAAGATATGTTGATAAGAACGCCAGGGATGTCTAATGCGTCAATGAGTACAGTTCCACCGACCAAGCTTCGGCGGCGTGGCGTCGCTTATACGTGAGTGGCGTGACGTATCCAGTGGCTTAGAGGTGGAGGGGATACATAGGTTGGAAAGAGAATTCGGATACCACTCTCGGACTCCTTGCTTACTCCCATGTATCCCCTCCACCTCCAAGGCGCAAGATAGGCCGCGCAACTCACGTATAAGCGACGCCACGCCGCCGAAGCTTGGTCGGTGGAACTGTACTCAATGTTCTTCGGGCGGACGTCGAGTGGCAATCACAAGGTCTTGCTATTAAGCGCAATTACTTTTTCTTGGTGGTGTATAAGATCGCATTTGGAGTTCTTTAGAACAACTGATGCACAATCCATTAATCTTACTTAGATTGCGACATACAGAAACCATTACCTCCCCCCCCCCTTTGTATGTGATGGAAATTTCAATTTTTGACATACAGGTGCATTTTAGCGCATTTGAAATGGATTCGAATGGTGCAGGTGTCATTCCGATATGTTAATAAGAACGCCGGTCAATGTTCCCCGTTTTGGAAGTCGCGTCGCGATTAGAAGTTCTTGTAATTGAGCACAATTACTTTTGTTGAAGGTGCATATGAGTGCATTTAAAGTACTTTAGAACCACGCAAGCACAATACCGTTATCGCAATTAGATTGCGAGATACAGGCACGATTTCACCAGTCCCACTCCTAACTTAATGGAATGAAGTTTTCGGAAATCTATGGAAAAGAAATTTTTTTAAAGACTGGCGCATTTAAGCACATTTGAAATTGAGTTGAAATGCCCGTTTGCAATCTTGAGATTGGAATTTTAATTGATCGCTGGTCAGAACCAGTTTGACATTGTATGGGAATTCGATTTTTTTCAAATATTGGCGCATTTGTAAGCATTTGAAATTGAGTAGAATTAGCCGTTTTTGATCTAATTTCACTCAGTTTTTGTAAAAAAAATTTATTCTGGTTCATTACTTTGTGAAAACTTAATGCGTCAATATCCCGCACATTTTTGAATGCTTTTAAATGTTTTTCGTAGTGCATAAATGCGCATTTGGAGTAGAATATGATGCTGACTCGAAAATCGATTTCAACGTTATGAGTACAAATATAGCGCCAGTATTTCACTAGCTCCTCCCCTCCCCACAATTTTCGACTAATTAATAGCTTGGTCATTTAACTAGCGCAGAATTTTTAATTGGTGGTGCACTTGAGCACATTTGAAACTAAGAAGGATAATGACCGATTTTTTTGAAAAACCTCATTTTTAACGACACTTTCATCAAAAACTCTTCAACGTTTCTTCTTATACATTTTTTTAAACGTTTCCCTTCTTTGAAATGTGATAACTTACTTGGGGGGGGGGGTATAGATTTTGACTCCCCCCCGCCCTAATACTTGTAACAACACCTAAAATCTTATGACACAACAATTTTAATTTGTGGTATATTTGAGTGCATTTCGAGCGTATTTGAATTCATATAGTTGATTTGACGTCTCCTTAACATTAAAACAAGGAAACTGACATTTTCTGACAAACAAAACCATATAAATTATTTTTCTTCTACTACTGGTATCGGAAATCAAGTTACAATAATCGTGAAAAATATATCCCAGGAGAAGTCGTTCCAATTATTTGAAGGGATGCTTTTGAAATCCCCTAATCAATCAAATAAGAAAATCGACATTTGCTAACAAACAAAATCACAGAAGATTTTTTTATAATTATCAGTAATCAATTTATAATAAATGTGATATACATATCCTAGCAGAAAAAGTCGTTGAAATTATTTTAAGATTCGATTCAATATCCCCTAAATATACAAACAAAGAAATCGACATTTTCTGATACCTAAAATCACAGGGGATTTTTGGATTATACTACTGGGGTCGGAAATCAATTTTCTAAAATACAACCACCAAAAAAAATACAGAGCTGGTTTCAATAGGGTCACATTTATCCGTATTCGCAGTCATTACAACCCTTAAAATAAGATCACCTACTTTCCCTGCCAGAATATGTTTCTCACAGTTAATATAAATCGATTACCATCTAAAATGTTGGATTTATCACTTGAATGTTCAGGGGATGTTAAAACAACTGCAAAACATCCTGTATACACAAAATAGAGAATCTTTCAAGTATATGATGGGTATAAAAATTCTGTTTCAATGGCTTTTGTTTGAGTAAATATTGTCTATTTTTCTAATAATTTTTTTCTGAATTATTGATCTGCACTTTCTAAAATTGAAAAAAAAATTAATTAGACATTTAGAAAAAAGCCATTTTCTGTACATTTGTTGCCGGGTCGTTTGATAAGATGCATTTAATTTAAAATCGTAGTTTGAACATCCTGAAAACGTTACTTGGACGTACAAGTCAAAAAACGTTATTTGAACGTTCCAAAAATCGTCCTGAGTCAGGTTAAATTATGTTCTGAAATTGTTTCATGTACCAAGTACGTCCTTAAAACGTCTTTGGAACATTTTATGTTTAAGGAACGTTATTTGGACTGACTTAGGACGTTTTTTTGCCGTTCTAATAAAGTTCATTAACGTTTGCGCTGACTGATGGCCCCCGGTTATCCACTGCAATATTTCTGAAATTCAAACACCTGAAAATAATTCATAAAGAGCAAAAATCGGCTGCGGATCGGAATTCAAACCGAGGCTGCCGTGCCGGGTTATTAAACTGACACGCTGCCTATTATGCCGAAGAAACTGATTGGAATCGGACTTAGTGAGCTCGTAGACGCTTCAAATTTGTTCTATAGCAACCTATATGCTTCTTAGGAAATCTGTAAGAGGTAGGGATCATTAACCTTACGGGGTTAACTTGTGTTAAAACCACAACATTACACAGGCTTATGCAAAAATAAATGAGGTAGACCAAATTTTTTCGGCTTGCCTAGAAATTTCGTAACAAAAACTTATTCGATAACTTACAAAAACATTGGTTTCTTCTGAAATGTTCTGAAATCTTCTTAAAATACCTTGAGCCTTTCTTCAAATATTTTATAATATTTGAAATTTTTCAATAATGCTCTCAAATACTTCAACAATGTCAGCAATATTTCAATTATTTTTTATTTTAGATAAATGCGAAGGCGTTGAACATTAACCATAATATAATATCCCTCGCTTACCAGAAGAAAAAGAGAGAGAAAAAACTTCGGTGAAAAGAGTGAAGGGATAAAGAAGAGGGTGAAAAATCTCGAATATTTATGGACCAAGTTTAAAGTGCTTTTCAAGTAACTTATTTAACTCAATGTATTATCCGTGCTAACAGTGGTTTCCTGCACATTTCACGCCTGGTGAACTATTTCCCTTGTTACCGACTACCTGGGCATGAATATAGTAATAACAGGTGTACATTCCCGCGAGAGGCCGTGAGTCTAATAATTATTATTGATCTTCTACGTAGAGATTGAAAAAAGTCGGCTCATCTTAAGACACATTTTATATACTAGAAAAGAAGACTAAAGATATGCAAAATACTTTTACTTGTACGTTAATTTTTATTTGAAACTCTCAAGGTATATTGCAGCGTTGCTGAAAAACTTTCTCTGACTTTTTCTTACCGTTATACATTATTTTTTTCAGGTCAAAAATAGTATATTGTGATATAAGTGCGGAAAGTGGGCAATTCCACACAAGTTGGAGGCAAGCTGTGAACGAGCCAAAGACGAGCCGGAAACGACCCGAAGATGAGCCGATGGCAAGTACTGTAAACTTCACAAGAGTTGCAACTGTGTACTTTCAGCACTTGCTGCACACGATATTTTTTGTAACAAATGATGGAAATTTTCGATTTCAGAAATAATAAGAACACATTTTTTGGAAATTTATGGTAATTTTTGGAAAATGGTAAAATTGCTAGATTTCCAAAATTTCCGGAAATGTATGAAAAATTGCTAAATTACCGGAAATTGCAGATATCCAAAGATTTCTGAAATTCCTGAAAATTTTCGGTAGTTTCTGGTAATTTGTCAGTCACTCATATTAACTCATCACTTCGAGTTTGTCCAATCACTATTCGCTACTCACAATCAGTATCTCAAGCGTCAAATCATAATGAAGTGAGGTCATGATTCCGGTAGTCTTAGAAAGTAATTTTGAATCTAAATTGCCCAAGCGCAACAGCAAGAAAAAGTAATCTGGCTCGAACTGCGCACGCGCAGAAGCTGGAAAAAGTAATCTTGTTCAAAGAGCGCACGCGCAAGAGCTAGAAAAAGTCTTTTTATAACTGTTTTTTACCACATGTCAATAATCTTAATGCAAAAAAATGTTGGTTCTCTGAATTTTTCAAATAGAAAAGGTAAATTTCTAATCAAAAATAAAACACATAAATTTCAAACCCAAAGAAATGAATTTTCAACTATAACGATAAAGTTTTATCTAATGAGATTACTTTTTTACCTTAAAAAGACAAATTTTGAACAAAATACATGAATTATCAACTAGAAGAAATAAAGTTTCAACTTAAAATCTTATAGTTAAATTTGAAGACAATTTTTCATCAAAATACATTAATCCTAAACCAAAACGGGTCCAGATCATGCCGACCCCCGCAATGTGACTTGCCGCGATGTGACAAGCCGCAAATGTGCCTTGCTGCAAATGTTACTTGCTGCACTTTTGCCTATTTTTCCCAGATTTCACATTTTTCGAATTTCGTGTGGACTTAAATTGTTTGGAATGAGAGATGCCACAAACGTGACATGTCGGTGGTTGGCATGACTCAACGCTAACCAAAAAATGTTATTTTTAATCAAACAGCTGCATTTTTGACCAAGAAAGATTAAATTTCTACGATAACAGATGAATTTTCAATCCAAAAAAAGACAAATTTTCCATAATGGAATTAAATTTTCAACCAAGAAAGATTTTTTAGTCAATAAATAATTGATGGGAATTCAATGGAAAATTGATGGAAAATATGATTTAAAAAAAAACAAGTTCATTTTTAACCAAATACTAGATTTTTTAACACAAAAAGATGAATTTTCAACAAAACAGATGATTTTTCAACGAAAAGTGATAATTTTTTACTCTTCGTAGGGATCGCGGGACCTTGTAGTTGGTGGGAGGGCTTACGGGTCTCATCGGACTATAGATCTGGATAGGTGAACCAGAGAGGCTGCATCGCGAGGTGTAGCTACTTTGGAGAACTGACGAACTCTAGTCAGTGGGACTTAAAGTAAAGAGCGATCCTTCCAAGGCGTAATGGCAAAGCCTCCTAGAATATCGAGTGCGCGAGTTGTCATGCTCCCAAGCTACGATGTAATCGCCGTGTCAAGGGCTGAATAGTACCAGGGTTAACAAATCCTTGAATATCCTGGAGGCGGACAGTAGAGGCGGACAGGCCGGGGTCTCAAAGGAGGTACCTTAACAGGGACTTTGGGACATCAGGTCGAATCCCATAGTACAATGACGGGCCTGTTCCGGAACCCTCCTCTAACCCACGACCAGTGGTAAAATGCTCCTAAGGAGGCAGTCTATCACGAGCGGTGCAAACTTCTGGAGCCCTTGCGGCTCTGGATTACCGACCCTACCTAGGTGCCCTGAATTATCCTTTTAATGCCTGAGACAGAAATTCCCATGATTCTGATTAATCTGCACCACAGCAAAGGCGCCTCGTTGGTTCTAGCCAGGCGCTTGTCAGTGGTTCAGGTAGGAATTGCCCTAATCCAAGAACCCTGGTTATACAGGGAAAGGATTAGTGGCTTGCCAGGATGTGGCTCCGTATATAAGGGGCTACGAGAAAGAGCGCCAAGGGCATGCATAGGCGTCAAGGGTATAGATGCAATATTGGTGCCTAAGTTCTGCTCCAGAGATCTCGCCGTTATCAAGGTGAGACTCACGGGCAGTAGCGGAGAAACTCGAGAGGTTTTTATTGCCTAAGCGTATTTCCCGGGCGAAGGCAAGGGACTCCCGCCTCCCAAAGAGGTGGAGGCTCTAATTTGGCACTGTGAAGTGAAGAAGATTCCTCTGCACGGTGTGGGAAAGCACAAACATCAATGATAGAGGGAAAGATTCATTTGAATACATAACGCGCACAGAGCTGGAGATTCTGAATCGGGTTAATACTCCCACATCCCAGACTAAGAATAGGAGTGAGGTGGGCTAGAGAGTCTCCGATAAGGAGTCTCTCTCGAACCACAAATATATCGTGTTTCGATTAAACCTAGGAAAACCGGTGGTTTCCAAGATCAGAAACCCCAAAAATACACTTTGGGACTCATATAAATTTAACTTGGTGGGAGGCTTGCGGAATTACTCACAAGCTATGTTACCATTGATGAGTTAGAGCATGCCGCAGATTTTCTGCGAAGGAATCTGGCTACATCATATGAAAACGATTGCCGTATGAGCACAATAAAGTCTAGGAGGGAGCAGTATGGTGGAATACACACCTGGAGAGACTCCGCAAAAAGACAATAATGTTGTGCAATAGGGCAAATAGAACTAAATTGCCTTCAGACAGGGACATCTATAACACGGCCCCGTATGAATACAATAAAAGCATAAGAAAGTATAAACAGGAGGATTGTAGGGGCTTCTGCGAGGAATCGAAAGACATTTCGGAAACAGCGAGGCTCCACAAGATCCTGGTGAAAAATCCGGAAGCTCACCTCGGGCTCATAAGGCTCTATAAAGATGATTTTGCCGAAGAAGAAGAAGCAACGCTAAATCACCTGATGGAAGTTCCCGTTCCGGGTTTCCAGCGAATCCGAACCCACCAAGAAGAGGAAGGCTGGGGCCAAGAAATGGAGAGGGCCGACTGGAATTTCGCCGCTAAGGTCGTTAATTACAAAAAGGTGGACGGAGCCTTAGGGTCCTTTTTCTTTTTAAATCACCAGGGGCGGATGGCATTTATCCAGCACTTTTACAAAAAGGCATGGATCTGATCGTCACTCATGTGACGAAATTATTTAGGGCAAGTATAGCCCATAAACACGTGCCATCGGCATGTAAGGATGGCAGAATGGTCTTTATTCCCAAACCTGGGAGGGAGGGTTGCACTGCTGCAAAAGATTTCCGACCAATCACTCCCCGTTGCATAGAGGGTAGCATGCTTTTCATGCAGGCTGCTCGTTAGAAACTGCGCTTCATGCTGTCGTGGCATAATTGGAGCAGCAGCTGGAACAAAAGGAGTATGCTGTGGGCACTCTCTTGGATATAGAGGGTGCTTTCAGCAATACTCCTCCAGAAGTCATCTGTCGAGAGGCTTTGAGATATGACGTGCCGGACCGGCTAGTTTTCTGGATAGGAAACATGCTACGCCGGAGGAGACTCGAAACCAGATTGGTTTGAAGGCCTAGTAAGGGGAATAGCTCAACGGGGTTGCCCACAGGGGGGTATCCTATCGCCACTCTTGTGGTGCACTGTAGTGGACGGTTTCCTTCAAAGGCTAAATAAAGAGGGGTATTATACTCAGGGCTATGCAGATGACTTTGTAATCCTAGGCAGGAGGACTCAGGGCCCAAGGTGAATCCGGAAAAGACAAACATGGTCATTTTCACGGGAAATTATAAAATGCCGAAAGTTGACGCTTCTGTCTTCTGTGGTGAGAATCTGACGTTTTTAAATTCAGTTAAATATCTGCGAGTAATCCTAGATAGCAAGCTGAACTGGACAAAGTACCTGGAGACCCAATGCAGGAAGTTTTTCATGATTTTTCTGATGTGCAGGAGAGCCTTTGGGTTGACGTGGGGTCTAGAGCCTAAAATTCTTGCATTGCTCTACATTCCAAGCAGGGATTTGTGGAAAGCAAATGACAACCCGCTCCTCCAAGGAGGAATCTGGTATGCGGATGCCTCCAGGAGAGTGAGAGGGTCAGGAGCAGGAAGCAATGACAGCAAGAGAGGGAGGGGGATAGGGATCCCACTTGCGTGACATGCTACTGTCTTTCAGGCTGAGGTCCTGGCCGTCCTTCGCTGTGCTGAAACACTAATAGAAGAAAACGCTACAGGCAGACAGATTACGATCTGTTCGGACAGCCAAGCGACACTAACTGTAATAAGGAAACCAGCCATAACATCAGAACTGGTTAAGGAATGCAAAAAGGTATTAATCCAACTTGCGGAAAGAAACAATGTGGATCTCATATGGGTCCCTGGTCACACAAGGATCAAGGGAATAGCGTCTTGCTGTGTCGGGGTGGCCATTAAAAGCTGGATCCGAACAAAACACCGGGAATACTGCGAACAAATCCAGGGTTGCCGTCAGGCGGAATCCATCCTGGGTCATACCTATAGGATGAACAGAGTCAGGGAAATCTGGGGTTTACCCAAGAAAGATATAAGGACAGTGGTACGGATCCTAACTGGGCATAACCACTTAAAGTATCATATGCACAAAATGGGGTATAACCCCACGACAGAGTGCAGGAAATGCGGCAGGGATGACGAAACATCCCTGCATGTATTATACCAGTGCCCGAAATTAGCTAGGCTTAGCCAACAAACCCTCGGGGCCCATTTTATGGAACCTGAGGAAATTACAACGCGAACAGTAGTCGACATATACTTGGCTTCATCAAGAGGTCTGGTGTCAACTGCTGAGAGCGAATAGGTAAGGTTGTGGCTCTGACTTCCTGGCATTCCTGAGCTGTAACATCCATGAATTTTTGCATACATATATCGCCTAATGTTCAATTAAAGTGTAACGTATAATTTTTAACATGATCATTCCTTACTTAATGCTTATTTAAAACTTATAAATCCTTTTTAAAGTCTTATCAAGCCACTTAAGATTAGTTTACAATTACTTGTTCGAACAGCACAAATATTTACTAAAATTATAGTGGGAAAATACTAATGACTCATTAAAAATAGATGCATTTATATATAGCTGTATAGATTATGTGAGAAAATGTTATAGAAACACGAATCTTGACAAATTCGAGTGTGTAATCAAAGAACGTGATTGTGCAACGTTCTCAACTATTTTGATATTAAGAAGGCAATATTATGAAGCATTTAAATAGAATACGTCACGTCCATCAAAATAGTTTCATTACAAGTTTTTTCTTCAATTCATAAAAACTAGAATTATTTACACACTTAATCTATTTCACCTTACCTTACTTACATTAAGAATAATTCCTTTAATGGTTGCACTCACAGAAACGTGACGAAATTCTATCAAACACAGCAGCACACGTAACACACCTCAAGGAGACATTTTTTTAAATAAACATGTATATCAACATAATTTTACAACCAGATAACATGTACATGTTTCAAGCAGAATAACAATTTATATAGCTTCTTTTATCTCCCTGAGTATTTCATTATATTGTACCTTTCATTTTATTTTATAAAGATCTCGTAAGCTTATAAGTTTTTGAATTGCAACATAAATTGAAAAGCAATCATTGAAATGCATTATAGAACACAGGAAAATGTGTTTTAGCTTTAATAATGACTGTATCCCTTTGGTAAAGGGTATATAGGACGAACTTTTCTACCTCCAAAATAATAGATGGTAATTGTGCATTAAGAGCAGATTAAGCTGTATCAACACGCACCACATGGCGTATAGTTTCGTTAACATGGTGTCATTATTTTGATGCATGTATGTGATAATTACCTTTATTTTCAAGAAAATGTAATTTTTTAACTTACGTAATACTTGAAGTAACACTCATTCAATTAAAAAAAGAATCAAATCAATTTTTGAACACAGATGTCATGACTCTATTGCAAGACTCCAATACACTAAATTTCAAGACATCAAAGTTTGATCCAAAGGTGGATTAATTGACCCTCTTGGATTAAATGTGAAACGGAACAAGGGTCATTTGTATACAAATTGATTTTTATTGATCTTGAAAGAAGGTGCAATGTTACGCAAATATTTTGAAAAATTCTGGAACTAAATGAATTAACATTAAATTGAAATTTTATCACTAAAAGGTAATTTTAATTGTTTTTCAAGAAATAAATCGAGACCTGAATAGCTTGGGGTTTGTTCTGAATGATTTTTTTCATAAATAAGAACTAAAAGTTAGGTTTAAATTATAGATTGACTCACGTACGTTTTCGTTTAAAAAAAGACCATATATATGTGCAACGTTGTAACTTCCTTTAAGAATGATAAAATTAGTTTTTTTTTTAATGACTGACAAATCAAGGTTAGTTTTCAAATCCTGCTGTTGTGAGAATTTAATTACGGATTACCACAGACGTTATGATTTCGCTTATGCATATTACATAATTGATCCGGACTTAACATCCAAAGGTATTTCCATTCCCTTTATGTAGAGAGTCAATTATGATTTAACAGAAAATCGTAATTTCGATTAAACGATCATAAATAATTGATATTTAAACGCAATGAAGTGGAAAATTTTTTTCATTAACATTTATATCTATATTTTTTCAGATCATCGGGGCAAAATTCATTACTAACATAAAACTAATCATTGTTTAGGGAGCCTGGAGTGGGCTTCTCGAGAAAACGAGATCGAACCAATGCCCCAGGTGTAAAAAACACATCTTCTCCGGGGAATTCTGAGTTTTACAGTACTTAAGGGACTCTGGAGTAAGTTCCTTGAAGACACGAGATCCAGCCAGTGTCCTTGGTGTAAAAGACACATCTTCTCCGGCGAAATCTGGGTTTTACAGTACTTTAGGGCGCATGAAGTGGGTTGCTAGAAGACACGAGATTGAACGAATGCCCCAGGTGTAAAAAACACATTTTCTCCGGGGAAGTTTGGGTTTTACAGTACTTTAGGGTCCCTGAAGTAAGTTTATCGAAGACAAGAGATTAAACCAATGCCCCAGGTGTGAAAAACACATCTTCTCCGGGACAGTTTGGGTTTTAGAGTACTTTAGGGTCCCTGGAGTAAGTTTGTCGAAGAAAAGAGATTGAACCAATGCCCCAGGTGTAAAAAACACATCTTCTCCGGGTAAGTCTGGTTTTTACAGTACTTGGGGTGCTTAGAGTTCGTTCCTCGAGGACACGAGATCCAGCCAATGCTCCAGGTGTAAAAAACACATCTTCTGCGGGGATTCCTCGAAGACGCGAGATGGAACCAATGCCCCAGGTGTAAAAACACATCTTCTTTCGGGGAAGTCTAGTTTTTACAGTACATTAGGGTGCCTATAGTAGGTTTCTCAAGGACACGAGATTGAACTGATGCCTGATATCGTGTCTTCAAGAAACTTACTTCAGGGACCTTAAAGTACTGTAAAACCCAGACAACCCCGAAGAAAATGTGTTTTTTACACCTGGGGCATTGGTTCCATCTCGCGTCTTCGAGGAACCCACTCCAGGCACCATAAAGTACTGCAAAAATCAGACTCCCCTGAAGAAGATTTGGTTTTTTTCACCTGTGGCATTGATTCAATCTCGTGTTTCCGAGAAACTTACTCCAGGGATCCTAAAGTACTGTAAAACCCAGACTTCCCGGGAGAAGATGTGTCTTTTACACCTGAGGCATTCATTCAATCTCGTGTCTTCTAGGAACCCACTTCAGGCACCCTAAAGTACTGTAAAACCCAGATTTCCCCGGAGAAGATGTGTTTTTTACACCTGGGGCATTCATTCAATCTCGTGTCTTCGAGAAACCCACTTCAGGCACCCTAAAGTACTGTAAAAACCAGACTTCCCCGGAGAACATGTGTTTTTTACACCTGGGGCATTGGTTCCATCCCGTGTCTTTGAGGAACCCATTGCAGGCACCCTAAAGTACTGCAGAAATCAGACTCCCCCGAAGAAGATTTCTTTTCTTACCTGGGGTATTGATTTAATCTCGTGTTTCCGAGGAACTTACTCC
>CAKNYM010051149.1:281461-293778 GCA_932195095.1 Andricus curvator | reverse complement strand
AACTTACTCCAGGGATCCTAAAGTACTGTAAAACCCAGACTTCCCGGAGAAGATGTGTCTTTCACACCTGGGGCATTCATTCAATCTCGTATCTTCTAGGAACCCACTTCAGGCACCCTAAAGTACTGTAAAACCCAGACTTCCCCGGAGAAGATGTGTCTTTTACACCCTGGGTATTCCTTGAATCTCGTGTCTTCGAGGAACTTACTCCAGGGATCCTAAATTACTGTAAAACCCAGGCTTCCCCGGAGAAGATGTGTCTTTTACATCTGGGGCATTCATCCAATCTCGTGTCTTCGAGGAACCCACTTCAGGCACCCTAAAGTACTGTAAAACCCAGACTGCCCCGGAGAAGATGTGTCTTTTACACCTGGGGCATTCATCCAATCTCGTTTCTTCGAGAAACCCACTTCAGGCACCCTGAACTACTGTGAAACCCAGACTTCCCCGGAGAAGATGTATCTTTTACACCTGGGGCATTGATTAAATCTCGTGTTTCCGAGGAACTTACTTCATGGACCCTAAAGTACTGTCAAAACCAGACTTCCACGGAGAAGATGTGTTTTTTTCACCTGGGGAATTGGTGCAATCTCGTGTCCTCGAGGAACCCACAGTTGGTGCAAGGTTTTGACGTGGGTAGCATAATTTTCCCGAAGAAGATGTTGTTCGCATACCTGTTAAGGGTGTGATGTCCGGTGATTGATTTCCGAGAACGCAGCTCATCACCGGAAGTCAAACTTAGTCCGAAATTAGTTTGTAGAAATGTTTGTAGAATTTCCGTATCGAATTTCCACATGGAATTTCTGTAGAACGCTTTCCGCAGAATTTTTTCACGTGGGATACGATATTTTTTGACACAGTGTGCGTAAAAATGCGTTTTTACACACCCATATGAGTGCGTAAAACGTGCATATGAGTGCGTGATAATAAGCCGTTTTGAGCACTCATATGGGTGTGTAAAAATGCATTTTAGGCACGGTGTGTCAAAAAATATTTGTTGTCCGACCCCCCTTGAAAACGCGCCATTGCATGCACGTGAGGCAGGCGTAATGTGGCCGCTTCTAGCCCAGTGACGTTCGCACATGCGCACTCCGCCGCCGGGCCAACATGAAACTTTACGCCCGCTACATAACACTTTACGCCCGCTAAATAACACTTTACGTCCGCTACATATAACGTTACGCTCGCTACATATACACTGCACCACGCAAGTGAGAATATAAAGGAAATTATCTTTATCTTTAACAAAATTGTATCGCTGCACCCCACAGTCTCCCTTCTGCAAAGTACGCTATTTCTTTCTTTCACTTATAATCTAAAATTGTCAAGTACACCAAATATCCTCCATCTGCTTAGCATGCTTGTTTTCAAGAAGGGTAGGACAAAAAGTATGGTGTGTATCAAGGGCGTACGGCTATTTTGCCTCGTGCGACTGACGACCTCGCTTTCCTCGGCCGGCAAGTTCACACTAGTCAAAATAGCCTTCTTTACGCGCTCGATACACAATATACTATTTTATGTTAAAATAATAATTAGATCTGCTTTCAGCACCTTCCTCTAGGTTAGTAAGGATTTTTTTTTTTGGTTCACAACATAATTAATAAAAAAAGTATCTTTAAGGTTATTTAAAATTATGTTTTAATTTTAAAAATAATTACAATATCGATTAGTTTCCTTTTTACAACTAACTTCACTTACTGAAAATTTATTTTTTTTGTCGTAAAAATAACCTACCAATAAAGTGTTTTTCAGGTAAAAGATACATATTTTTTTATCCGTAAACTGACCTCCAAAATATGCTTCCTTTGAAGCTAAACCCGAGTTACCGGATGACACCGAATTTTTGCGACAGTACTACATTTTATGAGCTTCTAAATCGGTTATTATGGTAATTAATGTAATTAAATTTTTACAAGAATTTTTCTTTTTAAATTTTTTAGTTAATTCTGAAGTTACATATGTATTAATAATATTATCTTGAGCTTCCTTTAAAAGATATATAAAAGTAAAAAAATATAGGAAGGAAAACGTTACCGGATTGGTACATAGGGTATTTTGGTAAAAAATAGGCTCAATAAAACCCTATGATTGAAAAAATTGTTCCTCCATACATGAGTGTATAATATTCCAAGGACATCATATTATCAACTTTTTGATTTTCACCCATATATATTGGTGATTACCAAAAATGTATCCACTTTAAGTCCTAATAATCTTCTACTTTTCTTTGAGTAATCAATTTTTTCAAAAATTATTTTGTAAAGTAATTATATATTTTGTTATAATTATATATAAAATATAAATAAAAAAGTACACAAAATGTTTTTTCACGCACCTGTCCCAAACTACAAAATTTTTAAATAAAAATTTTTTAAATAATAATACAAACATTTTTTTAAATATTTCAGATTGAAAGATATCGCTCATATTGAATTGAAAAATATACAAATCAAGAGTATAGTTCAATATTTTGGAGTTGAGGATTTTTAAAATCGGTTCAAAGTCTGTCCCAAGAGCTTTTTAGCTAGTGACGATACGTTGATATTTTAGGATAAATTTGAATATAACTATTTAAATTATTTATAATGCTGGCTAAAATTAATAATTTTATATTTAAGGTGATTTTAATATCTTTAGAAATTCATTCTTCCAAAGCTAATTTCAAATAACAGTAAATAACTATTAATTTTTATGAAATGTTCCGTAACGCTCCATATTAATTTATCATACTGTAAAATAAGAGGATATTTTGAAAAGTTTAAGTCAGAATAAAATAATACGTAAAAATATTCATTCTTTTTTATTTTAATACTTTTATCCGTCCTGCATATATTTTGAAAAGATTTTTCAAATTTGTTCGTGTAAAATTCGTATTCATCACAAGTACATTCCCTGGTCGCTCAGGTTTACATTTGATACTCGTATGAGTTAACCACTGCAAAAGAAAATTTGCGTGGTTTGGAAATTTTTGTTTCTGAAAATCTGATTCTCTGAAATGATCAACAATTTGGTAATCATCCGTGTACAGTCGACTGATTTTTATTCACAGAATTATTTAAAAAAAATTTTTTTAGCACAAATGGGTTTAGAAAAAATGTTGGAAAACCAAATTACGTGCAGTGTAATATAGCCGGAAAAATTTTTGGCATTTTAAGCCCAAGACAAACCCGTTACGTTTAAAAACGGATTGCCGGGGCATTTTTAAAGTTGGAACTTCTGAAACCCGAAAATTATAATTGTGAACCTGACTTAGAAATACGCGAATGCCTCCTAAACTATAGAACTGGTCATACGATCTCTTCTCTTTTCCACGTAACACTCATTTTACGAGTATTACGTTCACTATACACCAAGAAATCAACCTCGAAAAAACTTTTTTATGGTTTAGTTACGAGCAAGCGCTTGTTTTTCCTAAGGTGATGTGTAAGCAGAGTTACAGTGATAGAGGATGTAACGTTACGGAGTACAATACTTTTCAAATACAACTACAGAACCTTTTCCGCATCCTAGTCATAAATTTAAATTAGGTGAACATAAAAAATGTATACAAGGCACTTAAAAAAATCTGCTACATACCATCCTCTAAATTCTTCTTTCTTTTGGAGAAAAATTAATTATCTCATTATTTCATATTTAACAAAAAGTGTAAATCATTTATTAATATATATTTAAAAACATACTTAAAAAATTTTTTTTCACTTTTTTAAATTATATATTTTTAAATTTTCTATGAAAATGACACACGCTCCCAGCAGAACCGCGGTAAATTATGCCTATGGCCACGTTTCATGATCGTGAGATGGATAGCCATAGGGGATTATGAAATCACAACGACAAGCCGGTGAAATCCTTCTGTGTCTTGAGGACACGGAGTGATCCAAGGATTACAGCCTTCTGAATCCATCTCGCAACTTCCTGGGCAGGTTTTTGGCACGCATATATTATACACAGTTTTGCACCTCCGAGAGCACCGATCACAAAGACAGTTATTTGAACTGAATATTTTGGGTACAGTCACTGCAGCTCCCTTTTAAGGTCTTGACACATCTCCTCCTTTTTCTTCTTCTTAGCAGTGAAGTTTTAGTTTGCCAGAGCCGAGAATTCGATTACAAATATAGTTGGTTTCTTTAAGTTCTGGAGAACGATGTCGGGTCTCGAATGTGCAATGAATATTGTTCTCCGAAAATCGTCGTTCTAGAAAATTGTGCACCTCTCGTTCACAGTATTAACGTAGGAATAAATTTTTTTGGAGGTAGAATTATAACAGTGTTTACATTACCTTGTTTTTGATTTGAATATCTCTTAGATAGCCTTTACTTCGTGTACAAGTGATCAGCACTTCGTACCCGACACCACAGGCAAACATTGCCTTCAGACATGGGGCTAATTATAACATTCGCTTGTTGCAGTGTAGCATTCACACTAACATGGGTAATTTTTGTTGCAGGTAAATGGTACCTTGAAATTAGTGCGTTCGGCAGGACAGGGTCGTAGCAATCACCGTAAGAGCGACAAGCATGGTAGTAAAGAACTCTTAGGGCCGCATTGTATCTGTAAAGATACGTAGTTCCCGCGTGATAAGGACACGCGGATTGTACTCGTATGTGTTCTGGTTAATCAGTGTGTGTATGACACGTTCTGCACCTATCGCTGGAACTTCTTGACGTAAAATATGGTCGCGGTATACAAAGGCGGAAATAAATCCGTCCTGAAAATGAAAATTTCTGTACCTGAATTAAGTCCTGATGATCTAAGGACAGCAAAAGTTTTCTCCTTCGACAAGAGCCGATCTTCTACATTTCTGTGAAAGTTTCCGTGCATTTTCTCGTCAAGAAGCTGTTGGCCGAATTTTTTAACCTCCGCTTTCTTTACTTGGGCTTTTAAAAGTGAGGCATCTAGATGGAGTGAAGCACTTTCCTTACTCCTGATGTTAAAATTCAGGCTAAGGGTCTCGGCCGCCTGCTCCGCGGCTTTGTAAAAAAACGCTCCTTTGCCTATGCTCCTTTACGTATGCATGATCTTATGCGTGGCGATATCGAGGGCCACAAACTCGTGCTTGGCCAATGGAACTACACTCATCTTCCGATTAAAGGCCGGTTTCGGGGATGGCTCGCACTGGCCTTGGTGCTGAAGCGTATCCCTTACTCCGCACATCATCACATTCTGAGGCCACACGAGGCCAGCAGTTCTGAGAAGGCAGTAAATCGGTGGCCCTTATAGCGGAAGTTGAGTGTACCCCAAACGAGTAGAGTAGAACCGGGATGGTGAGCATGTTAGTCGCAGATCTCTTGTTCAACGCCGACAGATTGGAAGATTAAATCTCTCGAAAAAGACGCTTGTATCAGCTTCGGAGAAACTTCTTCACTGATGTTAAGTCCTGCATGCGACTCTGAGGAACGCCTTGGTATGCATAGGTCTCTTCAGTCTTGAATTGTCTAATGACACTCAAATCCGCATATTAATTTCTCTATTTGTAACTTTATTTTATTAAATGACTTTTCAAATTGATAAAGCTTCCCTTGAAAGTTTTCTAAATTCATATTTTGCAAACATTTGAACATTTTCGTAATATTTTTTATATCTCTGACCTTAAATTACTTTATAAAACGTATATACAAGGTTATCACTGCAATTTGAAAGAAAAAATACCTATACAGATAAAGAATACCCTTTGTCTGAAATTGCAGAATTATATTCATATTGTTTTATTTTCAAAAGTATTCTATGTAGATTAGAACGTGAGCTCTAAAATTATTTATTTTTTTGACGTATGTACCCTATTGTACATATTTGAATAATTTCTGATTTTGTCAATCCTGATTTTTTATTGCCTGTGAGAATGTACTTATGTAGTAAGAAATTTCAAGCATTGATTTCACACTCGTCACTATACAGAATAGAGTTCCAGACTTTCAGAGATTTAAAATGAAAACTGAATGCCGCATCTGCAATTCATGCTGTCGTGACATTTCTTGGCAGAGGTTCACCTCCTGAGGATTTAAAACTGTTTACGTGTCAAGTTTCATTTGCAGCAATCCCTCAAACATAAGATGTCAGCAAATAATTATACAGGGTGTCCCGCGAGAACTCTGCTTCCTTTTAGAGTGTCGTAGGGCTAGTAGAAAAACAAAACTGCCCCCCCCCCATTTTTGGATCTAGGGCATATTTTGGGAACAACAGAGGGTACAAATTGTATGTACGTGTAAGCATGTGTGGCGTGCGCGCATCACGGCGAACAGGCAGTCCCCACAAAAGCGCTTGAGGTAGTGATGGCAATCACACAATCGTTAAAGTTCGAGTTTGATCAAACTGAAAAATAACTTGTAATGAATTCTTTTACAAATATTTGTACCAGAATTCATTAAAAGTTTTTTTTAGTTACATAAACGTAACAAATAATTATCAGGAACAGATAGCCCTCTAAAATACGTTTTGAAACTTTTTTTTTTCTAATGGTATTTCATATTTTTTTTACAATTTTTCAAAATTTGTATTTAAAATTTCTTCTTAAGTTTTTTTTTAAAATAAAATAATTGCATAAGTCACCTACGAGTTATTATCTCCAACCCCATAATAATACTATGAACCCTAAAAAAAACACCCCTATTACTTTCAGCTAAAAAAATACCAACTCGCACTTGAAAGATTATTTATAATTTGAAAATTTTTTGGCGGCATCACCTACAGCGAGTTGGTACTTCTTTAGCTAAAAGTAATAGGAATGTTTTTTGGGGGTTTCAGAGTATTATTATGGGACTGGAGATAATAACTCGATGGTGACTTATGTAATTATTTTATATTTAAAAAAACTTGAGAAGAAATTTTGTATTCGAATTTTGAAAAATGGTAAAAAAAATATCAAATACCAATAAAAAAAACTTGTTTTAAAACGTATTTTAGAGGGCTATTTGTTCTTGATAATTATTTGTTGCGTTTATGTAACTGAAAAATAACTTGTAATGAATGCTTGTATGAATATTTGTACAAGAATTCATTACAAGTTATTTTTCAGTTTGATCAAACTCGAACTGTAACAATTGTCTGCTTGCAGTCATTACTTCAAGCGCTTTGGTGGGGGACTGTCTGTTCGCCATGACGCGCGCACGCCACAAATGCTCACATGTACATACGATTCGTACCCTCTGTTGTTCCCAAATATGCCCCAGATCCGAAAATTTTGGGAGACTTTTTTGCTTACTTTTACTTCCCCTACGCCCCCCCTAAAAGGAACCATAGTTCTCGCCGAGCAAGGCTGCTCTTTGCAATTTGTTTTTCTTCCCCCGGGTGTGAAGTTCCGAAAAGCGTGTAGCGATGTATTTTTCATTCACTGAATACGAATATGGCCATGGAAATTGCAAAAAAAAATATTTTCAAGGTCAAAACTTTCCAAAACCACGTTTTTGAAAAGAAAATTGTTTTGTTTACAGCATTTTCTGAAACCTCGTATACTGATGTATTTCGACGCGTTGATTACAAACATGGTACGGTATCGGTACCGGTAAAGGACAGTCAAGCATTTTATGGTGAGGCCTTGTAATTTAAGAGTTATTTTGTTAGTTTTTGACTTTTGTTGCTTTTGGATGGAAAGTTCTATGTATATATCACACTTTATCGTCGATATGAGACTCAACAAGAATTTCGATTAACGAACCGTGGAGTCGGGAAGGCACCCCTGTGACTGGTCACAGACATAATGTTGGTCAAACCCCTGCCCCTTCCCAACGTCTCGTGGGCGGGCGTGGAGGCAGCGCTGTGACTGATCACAGAAATAATGTTGGTCAAACACCCACCCCTTTCCAACGACTCGTAGGGGCGGGAAGGCACCACTGTGACTGGTCACAGAAACAATGTAGGGCAAACCCCTACCCCTTTCCAAAGTTTCTAGGCGGCGGAAAGGCACCCCTGTGACTGGTCACAGAAATAATGTTTCATATATATTATACACAATTCTTGTAATTTAAATGTAATATCGATTATTTGCCACGCGTGATTCAAAATTAATATTAAATGTTTTAGGCTGTGAGGTCAACTAGTAAGATGGCCGAAACCGAGCGTCAAACAATAACACTAGACACATAGGACGAAGCTTCATTTATAAAAATATTTTCGTAAAAAATAATTTCTGACCGTGAGAGTTTCTTGATATTTTTTTTATTTTTCAAAATCTATTAAATCATATCATAGAATCGATAATTTTTCATTCTTATTATAAGCAATTTGCGTAATTTAAATGAATGATCGGTTATGTTTAACGAAGTTCCTAGTCACACCGAAAATACTTGGTCTACGTTCACCGTATTTTCATATGAAAAGAAATGATAACAGATTATTTTGCTTCGTATTTCGCTTTTCGTGTAAAACAGCCGGCAAACAGCTTCCTTGCCGGCGCCTTCAAGGTTGTCCGTTGCCTGCGCCGCAGTCTAGACTCCTCCAAAAAAATTACAGCAAATGTAAGGAAAATTGAATTTCGTATCGTCTATGATAATTTCTTTAAACGGCGATCACGCGAGATAATAATATTTAATTCAAGATCCACATCCGCCGATTTCTCTTACTCTTTCTATATCACATAGTTCTACTACCTCGTAATTCGAGAGGTAGGAAACGAATTTTGAACGTTTAAACTTCATCCATAAAACTTTCTGTTTCCACGCCTGTTTCCTTCTAATGCTGTCGATTTCGCATTTGCGAGTATTGACCATAAATAAGAAGTCTAAGTATGCAGAATTGCATATGATTTATAAATTTATAATCACACATAAAGCTAATATTTATCAAAGTAATTGATAAATTACATATTGAGAAGTGTGACAATTTTCTAAATTTATGTTTTTTATCTTTGCATGCAATGTCAGTTTTTTTATTTCATATAATTAGTATCTAATGAACCTATGATTAACAAATATATACCTAATAAAATGTTATTCAATGTTTCTAAGCAATCTTCGTTTAGTTATTATTATTTCGAGAGCTTCGATGTAATTATGTGTTGCCAGAACCAATGACAAACATTTCATTAACCTAAGTCAACAAACCTCCATCAGATTGAATATCGAAAATACACCGAAGACCAATATTTGGTAGTGAAGTAAATTAGTACATTAATATCTACATCAGAACATACATTAATATCTAAATATGGATCTATACATTTTTTAATATAATATTTTTTTTGCTTTAATTTGTTGTGTATATAGTAGTAGCATTTTATAAATATCTAGTAGGGATGCTATTATAAAGGATACTTCAAGTATGTCCACTAGAAGCATCCGAAAGAAAAGCCATCCAGATTAAAATATCATTGATGAAACAGAAGAAATAATGAAAGAAACTTATATTGTAATGTAATTTCTTATTAACAAAAATAAATAACATTTATATTTATTATCAGCCTTTCACAGATTAAGCAGAAACCTAAAAAAATACCTTCACTGATTTTACCTGAGTTTTGTGGTTTGTTTAGCAATGTCGTTCTATGTTTTATTTATTTCCAGAATTTTTGCACTATTGCTTGGATAGTTTTCACTTTTTACAATAAAAGAGAGCGTGATTGAATATTGATATATTTTGACCAACAATCGGGAAATGTTGTACATAAAAACATTGAAAACTGTTCATATTCTTAAAATGAAATACGGCTATATACTAGCAAATAGCGTCGCATATTGCATCTGAAAAGAAATATGTTCGTTTATGGTATAGTTACGACTTGTCGCCGAACTTCAAATCAGTCTTTGATTTACGAGGTTTTTTTACATCACTGACGTCTGCGGTCCCTCCGAATTTTAATTTTTGAAACGACTGTCAACATACTGTATAAAAATCAGGCAACGGGTGGAAACCATGGCAAACATTCTTGACGCTAACAATTGTAGAATACGATCGTTGATTTTATTTTTGTTCACATTCACCCTTATTCACTTATTCTTTCATGTTTTCGAAGCACATTGCACTTTTGTAATATTGGAAAAAGTATGAGCGAAACCGTTGTCCAGAATGTATTTTTAATTTTTTTTATTTTATTCACTTACAGAAACTGCATTTATGGAGTGCATATTTAAATCTAGGTAACTTGATTTTTCAGTCATTTTATACGTGATTTTATTGATACTTTTGGCTTTAAACTTTAATAATTTGTAACTTTTGTTGATTTTTAAAGTGGCAACGTGGTACATAGTGCACTCTAGAAAGGCACTTGAAAACCACCGCATAGCAGAAAAATCTCCGAAATAACAGGAAAGCGTTTCACTTTTTAAATTATTTGGAAATATTATTTACGTGGCACTGCCGAGAATCCTTTTGCCTGCGCGCATTATCTCCAGGATATGCGAGAGAAAGAAAAGCAATTAGCAATAAATTTTCATGACCCGGAGCGTGTAATATTTCCTTGTCATTATATATGTCGCAGTGGAGAAAAACATTCGCAGGTTTGCAGTGAAACAACCGCGCCTACTAAACTTATTATTATACTTCAGCCAGCAGTTGTAAAGTAATGTTAAAAATGAAACATGAAAAATGGACAAAAATGGAAAGCTTGTAAAAACTGTTTAGAAGCTTATGATTATTATTATCAAGGAGTTCATATGAGAAAAGTGAGAAAGGGAAGTGTACGAGGCAGTATAAGGGGGCTATAGATTTTGAGATTAATCTAGAATTCCCGTGCTGCTTATTGAAACAACACATTTGTCTCGCAACACTGCTCCGACCCAGTTCAAGGATCAATCTCTCTAGCCATTACCCTAGGCGAAGAGCTTCACAAAGTCACCATGTAAAACTCTCCGCACGGGTCTATTAGTATGCAAGGTCTTTCATTTCAGGCGTCTCTCACTCCACTGACACTCTTCATTATGCATTTCTTATAAACTATTTGACGTCATACTTTTCTGTCCTGGCATTCCTCTTTAGCATTCCTTATGTCCATACATTTTCTCATGCCAGCTCTTGTGTTTCTACGGTTTTTTATATCATTGCGACTTAGGGTCTCATTCACACATTCCCACCATTCTTTTCTCGGTCTGCCTCTGGGTACGCTACCATTTACTTTACCTAAATATATTTTCTTTGTCAATCGTTCCCCTTTCATTCCCTCAACATGCTCAAACCATCTCAACAAATTTCTTTCATTCTTGACAAACAGTATTTCCTCTACACCACATTCTTTCAGACTCCTCTCATTGCTCACTTCGTCTATTAGCGTTTTACCGCATTTATGGCGAAGGAATTTAATGTCAACTGCGTTAATTTTCCTCTCATCCTTTTCTTGGTAGGTTCAGGTCTGGCTACCCTACAGCACAGTGGGTGTAAGTACAGAGTTATATATTGAAATTTTAGCTTTGTTATATTTTTACTTCTGACAATGGCTCCCCCCATGCCGATAACCTTTCTACCCTGTCGATAACCTTCCTACCCTTGTTTATGTGCCTGGCTATCATATCTCCATCGATCTTGCCGTCAGTATTAAATAAGCTACCAAGATACACGTTTGTGAGTATACCTCGAGTTCTAATTGACCCATTTCCCTAAACGAGCACTTAAATTGGAGATAACTGAATCCTGTACAACTTTCTAATCCAAAGTTTTTAGATCGGCGCAGTAGTTCAGATGCTAGCGATTTTAATAAAGTAAAAAAGCTGATCGTAAAAATCTATTCTGTGAACGCCTGTGTAATCAGGGTAACCGCTAGCTTTGGGGGCGTCCATATATCTCGTGACGCTGGAAGGGGGAGTGAGGTTTAAGGAACAGTCATGATTTGCAACAAAAGTTTCTTATTACAAGAAGTTAATTTAAAAATAGAATTTGAAATAAATTACTCTACAAGATTCTAGTCACAGTGCGTTGATAAATAAATTCAATTTAAGTTCAATTAATTTGCTAGTAGTAAGACCTTCAGGGTTAGGGAAACTGACATAGTAGACATGAGTTCAAATGTAGAATTGTATTTCTCGAAAGTGCATTTTGATGTTCTAATATTGTCCTATGAACGTACAACTGAAAATGACCACGACATTCAGTATAGAATATGGATTTCGAAACGGATATTAAATATTTGTCCACGTAGAATTTATCGCTGTGCCGAACAACGTTAAATCGAATGAAACAGTACTGCAATAGTTCTATGTATATAGTGATTGTAACTATGTGAATATATATTATTCACGGGGATAAAACTGTGTACATAATCAATCCTGCATGCATAGAGTTACTTTAATATCATACTCAGTGTATTACATCTTAACATAAAATTTGTCCTTCGAGAATCTAAAACAAAAACCGCTTTTAATTACAAAATGTCAACCAATTATAATTTCTCAACTATT
>CAKNYM010051149.1:240654-281451 GCA_932195095.1 Andricus curvator | reverse complement strand
ACTCTGTATAGTGATCTGTCGGACTGTTTTTTTATAAATAGAATTCTTTATAGTAATCATCGATATGAATCTAAAAAGCTGATTAAAATTTCTCAAAACAATTACACAAGTAATGCAGAGCAGAATATCATTGCATCAACATCAACTTTCTGAGGTATTGGCCCGCTATTGTTCATTATATTTATGAAATATATTTTCTTTGAAATAATTTCTGTGAAATTCTACAGGCTAACCTCGACAAATATAACAAATAGCGTACGCACCACTTGCTTCCTATTATTCCTGTAAAGTGAAGGGTGGTATAATTTACAAAAAAGAATGCAACGTTGATATACTCATATTTAATTGATAAAGAAAAGATCTTGAGTTGCTTTTTGATAGTCGCTTAACATGTAACTCACATATATTGACAACATTGTTGCTTCTGCTAATAAAAATTAAAAATTTCTTATCCGCACGTTTAAACATTAGACAACGATACAGCCTTTAATATTACTACTAGAATTGATTGTCATAGCCAAGCTTGAATTTTTATCTGTTATTTGGTCACCTTGCGCATTTCATGATACAGATTATGTATCTCTTCTAAATCGGTCAGGGTTATGGTCCTTGAAAGGCAGGCGTACGTTATCGGATACATTTTTTTTATTTAAGGTATTTGCGGTCTTTGTAATTATCCAATGTTGCTATAAATTTTACCTTCCAATGCTTTAGATTATTGAAATCGATAGCAAGTTTGATAGTAAGTTTGAGCGCCCCTAGGGGCGCATCTGTTGAATCTAGCGTTTCGCGCTCGATAACATATTTATCTCGCGCTCGATAATGTATTTACCTCGCTCTACGCGCTCGTTCATTGTACTCCCCCCACATTTTTGCATAGGACTTTCAAAATTAAAGGTGAAACCATTGAAAACTGAAATGTAGTGATTGTAAATTCTCTTTTGTTAAAGCTCTTTCGGCTTTAACAAACACATTCTCATCACGTGTCTCGTGAGAAAAGAAGGTTAAAAGTAAATTGTAAGATCTAACTTAAAAACAATTTTGTTATTAAATATTTTATTATATCTTGTGTCTTTTATCCAAAAATATAATTTGTTTATTTTTTATGTCGTTTTTCACGATTAAAACAAAAACGACGCATCCCGTCAAAAAATTATCAATAACAAAAATTCGTAGCCCTTTTTTGAGCAAAACACTTTTTCCTTTTTATTTTTTTCGTAGCTTGTGTCTTTTGTCCAAAAATTTAATTTTTTCAATTTTTTTTACAAATAAAACAAAAAATACGCGTCTTATGAAAAAACGATCAAAAAAAATTTAGTTCTTCTTAGGGTGGATCTTTTTGTATAATCATCATTTTTCGTATCTTGCATAGTTTGACCTAAAAATAGAATTTTTTATTATGTTTTGTGGGGTCAAAATTTGAATTCTTGATTTTTCGAAAAAATTCAAAAAATTATGATAATTGTGTAGGGCTTCTAAAAAGCAACGTTTTTCTTCAATTTGACTTTTTATCATATCGTGCGTTGTTTGGTGCAAAATGTTCATTTACGGTTTTTACATTCTCATTCTAATGAGAAGGTATTGGTTTTATGTAAAATTTGACATAGTCGGTTTTCATCAAATCTCCACGTTTTGAGACCTCCTGAGTCAGAAAAAACGATTTTTACGAAGGTGTCTGTCTGTCTGTAGTCTGTAGTCTGTCTGTCTGTCTGTCTGTAGCCACGATAAATTTCGAAAAAATGATCAGATTTGATTGAACTTTGGCACACTTTTTTATGGCCGAAAAATAGAGAACGAGTTCGTTAACCAGCTATTTTGGATGAAAATCCAAAAAGTGAGCACATTTTGAAAATTTTTGAGCCCACTTTTTTTGAAGATTTGAAAATTCTATGTACGGTTGTTAGTAGTACGCAAAATGACGAACAAAATATTCTAATGACTTTTTGTGATAAAAAAAAAATTGCTGGAGTTATAGCATTTTCAAAATTCCAAAAAACAAACGAAAATGAACATTTTCAGCCGAAAAACGCACGATATGAAAAAAAGTCAAGAAGAGAAAAACGTTGATTCCTGAACACCCTATAATATTTTCATAACAACTTTTTGAATTTTTCGAAAAATAAAAAATTCAAATTTTGATGGCACAAAAAATTAATGAAAAATAAAAAAAGCTATTTTTCTGTCAAACTATGCAAGATACCAGAAAAGATCATCTTACCAAAATTGTGCACCTAAAAAAGATCTACAAATTTCTTATCATTCACTTTTTGATATGACGCGCAGTTTTTGTTTTATTCGTAAAAAACAGCATTGAAAATAGAAAAATCAAATTTTCAGACTAATATTACCAGCTACGAAAAAATGACTGAAACAAAATTTGTTCATCCAAGGAAGAGGTACAAATTTATTGTGACTCATGTTTCGATAGGATGCGTGGTTTTTGTTTTATTCGTGAAAATAACATTGACAGTAAAAAAAATCAAATTTTTGAAAAAACAATGCAAGGTACGAAAACATATGAATGAACAAAAATTGTGCATTCAAAAAAGACTTACAAACCCGTAATCAATTTTTGTGGTAAGAATATATTCAAAATGAAAAAATTAACTTTTTTGATAAACGGCACAAGCTAAAATAAAATGTTAACTAATAAAATTTGTCGCCTGAATTATATCATTACTTTTCATTTGAAATCAAATACAAATTTAGTAATTTGTATATGAAGAACATATAACACGAAGCACAAAGTGCGCGCTCAGTGTATTTACCAAATCGCACGCCGTAAGTGCGCTCAAACTTTTTTGTTTCTATCATACGGTTCAAATGATTTTCAAATAAAATATCGAGCGCGAAGCGCGAGTGTCTGGATGAGAATGTGTTCCTTAAGGTCGATAGAACCTTGAGTAAATAAAGTTCCTTTTCAGTCTAAAATAAAAATAAATTTAACAATCACTTAATATGTAGAGGTTTTGATAATTTTATAATATTTGCAAACAAACTTTTTCTTTTTATCGAAGTCGAACACGAAGTTCAAAAATCTAGAGGAGCCGAGCGTAAAGCGCGATGCAAATACGCCCGAGCGCGTAGCGCGAGGTGAACACATAATCGAGCGCGAAGCGCGAGATAAATATATGATCGAGCGCGAAGCGCGAGATCCAACAGTCGCGCGCTCTAGGCGCGCTCAAACTTGCGAGCGAAGCGAGCCGCGCGCCAAGCGCGCCATGAGAATGTGCCCGCGAAGCGGGCAGATTTTTTTTAATTTTGAAAATGCTATAACTTTTATAATTTTTTTTAAATCGAAAAGAGCCGTAAAAATAAATTGTTCGAGTTTCCGAGAATTTTTTAAGAATAAAACCAATACCTTCTCATTAGGATGAGAACTTAAAAATGAATCGTTGCCCTCTACTATTCGGGCTTCATAATCATATCAATTGGTTATTCAAGTTAGACATAAATCGAAACCATATGGCACAATCTTCACTTCTCTTTCCGGATTTGTGAAAGCAACTAATGATTATTTCTTACATTCCAATCCTCAACATTCCTAAAATTATTTCTAAATTATGTTAAAAAAACGGTTGGTGGCCACGTCCAAATGAATAATGTTCACATTGCGATTACTTAATTTTTCGAATTATATTATAGCCCTGTAACAGGTGAAATCGACTTTCGGGCTTATTTTCTTTTTAAATAAGACTAATAATAAGAGTATTCCAGCAGAACGAAGGAAGCTCTTTTTTCACACAAAAGGTTAGAAAAATTTTCTAATATAAATGCAGTTCATATGTAGGAGAAAAAGAAATGATACAAAAACGAGAATAAGCAGCTCTGTTTAAAAGAATATCAGAATGTTGAGAACAGGAAACAGATCATGAGTGTCGAAAACATAATCTTCTGAAAGCAGCACGTACCGCTCGTGAACGTACGAGATATGCATACACACTACACAGGTATATAAGCTCATGCACAATCAGCAAGCGTATCCTGAAGCACGTAGGTTACGCTTTAGCACTAATTAATCCTGATGAGAAACACCAGTGAAGAATAGTCTAAGGATATAAACGCAGTTAGTCGGATTAGAATCCTGTACTTTACAATTTGCCACAATCCGTATTAAGCTGCAGATTAGGTTAATTCTCTAATGAGGCTTGACATACTTCTCTAAGATACACGTCTGCTGTATTTGGGCAAAATATAATAAAAAAAATGATGGAGCCTTGAAGTTCATATTACAGTCTCATGTTGGTGCTGGCCCAGATCTGGCTCTTTCGAAACCATTTATTAGCAAATATCCATTAATTACGTAAGGATTATTTTTGAAATTTTAGACGCTCTCCTCTTTCCCTTCTTACGTAAGATTTTATATTTTTTATTTAATACATAAAAAATATATTATATATCTTTACCGTAAAAGGGGAATTCAAAAGATTTTAAAAGATTTGAAAGATTTTCAGTGATTTAAAAGTATTTCAACAGATTTCGAGGGATTCTAAGTTATTTCAAAGGGCTACAAAGTGTTTCAAAGAGATTTCCAAATCTTCTTAGGTATATCCTCAGATCTCAAGTAATTTCAAAAGATTTTAAGAAATTACAAAAGTTTTAAGGTAGAGTTTCAAATTACTTCAAAAGATTTCAAGATTTTAAAGAAATTACTTTTTACTTTTTTAAAGAAATTACTACAACGACCATGCCACGCTGAAAAACCCAGTTCTCGTCAGATCACTGAAGTTAAGCAGCGTTGGGCGCGGTTAGTACTTGGATGGGTGACCATTCGAGAATACTGCGTGCTGTTGGCATATCATGGGTGTGGTGAGCCCACACTTGTAGTTATTTATAACTACGAGAAAACTATCCACCTAGAAACACTACCCGAATCGGGTAGTGTCACGCCTACCCTGAATGGGAAATGGCTTAATGGTATACTTACTTATATTAGTACAATTTCAGAGAGAATCTCAAGTTATTTAAAAGATTTTACAAGATTTTAAGGGACTCCAGGGAGTTTCAAACAATTTACAAACATTTTACTGGATTTCAAACGATTTCAAGAATTACCGATGGAGTTTGACGAATTCTGGGCAATTTTAAGAAATCAAGAATGCTTCCAAGTCACAAGATTGCAAAATATTTTAAGAGTTTTTATGTGATAGCGAAGTATTTTCACGGATTTTGAAGGATATAAGGAGAATTCGAAATTTGAAGCGATTTAAAGATATTTTATATGATTTCAAGAAATTTCAAAGCATTTTAAGGGATCTCATAAGATTTTTAGAGTTTTAAACGAGTTTCAATGATTTTTCGGGATTTCAAAGGATGTTAAGGGATTTGTATACTACTACTACTACTACTGTAGGATCATTATCTGTCGTAGGGTAGTCTCCCTTATATTCAAGGATATTCTAAGGGATTCCGAAGAATTTAAATGGCTTTCGATAAATTCTAAGTGATTTCAAGGCATTCAAACAGGTTCCCACGAATTTGGAATCTTTCAATGAATTCAAACGAGATTTTGAACATTCCAAGGGATCTTATAAGATCTCGACTCGATTTCTAGGGATTGTAAAGGGTTTTAAGGAATTTTCAGACATTTTCAGAGTTTTCAGAAAGAAAGTCACGGGAGTTTAAAGAATTTTGAAGGATTTCATGTGAAACCGAAGTATTTTCATGAATTGTTATGGTTTCGAAGTGATCTAAAGGTATTTCAAAAGATGTGCAAAGATTTCAAAGGATTTAAACCTGTATTCGGAGATATAAAGGGGTTTGTATGATATTATGCAATTCAAAAAGATTGTATTATATTTCGAAAGAAATCCAGGAATTTTAAAAGATTTTAAATAATTTTAACGGATTTCAAGAGATATAAAGGAGCTTCGCTGATTTCACGGGATTCAAAAGTTTGCAAAGTATATCCACGGATTTGAGAGGATTTCCTAAAATTTAAAAACATTTAACGGAATTTAACCGGATTTCCGATTATTGTAAAGGATTTCAAGAGATTTCCCAGAATTTTAATTGTTTTTCAAAGATTTTAATAGATTTTAATACATATATTGTATGGCATTTCAACAGATTCGGCAAGATTCCCACGGAGTTTGAAGATTTGAAATAATTTTAAAGGGTTTTTTAGAATATAAAGGGATTTCAAGGATTTTCACTGATTTTGGAAGGGTTTGAGGGATTTTTAGGGAGTTCTACGAAGCCTAATTGTTATGAAGGATTTTCAAAAGATTATGTATGATATCCTTAAAATTCGAGGGTTTCAAAAAATGTTCACGTCATTCAAGAAGTTTTAAGGGATATACAAAATGTTTAAAAGAATTCACAGAATTTTGAAGATTTTTAAGGATTCCACGAGATTTCATGAAAGGTATACATCAGATTTTAAGAACACTGTTAAAAAAATCTGATCGAAATTTAATATACATGTGAGTAAAGTCATTTGCATATACCGTACATTAATTTTTATATACCATCATGTTGTAAAATTAATATACATGTATATTAAAGTCGGTAAAACAGAGTGCGTGAAAACAACAAGTTCTTTGATGCCTTCAGATCCTGTCAAATATTAAAAAATAAAGGAATAAGCTTGAATTCATCGACTTAATTCCTACTTACAATTAAAGTGCAACGTACGGGTGGAATTTTTTCTAAAATTCTCTGTGAATGTTAGAATTTTAACGTGAGTACAGGTGCTTGGAGGTTAGGTTTCTTAATTATTTGTTTAATTGAACTTTTCTCTTAAAAACCAGTGTAATTTATATTTATCTAGGAGAAAATATTATGTTTGATTATTTATAATTGAAAATTGCTGTCAAAATTGTTTTTAATTTGTGTAAAGTGCAAATATCTAACTTTTCTGATAAATGATCAATATGCGGTATATGAAATTTAATAAAATAGTCTCTTAATGGCGATTTCGTATACCTATATTTTAGATTTAATATACAAATGTATATTAAATGTATATTAAAATTGCAAACATTTTTAACAGTGAATGTTTTAATTCGTCAACTCTATATTTATAGCACGTAAGTAGTATGGAATAAAATATAACAAAAAATAAATAAAACAAACAATCATATAATGTGTATAATATTGAAAAGTATATTTCAACAGCTGAAACAAGTATTAATCAGCATATTGAAGAAAATTAAAAAGTGGAAACCTACGAAAGAAATACTTTGGATTAAAAGTCTTGCATAATTAGTGGACGTTCCCGAATATGGCTTATCAATTTTCAATAACATTGACAAGATTTCTCAAGCCTTGCAAAATCAAAAATTAAATTAACAGCTACTAAATTTGTGTTGTATTTGTGATGGAAATTCAGAAGATGTCGTGCAGACAAGAATTTGCCACCATATCTTTATTCTGAGTTTATAAAACATGACTTTGACAAAGTTTCATTATATGTATTCGTGTTTGATGAAAGTCGATTTTCTTCCTCGTCGCTTCCATATTCCAGAATGCAATGCGTTGCAATAGTGGCTTATAAGTATGCTCATAAATAATGCAGAAAGGCAAACAAAACTGCACGAGCTGGTACATCCTCATATATAAAACTTGTATATTTTACAAACAACTGGTGTGTTTTATACATATTCTGGAACATACGTGTGAATATATATGCAAGCACCCTATGCTATGAAGTACGATTTAAATAATGCTTGTCCTTTTTATTCTTCAGCAAAGCTGCTAGAATAAATTCGCATTTGCTACTTCTACTGTTTTCCAGGAATCTGTATTGCCCCGGAAAAAAATTTTGAGGTATTACGCCGTATGTGAAAAACGGAATCTGCAATAAAGCAGAAGGACATTGAAAACATAAATCCCCAGAAGTATGTCAGATATATTCGGTAGGTATAACCTTTATAAGAAAGTCACAATTTTTTAGAAACACATTTAATCATTATAAATTTTAGTAAAAATTATATTCAAGCTAGAAAATCCTTATTAATATTTTTTGAAAGAGTTTTTTTTGAGTAAGAAATTTTTTGGAGTAAACAAATATTTTTAATCTATAAGGAGCCATCTAATGTGTCATCAATGAAGAAGAATTATATTTCATAATAGTTATGGAGTAAAGAGATATCTCCAGTATAATTACGAACCTAATTGAGCAACTGATCCAATTTATTTACTATAGAAACTCCAGATCTTCGACAATATTATCACCTATTGATTTCATTGATAGCTCACCCATTCAATATTAATAGGGAATTAATTCTACTCTGCCATATAGAATCTGAGGTTACTGCACTTAAGCTCAACAGTGTTGCTAACCTCATTGTTGGAAATTCATGTATTGATTTTGATTTGGGTATTCACATATATTCGGTTATAGATACTAAACTTTTATAATTGATATTAAACTCTCATCTCAAACAATTCTTCATGATTATATATTATATTCACCATTAATAATTTTTGCAACAATTAATTTTTTACAAATGCGTAAATGCTGTATGGCGATTCATCATAAATACATGATTATTACATTTAAGGCATCAAAAAACTTTAAGCATGTTAAACATGTTAAGTACTATTTATGAAAATTTGAAAATAGGGGAGTATTTTGTCTCAGTGACATTCTATAAATAATTGAAAAAACGGATTCGTACTCTATTCCGACGTGTATTTGTCGATGCAAATCCCCCCCCCCCCCCTCCTACTTATGCACACTTCTAACTTCCCGTTCACTGCTTCTCCACCCCTTTCTCGCTTTCTCATCACTTCCCTCACTACCCCTTCCATACCCTACTTCTCCTCCCATCATCATTTTAATGAAGAACCTTAAAGGTATTCCTGAGATTTTGAATATCCATTTTTGATAAGCGGGGTTTCCTTTCGTTATCGCAAATATCCTAGAATCCCAAGATTCACTATTTTTCCCTCTCGATAAGAGAAAACAATCTTTCTCACGAATAGTTATTACGGGTCGTGGGTATAGGGAGACTAGATAAAGAGATTTAGTCGAGAACAAGAGACTGAAAACCGAATTGGGATGCAGATGGTAAAAGAAGGAAAGTCTAGATGAAGGTGGTACGCGGGTGGGGCAAAGATACATGAAAACCACCACTTACCCATCGTATCCTTAACCTAGATCTTCACCTCCAGTCTTATATATTCCAATTCGATAGACACGTTTTTTCACAAACCTGATAGGAAAATAGCTAGCTTTATCGGTTCTCTTCGAGAATTACTCGCGAAGGGACATTGGAAATCCATACGTGCTCACGCCTCCGTGTGCTGGGGTTGGATCCGTTAATCAACTACTGACATGATTTACTGATTTCTGCATTTCATGTGTATTGGTAGCTGCCAAAAAAGGCCTATATGAATTTCAGTTTATTCCGTCAACGTGATTTTGCGAAAAAATTTTACTTTCAATGAAAACAGGTTCAGAATTTTCCATATCCGTTCTAGTGAATAGGAAAATTTTCTGTCGCGATGTATATATATATATATATATATATATATATATATACATTTGTGTGTATATGTTAGTGTGTGAAATACGATTCTGAGTTGTAACATAGAAAGCTTTGGAGTGCATCACAAGGTATATCATAAGGATCAGTCGGAGGATCCTAGTAAAAAGAATTAAATTTGACTGGCTAACTCTTCAATTACTTTTAATTAAGACTAAGTCAACGCATTCTCAAAACTTTTTCTAAATCTTCCCCTAGCCTCGAGCGAAATTTTATTTTATATTTCGCAAGACAGCGTTAAATTTTACCGATTGTCTATATTATTTATCTTCATGGGATTTATTTTTATGCATTAACAGATTTGTTTACCTACAATAATTATGTGCTTATAATGGCGAATCTAAAACTGTTGTCCATTTTTTTCCCATCTCCAACATTTTGAACATTGAAATAAGTAAACGAAAAATTTGTGATTTTGGCCGTAGCAATGTTAAATCCCAATCTTTAATTTCTAAATGCCTGAACCATACATTTTTAATGTCATTTTCTCCAAGAGAAATTCGCTACAGTTATCAAGACTTGGATAATACTTATGGGCTTAAGATGAGTTCAAATCGACTTGCCATGTTTTTCCCGTCGAGAATTTTAACCACGAACTAATTGAAAGCTTGGTTGCAAGAAAAATAAATCGCCGTTCGCAGAGCCTCACAAGTCAAAAAGTCACCTAATCTGTGTTTCGCATTCTTGCTTTTTGGTCTTCAAACAATACTTATTTAATTGAAAGATCTGAATTTTCAAGCGATCCTTGATATAATACTTTTGAAGAATAAAAAGTCTGCCTGCTGCGCAGGTACAGTTCTTTACGCGCGCTCATGGCGCGTGGAATTTGGATCTCGTGCTCCACGGTCGAAAAATTTCAGACCACACACTTTGTGCTCGGTTTAGTTATCAATGAATCAAGGAATCAAGGACGGACTAGCGTCAGCAGGAAGGGAATAACGCACTGCCTCTATAAATCTCAAATACATCAAAATGCTAATTTACAAAAATCAGAGTAACCCGATATTTAAATAGGCTAGTCGACATCCAACTAATTTAAGTTAATTATAATATTATATAATCTAACTCAACGATAGTCCAAGTTCCAACACGCGAGTCAATTTGCAGACAGAAATTTTTATATGCAAAAAAATATTTAGGTGGATTTGCAAATTTAGCTCAGATGTAGGCTCCAGAATCTACAACCACGATCATTCTCGGAACAATCGATCCCCATGCAACTGTAGGTATAGAGAATATAGACTCCGATTCGTCACTTCCTATAAAACCAGGAGACGATCAAGTCGAGAAAATCACTCAAATTTACAATAATTCTAATAGGAAAAAACACTTGACACTATAATCTAATTACTTATTTACATTAGGAACATGCTACAGTATAGTATGAATTTTGTCTTTAGAATTTACAAGAGATCGCGAGCGCGGTACGAATGAGACTGAATTAGTAGTAGTATTAATTTAAAGACTGTAGCTAAGGCCGTAGCCAAACAAAATTCGATGGAAGGTGGGGGATGCAGCGGTACACGGGAGAGTATATGTATATTATGTACCTTTCTCAAGAATTTCGGCTGGGTGGGGGGGGGGGGGGGGTGGGGGTAAACATTGGAAAATAAAAGCCCGACACCGCCCAGCCGACCAAGCGAGTCACCACACTAGCATCACTGCCGCTACACACCAGCAATCAAGGGGGCTCAGCGAAAGACCGCAAGAAAATTGACCGCGCGAAACAATAGCGTCAGGGACAAACTTCTAACAATCACAAACCTTATTAGGAATAGTAAACATTTTTGAATCATAAAAATCATTCTAGATTTTAACTAAATCAAAGTGTATAGGCTCTAATAATGTTAACAAGAGTGAAATGCATGTAAAGAAGCTTACTCTGAAATATGACGTATATGTCGAAATATACATTTTTAACTTAGGGTGTGGAAAGAAAGGACGGAAAAAAGGCTTGAGAAGGTGGAGGGCAGGACGGAAATTGAAATAGGAGACGGGGTTATTGGGGGCGAGATTAAAGGTATTTGGGAGAGGGTAGGGAATATGATAGAAGAGAAAGTGGGAGAGCGTAGGAATGAAAAGGAGGAGAGGGCGGATAGGGAAAGGATAAGGGCAATGGAGTTGAGAATGAAGAGAAAGGAGAAGGCAGACAGGAAAAATAATATTGTGATAAGAGGGTTGAAGATGAATATCGGGGAAGAAAGGGAGGGCGTGGAAGCGCTGCTACAGAGCATAGGGTGGAATAAAGGCACGGTAGGGAAAGTTAAGTTGGAGGGGAGAAAGGAGAAAGAAGTGGCGGTTGTGGAGTTGGAGAGATGGGAAGAAAAGTTGGGGGTAATGCGGAATAAAAATAGGATAAACGATAAGGAAGTTTTCATCGATCACGATTTGACGAGAAAGGAAAGGGATGTACAGAGAATGCTGTACGACAGGGCTAGGAGGGAGAGGAGTGAAGGGAGATCGGCGAAGGTATGATATCGGAAAATAAAAATAGACGAGAAAATGTGGGTGTGGGACGAGGAGAAAGAGGTGTTGGAGGAAGTGCAGGGGAATTTGTTTCGTAGGAAGTAGGGGGGTGGCGGTAATGCAGGGTAGAGGAGTTGTGAAGGTGCTTTACTGGAACGTAGCAGGGGTAAAGAAGAAGGATGAGGAGTTCTGGAGGTATATCCAGGAATTTGACGTGGTAGGACTCCTAGAGACGTGGGTGGAAAGAAAGGAATGGGATAGAATAGAGCCAAAGCTGCCAAGGGGGTATAGCTGGAGACTCCAGGAGGCGGTCAGAGTAAAGAAGAAAGGAAGGGCTAGTGGGGGAATTATAACGGGGTTTAGAGATGGATTAGAGGAAGAAGCTCACGGAGAGGAAGAGGCGGAGGGAGTGCAAATGAGGAAAGTGAAGATAGGAGGGGTAAGCAGTAAGTTTGTGACAGTGTACAATAAGGATGGAATGGAAAGAATTGAAGAAAGGGTGGAAGACCTGTTAGGTGAAAGAGAGGAGGGTATGGTGATACTGGGTGGGGACTTTAACGCGAGGATGGGGAGGGAAGGGGGCCTTTACAGGGAAGGGGAGAGCTTCGAAAGGAATCCGAAGGATAGGTTAATAAATAAGGAGGGGGAGATTCTAAAGGACTGGATGGATAGAGGCTGGGCAGTGGCAAATGGTATGGCAACTGGAGACGAAGAGGGAGAATACACATACGTAGGTAAGGTGGGGGTATCGGTAATAGATTATGTAGTTATGAATATGCAAGGGTGGGAGGAGATGGAGAGATTCGCAGTAGAAGGGAGGGTAGAATCAGACCATCATCCATTAGGGTTGTGGATAAGGGGTGAGAACGGCGGAAGGCAAGGTGGGGAAGAAGTGTCGACGGGGGAGAGGGTTAGCTGGACGAGGGAGGCGATAGAGAAGTATAAGGAGCAGTTAGGGAAGGTACGCTTCGAAGGGGAGACGGTGGAAGAGATATGGGAGGATTTAAAAGAGAAAGTGAAAGGGTGCGTGCAGAAGAAGGTATTTAAAAAGAAGAAGAAAGGAATGGTGAAGCCGTGGTGGGATAGGGAATGTAAAAAGATGAAAAGGAAGGTGAAGAGGAAGTATAAGAAGTGGAAAGAGGGTACTGCGAAAAGGGAGGAGTACGTAGAAATGAGGAAGGGGTTTAGATTGATGTGTAAGAAGAAAGAACAGGAAAAGGAGAAAGAGCTGGAGGAGGAGTTAGGAAATGTTAAGACAGAGGGGGACGTCTGGAAGATAATAAATAGGTTTAGGAAGCGTAGAGTAGGGATAAGCGAGAATATAGGGAGTGAGGAGTGGAGGGAGTTTTTTAAAGAATCATTCCAGGGCTCAGATTCAAGGAAGAGAGATGATGGGAGTAGAAGAACGGGGGAGGCAGAGATGGAGCAGTTGAATGACGAGGAGATAGAGAAAGAGATAAGGAAGTTAAGAAGGTCAAAATCAGCAGGGCTGGATGGGATAGAGAACGAAGCATGGCTGTGTAGTACACAAGAGGTTAGGGAGAGGCTGAAGGAGGTAGTGAAGAAAGTATGGAGGGGGGAGGGATTCCCACGAGAGTGGATAGAAGGGTTAATAGTACCTCTGTATAAGAAAGGAGATAGGGATAGGCAGGAAAATTATAGAGGAATTACGCTAATGAATACGGCGTATAAAGTATACGCGATGGTGGTGGCGGAGAGGCTGCGGAATGATGTCGAGAGGAAAGGAATCTTGCCAGAGACGCAGGCGGGCTTTAGGGCAGGTAGGAGTACTATCGACAATATCTACGTTCTGCAGCACATTGTGGATAGAGAATTAGCGAAGAAGGGGTCGAGAGTGTACGCGTTTTTTGTGGATCTAAAAGGCGCGTTTTCCGTCGGTGGATAGGGGGAGGTTGTGGGAGGCGATGTAGGATAGGGGAGTGGAAAGAGGCCTCATCGAGAGGGTAAGGGAGATATATGAAGAGACCAAAGATAAGGTTATAGGAGGACAGGGGTTTTCGGAGGGATTCTGGATGGATAGGGGATTAAGACAAGGGTGTCCGCTTAGCCCAACGCTTTTTGCGATTTTAATTGCGGATATGGAAGGTAAGCTGGAGGCCGGAGTAGTAGGAGGAGTCAGGATAGGAGGGGTTAGAATTTGGTCGCTAGCGTATGCAGATGACATAGTGTTGGTGGCAAAAAGCGAGGAGGCCTTAAAGGAAATGATGAAGAGGTTGAGAAGATACCTGGATAAGAACAGGTTAGAACTGAATGCGGAAAAGTCCAAGGTTATGGTTTTCAGAAAAGGAGGTGGAAGGGGAGTGGAAGTGGAAGGGAAAGGCGGTGCAGGAGGTGAAAGAGTTTGTGTACCTGGGCTTCTTGTTTCGGAGAAATGGCTGAGTCGATGGTCACATAAAAGAGAGAGTGAGGAGGGCAAATGTGGTGACGAGGGCAAATGTGGTGATGAGGCAGGTGTGGGGGTTGGGAAAGAAGTTATTCGCAGATGATTTTGGAAGGAGAATGAAATTGTTTGACTCACTAGTGATGAGTGTCCTATTGTATGGAGTAGAGGTGTGGGGTCGAAAGGAAAGCGAAGAGGTAAATAGGACACAGGAAAGGTATGTAAAGTGAACACTGGGCCTGGCAAGGAACACGCCTAATTATATTGTCAGGAGGGAGACGGGGAGAACGAGTGTAGGGATTCTAGCGGGAGTCGGGCGTGTAAGTATGAGGAGACATTTTTGGAAGAGGGGGGAAGTAGGCTGGTTAGGGAGTGTTGGTGGGAGAAGGAGAACAGGAGAGAGGGTGGGAAGATGGAGGTTGAAAGAGAAAGGTATTTTAGAACGAATGGACTGCAGATGGATGAAGTGAGAAGGATGAATGAGGAAGGAAGGAAGGTATATGAGTTGGTTAAGAAAAACAGCATGGAGAGAGAGAAGACAGCACGGTAAGAGAGAATAAGAGAGACAAGGTTTAATGGAAACTATGTGTGGATTATGCCAAGAACGAGAGCGCAATATTTGTGTGAGAAAGGAGAGAAAGGAAGTCAGGAGCTTATAGCGAGGATGAGATGTGGGTGCATGGAGGGTTATAATAGGTTCTGGCTCTCTAGGGAAAAGAGGATGTGTGAACTATGTGGGAAGGGGGAGGCAAGAGTGGAGCATTGGTTGGAGGAGTGCGTAGAGGTGGAAAGGAGTGGGATACGCATGGAGGTACTGATGCATGAAAGAGGGGACAAAAGGGCAGTAGCATGGGTGAAGGGAGTCTTGGGTAAGATGGAGAAGAAGAGAAGGTAGCAGGAAGAGGAATGGAGAAGGAAAGATTGTAAATAGAGGAGGAAGTAAGTATAAGTAAATGTAAATATTGTCAATAGTAGATAAGTATTAGGGATTAGCCGCGGAGGCAGAGTTTGGTAATGCGAGGCAAAGCAAGAAAGTAGGGACATGCGTGCGAGGCGAGGCGAAGCGAGGAAGGCAATGCGATAAGAGCGAGCGGCGTTAGAGATAAGGTGTGGAAGGAGTTAGTTTTAAGAAAATTCTGTGAAAGAAGTGTAAGCAAGTCAATTTTTTATGGCCAGCAGGCTAAAAAATAAACGTTCATCTATTTTTTTCAAAAATTTGTTAAATTTATTTTGATATTAAATTACAAAGGAAATTAATTTACTTAAGGCTGGATCGGCTTCGCGTTTGATGTTTTGTATGGATATCTGTAATTCTCTAATGAATTGTATATTGAAAATAATTTTTTTCACAAATATTTTAAAAAGGAGCACACATTGTAAAGGCGCTTTGCAAGCAAGTATTAGCATATGCTTTATACACCAGTGCTTAAAAATTGAATTTTGTATTTTTGATATTATTTTGCACGATTAAAACAAAACCCATGCATCATACAAAAAAATGGTTCATGAAAAAACATGTAGATCTTTTCAAGGTTAACAATTTTTTTTCCTTACGATTCTTCTGTATCGCGCATAGTTTTTCCGGTATATGGAATTTGTGATTTTTAATAATATTTTCCGTGATTCATACGAAAACTATGTGTCTTATCAAAGCCAAATCGTCCTTTCTTTTTAGGTTTTCATAATGTGTACCAAAGAAAATCCATCCAGGTTATTCTTCCGCAAGTTATCGTGCTTACAGACCGCTACTACTTCTACTGCTACTAATGTGGACAGACGGACAGACTGACATCCTGATAAAACCCGTTTATTCTGATCAAGGGGGTCTGAAGACGTGAAGATTTGATGAAAAATTAATGCAAAAATGCATTTAGAGGAAAATAAACAGTTTGTGTTTTAAAATTCTAAATCTCAGAAATTCGTGATTTCCCATACGCGAAGAAGAGCCTTTTATCCGTAAAGGATCTCGCACAAAATGTATGGGAAAATAGCTTTCGGTGGATTTGGCTGAAACTTGGTAAATATGTAGATTATAAGGGCCTAATGGAAGATCCGGAAAAAAATTCAGAAAAAAGGAAACTTTTTGCGCTATAAGGCGATAAGCGCTCAATTTCGTGAAAAAAATGAATGAAGGGGAGACACGACGGCAGAGCGACGTCATTAGCAAATGCGTGTTTGATAATGATGTATATTGCGCGCAACCCAAAACTGCCGAACGTTAAGCGTTCAAAATTTGAATTTAATAAAACGTCACGGCTATAACGTTGAAAACGGTGCCCCAGTGAGATCAATACCAAATGAGGTTAATATTTCAATGATATACATCGCGCGCTGGTCTAACCGACCGAACGCTAAGCGCTCGAGATGTAGTCTAAAATTCAAAACATGCTTCCATGAGTGCAGATAAGTTGCCAACATCAGGTCGAAAGAAAGTGTAATTTCTCTGTAAATTGGGTGTGACGGAGGTTTGCAGATAAAAAGTACCATGTGGAGAGAAATATTGCACGAATTTTCGAATTTTTGATTGCACTTGCGAGTATTGAATTCGCGCAATCGTTTGAAATCTTTATTACGGGCTTCTTGAGCTTCTTCAGATGATAGGCCGATGGGAATACTGAACGATTTGATTATCTTCGCTCCGTGCAAAAGCATTTTGTAAACAGATGATGGCATATAATACCATTTGTACAGTTCTACATACAATCTTGCAGTTTGGAGGGCATAATGTTCAAATTTCTCCGAATTTATTTTTTGACCAGAAGAAAGAACCTGCAGAATTATGCTGAATCTCTCGATCAAGCGAACATCAACACCTGTGATGTTTGCTGTCGATGCAGGGTCTTGAAAAAATCTTCGAGCAGTATTCCCATCATTTGGTGTTCCCCCTCCATGCTTGGGTTTGTCGATAATCAAACCCCTCTTTTTCCAAAATTCTGACTGGATCCTCAATTTCGTGGTCTTCTTTTGCGTTTCTTGCTCATTGATGCTCGCTTGCCATTTGCAAAAAAGTAAGCGATAAGCAATATTGAGGATAAGAACCATGAAGCGTATTTTAGCGTGGACTGGTGAAAGGCCAAGCTCATAATCTTTCTCAAGAACATCTTTTTCCAACACTCGATCCAGATCATTCATTTCTGTAGGTTTCGTCTTGCACAAATAACATGTTGCTGCACTTCGTGTGTCTGTGAGATTTAGGGCTACTGTACCATCCAGCATCGTCAATAGCATCTCATGATCAACCTTGCACCTGAATTTGCCAAATGCGATTTTAGTCGGCGAAAGTTCTTTTATTTCCTCTTTTATGCAGCCGATCATAGATTTCGTCAATTCTGGAGTCTGGCAAATTAAAATGCTATTCGTATGCAGAATTTTGTAGATCCCGGGTCAGGATTCTCCCAAATCGCTTCAGTTTCAGAATCCAAGAAAATGGGTACCATCGAGACCATGAAAATACTCTCATCAGACTGCATGCCATCCGGAAGATCTTGTTTGTAAGCAATTTCGTATGATGCCCCATCACAACCGTATTTTAGGTGGATGGTCAGAGACTTGACATTTTTCTCCATTATGGAACTCTTGATTTTAGGAATCTCTATCAAACGTTTTACCGTATGATCCAGCAGTTCTTGTAACTTAATAGAGACACTCTGATCAGTAATAGTAAGTGCTGAATTCTTCTTCGCATCGATCAGATTTTAATACGGGACAAAAATGTCTGCAGTTTGCATCTTTAATCAATGCAATAGCTTCGTCATCAATGAATCTGATGATGCTCTCCTCAATCTCATTTTCATCTGCCTCATTCAAAAGTCGAGTTATTTTGTTCGCTAATTTTTTTTTTCCAGCAGCTCTGAGATTTCTACGGAAGGCTAGCTGAATCTCAAGTTCAGAATGGCATTCCTGAATCTCTTGAAGCTTTCTTCTTTTCGTTGACATAGAGCTCTTGAGCTTCTCTTCTTCGTAAAAAGAAGATTTCCAATTTTTCTTGAATGTAGGGATAAAGTACTGTAATAATTTGTCAGTAACTTCTTTCGTTTGCTAATCATCGACTGTATAATTTTCTCGGATGTGATTCCAAAGCATACGAGATAAATCAGTGTCATTCGTTATGGGATTTTGGCTTGCAATATCACACAAGCTCTCCATTGGTACCTCCAGAGAATTCATCTTGGAGCGTAGGTTAAAAGAAATATTTTTTTTTTAATAATGAATGAAAGAACGAAGAAACGAAGAAATTTCGTGATACTTAAAACCTAGGGAAAAGAAAATTAAAGGAACAAAAAAAAGTTGATATCTCTGAACGCCAGTGATAAAACAACAATTCGTGAGTGACAAATAACTTTGTAATATAAGTGTCAACTTTCTACATAAAGTGAAATATAAGAATATGAATATTCAATGTGATCAGAACATTATTTCCAGTTAACAGAACAGAATGAATATTATATATATATTATTATTATATTATATTATATATTCTCTATTGTTCTCTACTCGAGTATTCAATACAAAATGTCTGAACGTCCAGCTTTTTCCTCTCATTGAACAAGAATCACGCATGCGTAAAACTGCTCAAATCATGCATTTGTCTATAATAATTGTTGTCAAATTTAACAAATTATACCAGATGACAAAAATACATCAATGTGCATTACATGCAATGAGATTCGAAGACAATCGGCAGAAAATTCGGTTCGTTTCTGCCTAAAACTGTTCAAATCATGCATTTGCTTATAATAATTGTTGATTAATTTAACAAATTATATCAAGACAAAACTATCTAAGACAAAAATGCATCAACGTGCATCACAGGCAATGAGATTCCAAGACAATCAGAAGAAAATTCGGTTTGTTTCTGCCTGAAACTGTTTAAATCATGCATTTGTTTATATTATTTGTTGATAAAGTTAACAAATTATATCGGATACCACACTTTAATGATCACATTTCACCTCGTTGCTCTGATCGAGCGATTTCGATGCATAAATATACTTCAAAAAAATCTAATCCATCACAGTGGCTATTTGTTGCAAATATTTGTTTATAACGAATAACTTGACATGTCGACACATTTTTTTCTTCCACCGAACCTTGTGCACCAAACCTGAGGCTTGTTACCACTGACAAAAATTTTCGCAGAGAATTTAAAAGAAAAATTCAACATTTTTTTCGCTTCTTGCAGCTCTATAAAAATGTAAACAAACAAAAATTCAAAAATCGGCCTCCATAGATTTCTTGAGAATAAAATGCTGAATTTAAAAAAAAAAAACTGAAAATCGATGAATAATTGTGACCTACAGGTTATTTTGAACATCGTTTTTTCATTTCGCCCCACTGTGGCAGGCGCGTGATGTATATCATTGTAATATTCACCTCATTTGCTCGTATTGAATAATATGCAAAAAATGAGTGTATAGTTAGTCGCACAACATTTTTACCAATTCAGTTGATTCTGGTCGAATACTTTTAATTTAGATAATATAAAAATCGTATTTTATTTATCAGTGAATTATATGAGAATTAGAGGTATTCCTAATAAATCTTGACAATTTCTTCATTTTTCACAAAATATGAAAATGTTTAAAAGTATGTATTTATTCATCAATTATTTTTCTGATGATTCGAATAAAAAGACTTCATATAAAATCACTTAAGGTGAAATATTTAATTTTTCATACATTTGCATTTTCTTACGAAAATTCAGCGGAACTAATTTTCTAAAAAAAGTTGACAAAGAAACAAGTTCTCAAAAGTTATTTGCATGAAGCCCGCTTGTAAAAACTTGTATCTAAAATTCTGTGTAGGAATTCATTAAAACAACAATATTCGTTCTAGTTCTTCGTACAATATTCGTACAATAGTCGTACAAGAGGATATAAAGTAGAGGAGGGTCCTGAGAGTAGTAGTAGTCATATCATTTTAAATCTAAAAATTTTGAACAATTAGTTATAATAGTAACTTATAATTTCATATGGCCCTGAAATGTAAACGTCGCATCGGTAAGTTTATAGGTTATGTTCCATATCTACGAATATGTTATATTTTCTATAAAAAAAATTTTGTTATATGAGCGAAAGCTTGTTTTTAAATAAACTTGATAGATCAGTAGATCAAAAACCAACATCTTCGTATATAAAGGAGAGGAATTGATTAGGCCATTCTCGGCACAGTTTTAGCGGGCGACACGGTGTAAATCAAACGTTTTCACCGAGGCGAGCGTGAAAACAAAAAGCGTAGAAAGTTACGTGATGTGTGTCGTAGTTATATAACCCGCAGAAAACATATAACGCTATAAATTCTTATTCTAAGTGGTCAATAATAATATAATATAATATAATATATATATATATATATATATATATATCGAACTTTTTACGTCCACCGGCACCGTGGAATACCCAGAACTAGTATGCATCAATTTAAAAGGTATACGGCTCAAAATGTTCGTATTTCAAAACTCTATCGAAGGCCATCTGGTAATATTTGAAGAATAACGTGGCAGTTCCAATATGGCGCCTGAAATCATCAAAAATTGCATTTAATGAGAATTATTGACATGTAACAAATATGTAACAAATATCTGGTCACTATTCGTCCCTAACCACAGAAAATACTTCAAATAGTCGAAATAACACTATTTTGCGATGAGTAATGTAGTGAAACAACCTTATTATGTTTTCGGGGTCGCTGAATCCGCATCTTATGTTAGTTAAACCCTATCTGGTCACTATTCGTTCCTAACCTCACAAAATTCTTCAAATCGTCGAATTAACACTATTTTTCGATGATTCATGTAGTCAAACCACATTATCATTATGCTTTCTGGGTCACTGAATCCGAATCCAATGTTACTTATACCCTATCTGGTCACTCTTTGTCCCTAACCTCAGAAAATATTTCAAATAGTCGAACTAACACTATTTTGCGATGAGTAATGTAGTCAAATCACCTTATCATTATGTTTCTGGGTTCGCTGAATACCCAACCAATGTTAGTTAAACCCTATCTGGTCACTATTCGTCCCTAACCTCAAAAAATATATCGAATCTTCAAATTAACACTATTTTGCGGCGTGTAATGTAGTCAAACAACCTTATCATTATGTTTTTGGGGTCGCTGAATCTGAATCAAATGTTAGTTAAACCCCATCTGGTCACTCTTCATCCCTAACTTTAAAAAAATACTTCAAATAGTCGAATTAACACTATTCTGCGATGAGTCATGTAGTCAAACCACATCATCATTATGCTTTCTGGGTCACTGAATCCGAATCCAATGTTACTTACGTACGGTTTGGCACAAGTTGCTTCTCTTTCAAATATTGTGCATTTTGTACTTAACATAATGACAGTCTCAACCCTGTAAAACGCAGGCAGGTACAATATGATATTCAAACGTATAATCTTAGCAAATCAGGGTGTTTTCAGTGGTGAGGGACGAATTCTGATTAGATGAAGTTATACGAGCATTAGAATTGGTTTCAGCGACCCCGAAAACATAAATATAAGGTGGTTTGACTACATTACTCATCGCAAAATAGTGTTGATTCGACTATTCAAAGTATTTTTTGAGGTTAGGGGCGAATAGTGACCAGATAGGGTTTAACTAACATTAGATGCGGGTTCAGCGACCCCGAAAACATAATAAGGTTGTTTGACTACATTACTCATCGCAAAATAATGTTAATTTGACGATTTGAAATATTTTTTGACGTTAGGGACGAATAGTGACCAGATAGGGCATAGACAATATTCGATTCGGATTCAATGACATAAAAAGCATAATGATAAGGTGGTTTGACTACATAACACTTCGATAAATAGTGTCAATTTGACTATTTGAAGTATTTTCTGAGGTTAGGGACGAATAGTGACCATATGGGGTTCAACTAACATTGGATTCGGATTCATTGATTCAGAAAACATTATGATAAGGTGGTTTGACTACACTACTCATCGCAAAATAGTGTTAATTCGACTATTTGAAGTATTTTTTGAGACTAGGGATGAAGAGTGACCAGATGGGGTTTAACTAACATTGGATTCAGATTCAGCGACCCCAAAAACATAATGATAAGGTTGCTTGACTACATTACGCGTCGCAAAATAGTGTTAATTGGAAGATTCGATATATTTTTTGAGGTTAGGGACGAATAGTGACCAGATAGGGTTTAACTAACATTGGATGGGGATTCAGCGAACCCGGAAACATAATGTTAAGGTGGTTTGACTACATTACTCATCGCAAAATAGTGTTAGTTCGACTATTTGAAATATTTTCTGAGGTTAGGGACAAAGAGTGACCAGATAGGGTATAAGTAACATTGAATTCGGATTCAGTGACCCAGAAAGCATAATGATAATGTGGTTTGACTACATGACTCATCGCGAAATAGTATTAATTCGACGATTTAAAGTATTTTTTGAGGTTAGGAACGAATAGTGACCAGATAGGGTTTAACTAACATTAGATGCGGATTCAGCCACCCCGAAAACATAATAAGGTTGTTTGACTACATTACTCATCGCAAAATAATGTTAATTTGACGATTTGAAATATTTTTTGAGGTTAGGGACGAATAGCGATCAGATAGGGTGTAGACAATATTGGATTCGGATTCAGTGACTCAGAAAGCATAATGATAAGGTTGTTTGCCTACATAACACATTGAAAAATAGTGTTAATTCGACGATTTGAAGTATTTTCTGAGGTTAGGGACGAATAGTGACCATATAAATATACCATATTCGAATCTGGCCCGCATTTTTACCTCATATCTAAAGTCGGAAGAGCCTATTCCGGAGTGGTTGGCGAAAGGGCGCACAGTGCTTCTGCCGAAGAAAGGCAATTTAGCTGACCCTAAGAATTACAGGCCAATAACTTGCTTGAACACTGTATAAGATCTTCACAGCTATCCAAAATGCTAGGATTGTTCGGACAATTGGACCTGTGTGGCGAGAGATGTACAAACAACGCGGCTCAAAGAAACGCGTAGCAGGACGTCGGGAGAACCTGCTCATCGATAGATGTGTTTGTAAAGACAAAGAATGCCGATCATCCTAGAGTTCGGGGTGCTGAAAATAATTTGGATGGAAACACGACGACGAACCGGCGAAACGCCCATATTGAGTGGACGGATCAACTCAAGGATGACTTGCTAGACTGCTACGATGCCAGCATTATCCCTGTTCACCGAGACTTTATGGCGCGTATGCACACTCTGTGGTGCCGGAAACAACCAGAGCTTCAGCGCATTTGGCATCAGTCTTTGCAAAATCAAGCCGACTACCTCCGGAAAAATGGATATGCGCTTGCTTCAACTGAACAAGAAGATTGGATGGGCAAGACAGAATGCGTCCCGTGTTCAATATGTGATTGACCACATAACATCTGATAGACAGTTCACGGAAAAGGTTCGAAAGTTCGCCCAAGAACTAAGGATCTTGAACCACACGCTGAACAAGTCAAAGCTGCTGACAATCAAGCAGCATATTGCTGACAAAATACGGCTGTTATCTGATACAAGGAGGAGAATGCAGAAGAGGGAGACATGGATCAGGGAGAATCAACAGTTTCTCGCTGACCCATCGCGTCTCTTCAGCGATATCCCTGTTTCTGTAAAAAATCCACCCGAACCCAAGGAGGTAGAGACTTTTTGGAGAGAGGTATACAAGCTCCCAAAAACACTAAAGTTGAAAGAAGATACTGGCAATATCATCCTCTTCAAGGGGTTTTGCGACCTCATAAAATCTGAGCAGGAATGTCCATCAATCACTGCCGAAGAGGTGAAAAAAGTATTTAGAGGCACGAAGAACTTTTCCGCTGCTGGACCAGATTGTATCAAGAACTTCTGGTGGAAGAAGTTTACTTTTACGCACCAACATTTGGCCCGCATATTCACCTCATATTTAAAGTCGGACACGCCCATTCCGCAGTAGCTGGTGTTAGGACGCACTATACTCCTGCCGAAAAAAGGCAAATTGTCCAACACAGAGAATCACAGGCCAATAACTTGTTCCAACAAACTGTATAAGATCTTTACAGCTGTTCTGAACAACAGGATTGTTCGACGAATTGAGCCTGTGTGGCGAGAGATGTACGAACAACGTGGCTCGAAAAAAGGTGTAGCAGGCTGTCGAGAGAACCTGCTAATTGACAGGTATGTCTTTAAAGACGCTGCAGCCCATCAGCGCGTCCTGTCAATGGCCTCGATTGACTACCGGAAAGCTTTCGATTTAACCTCTCATAGAGTTATCATCTGTCTGTTGGAAAGCTTGAAGGTGCACCCGCACATAGTGGGATGCATAGAGAGATTGATGCCTTTTTAGAAAACTAGATTTACTATCTCATCTAGAAATTATCATGTGACAAAGAACAACGTCACCTTCCAGAGGGGCGTCTTTCAGGGTGATACCATGAGCCCTTTGCTTTCTTGCATCACACATCTGCCGCTATCTCTCGCACTTCGAAATTCTTCTGGATACCTCTGGGGCGACACTAAACAGCGCGAACATAAGGACACTCATGTATTTTATATGGATGACCGGAGGAGCTATGCCTCTGGTAGAAGCAAACTTCAAACTGCTATAAATATTGTCAAGAACTACACAGGAGAGATTGGGATGGACTTTGGCTTGGACAAGTGTGCCAAAATTTATGTGAAGAAAGGAAAGATTACTGGCGTTCCCAAGGACCCTGAGCTTGTGGATATAAGTGTTATCAGACATCCTAATACTGGAGAGAACTATACATACCATTGACTCGTTCTTCGTCAATGGACGAAGAACGAGCTTAAGGCCCTTGATGTCATTACACGTAAGATCATGCATATGCATAAAAGCTTGCATATCAATTCGTCAGTTCCGCGATTATATATTTCACGCCATCAAGGCGGACGCGGACTTCTGAATCTCCAGTGTCTTCATAACCGGATTGTTCCAGGTACAGCTTAGATCGTTGCGAATGGCAGAGATCCTCTCCTAAAGATGGTCAGGAACCACGAGATGATTGGCGAAGGAGCGTTCCTTTACAAAGCCGCGGAGCAAGCGGCCGAGACCCTTGGCCTGAATTTTAACATCAGAAGTGAGGAAAGTGCATTACTTCATCTAGATGCTTCACTTCTAAAAACCAAAGTGAAGAAAGCAGAGGTTGAAAATTTTCTCCAAGAGCTACTCGACAAGAAAATGCACGGAAACTTTCACAGAAATGTAGAAAAACAGTCCTTGTCGAAGGAGCAAACTTTTGCTTTCCTCAAATCATCAGGGCTTAATTCAGGTACAGAGGGTTTTATTTTCGCATGCCAGTACGGTGTCATTTCCACCTTAGCATACCGTGAGCGCATTTTATGTCAAGAAGTTCCCAGTGATAGGTGCAGAGCGTGTCATGCACACGCTGAGTACCTAGAACACATACTATCAGGGTGTCCGACCCACGCGGGAACGACGTATATCTATAGACATAATGCGGCCCTAAGAGTGCTTTATTACCATCTTTGTCGCTCTTACGGTGTTGGCCGCGACCCTGCCCTGCCGAATGCTCCAAATGAGATAGAGTCGATTGTCCGAAACGAGAAGTGCTAAATTTTCTGGAACTACGATTTTCGGGCAGCAGTCTCCGTTGCGCACTCGAGGTCTGACATTGTTCTCCAAGACTTCGAGAAACGAACTATATTCGTGATCGAATTCTCGGCTCCGTCCGAATACAACATCACTGCAAAGGAGAAAGAAAAAGAGGAGAGGTATCAAGATCTTAAAAGAGAGCTACAACGACTGTACCCAAAATATTCTGTACAAGTAATTGTCCTTGTGATAGGTGCTCTCGGAGGTGCGAAACTATCACTGGTTCGTAACCTTAAAGCCATACCCGCGTTCCAAAAATATGCCAAGGCACTTGCGAGATGGATGCAGAAAGCTGTCATCCTTGGGTCGCTTCGTGTCCTCAAGACACACGAGGGTTTCGCCGGCCTGTCGTTGTGATTTTGTCGTTGCCTATGACCACCCATCTCACGGTTGTGAGACGTGGCCATAGGTGTGATTTACCGCGGTGCTACGGGGGGCTATTGACATTTTGTTGGATGGCAGCTGCTCTTAGTGGGACCCTGCGGTGGTTGTTCAACTTTTTTTTCAAATTATATATATACAGGGTGTCCCAGACTTAAGTGTCCGGACTTATATAGCTGTATAAAAATTACAAAAATGAATCGAAAATTCCTTTTCCAAAAATCAGTTGAAGTTTTATTTTATGAGTTATTAAATAATTAAGCTGGACCAATCAGGAGCGCTGTATAAAAAATCTTGCGTACTTGAGCGAGAATCCAACGTAGTGTGGTGACTGCTGTTTTCCCCTGGCTAACCCCACCGCGGAGCTCGCTTCAATACACTGCGTTAGACTCACGCTCATGCGCACGGCTATTTATACCCCGCACCTGATTCGTCCAGCTTAAATATTTAACAACTCATAAACTAAAACTTCAACTGATTTTTGAAAAATGAATTTTAGATTTATTTTTTTAATTTTTATACATCGATATATGTCCGGACACTTAAGTCTGGGACACCCTGTATATATATAAATTTTTCTTTAATCGTTTAAACGGTCTATGACTGAGTCATGTTACTTATACCTAATGTCTGTTCTATAATCTGAAATATCATGATGAAATAATAAACATTTACATAATAAATTACGTCACTGATTGACGCCATGCTATTTGTACTCTTAATCTCAGTGTCAAACATAGGACTGTTGCTCAACTAATTCTCTGCTTTTTATAATGTGCGTAGGGATTATATTTGTAATATAATGTGTACTGATTTTATTAATAAACGAAAACACATAATTTCAATAGAAATGTAAGAAAAGAATAAAGAAACAGAAATAAAAAAGAAGGCACGCTACAAATCCGCTCTCTTTATTTATTTCTCTCGTCTTTCCTTAGTCTATCATTTTTTTATTTTCGAACCAAAAATATTCTCGAGAATTTATTAACGTTTGAATATTCATCCAACACCTTCATCATGGTTCAAACAATTACAAATTAATTTTTTGAATTGAATTTCCTTTTTATAAATTGGACGCCAGTCAAGCCCAAATTGGCGCCCTGTAGTTTTGGTCTGGGAGAAGCCTAACTATAATTTTTGACGAACATCATACGTATGTACTATTGTAAAAAGTAGGCCACCATACATACTTCAAGCCCTTTATAAGGTTAATAATGTTCTGGGAACATCGACTTAAGTTCCAAGGACCTGAAATTGAAATATATTTGAAAATTGTCCATATGTATCTTTCTGTTGCGCAATGAAGCTCATTATAGTTTCTGTATATTGTTTATGTACCATAAATTTTATATAAATCATATAGCTTTGCTTCTCTAATTCATCTTATAGTGTGTAAAATAATTTAGAATGACGAATGAGATAGCGACCGAGATATATCCTTATACATACTCTACTGAAGCATCTTCTCAAATATTCTTTGTAGTTTAGCAGATCAAAAAATTCCTAATAATTACTTAATCAGTTTGTTCATTTTAAGGAAATGGGGATCTTCACTGGAACTTCTTTCTTCATCTTAACGATTTTCCTTAATTCTACTGGTAATTATAATTATATAATATCATATGTATACTTTAGTCTTTTATTATGTTAGTATTGGCCATGTTGATAAAACAAGACCACAAAAAAAAACTTGTAAACTGTACTAAATATAATAGTAGGTGTTTTTTGTAGATGTTTGGTCGTTTAATTACTTTAAAACAACGTAGTCCGCAAAACTGACGTTATTACAGACCTTTGATGGGGCTCAAATTAAAGATTAAACCTTTTATATTATGATGATTATATTGAAACATTTTTTTTCTATCTGTAACGGTAATAGGATTTTGCTGTGTGCCCGCTGATGAGCAAGCGTGCGCAGAGGAGAAAATTTAATAACGCTCATAAGGTGAAGGAAACCTATTTTCTAAATATAATCATCTTGAGTGAAAGGTTTAGCTTTTAATTTAAGTCCTAATATGAGTCTCCAAAAAGTCGCGCCCTACGTTGTTTTAAATAAATTGTCACGAACACAATTTTCTAACAAATTTGTCGTGATAAGTGCCCTGCTTGAAATACCGGTTAGAAAACATAAAAAACCGGAAAGAAACCAGTTAGAAACTAATTTGGTTTTTACCTGGTTCTAACCGATTTCTATCCGGTCTCAATTTGAGTTTCTGGAACGTACCCGGATCCTAGCCGGTTTTTATCCGGGAAATGGCAACAGAAAATGTTGTGAAAATGTTCTAACCGAATCTAACCGGTTTTCATCCGGCAAATGGAACCAGAAATTGAATATTCGCAGACCAAAGTTCGTTTCTAACTGGTTCCTAACCCATTCCTACACGGCACTCGACACTGAAAACTTTCTAACTGGTCCTAACCGGTTTATATGCGGCAAATTAAAACCTGAAATTAAATATTGGCAGACCGAAATTCGTTTCAAACAGGTTCCTAACCGATTCCTACACGGCACTCGACGCAGGAAACATTCTACCCGTCTTAACCGGTTTTTATCCGACAAATTGGAACCTGAAATTAAATATTGGCAGACCGAAATTCATTTCTAACCGGTTCCTACCCGACTCCTACGCGGCACTCGACACTGGAAACTTTCTAACCCGTTTATTTTGACTGGAATCTGAGTAAATTCAAATTAACTGAGGTTGATTCAAATTAATTTAAGTGACCTTAGGGGGATTCTATATGGTTTCAAAAACAATTAAATTAAATTTCAGAAAAGCAGTTCAAAAGTTTGAAACTATTAATATTCTATTTAAGTGACACATATTCGTATTGGATTCCTCAAGAAACGAATTTTGATTGATCTGTTAAATAAAATTGAAAATGTTCACTCAAAGATATATAATAAACAATTTGCTATTATTCTCATTGGTCATTATTTTTATGATCATTTAAATTATTTGAAAAACAAGGGTTCAAGATTATAGGTTATAGAGGCTGGAAGAATACATACATCACAACTTCATTTGAGTCCATTTAATTATTTTCAATTTCTTTAAAATTTTAGATGCAAAAAATACTTTCTTCCATAAAAATCCACTTGCGAAATGTGTCACCTTTAAATCACGTATTTTTAACGAATTTTTTAAGTATTTTAATTTATTTTAGATTTTCGTTTTACACATGAGCACATTAGTACACATGTGTACTCTCTCACCGACTTAAAAATTTGTTTGTATGTGTTTAAAACTAGCAACATCGGCCCTTATTTCTGCAAAACTCTTAGCCAAACTTTAATGCAGGCAAATACATTGCAGCTTGGGGAGCCTGGGTACAAGTATTTTGTAGACCCAGTTACAAATAGGTAGGAATCGGATACAACTATTACATCTTGCCGGATAGACCCCGGTCAGGTGTGGGATATAAACCGGAGGCAAAAATCGGGTACGGGTTGGTTAGGACCGGATAATAACCAAGTAGAAATATTTTGTGGATCCGGTTACAAACCAGTTAGAAACCAGATACGGAAATTACATACACCAGAGTCTCACAGATTGCGCAATATTATGGAAACGGTTCAGGCGGCCCTGACTGTTTACATTTCGCTGTACGCGCTATATGAACAAGGCTATTTTCAGGCAACCCCCGAGATTGTTCATCTATCGAGACTCTGGTGTAATGCCAGATAGAGCCCGGTTGGGTGTCGGTGATAACCTGGAGACAAAAACCGATTACGGCGCGGTTTAGACCGTTTAGAACCAATTTCTAACCGGTTTCTAGCCGGGTCCTATCCGACATTTTAAGCAGGGGGGGAGGGCATTCACAAAACACGTGACACATTTTTCAGGAACTTCTACCCCCCCCCCCCCGCGTGTAACTTTTTCTATTGTTCTTAACATGGAGAATGATACTTCGAAAGACTCCCCCCCCCCCCTAAACGTATCACGTATTTTGTGAATGACCCCTAAAAAGGTTTCGCTTCCAGATCGGTCTCAGCGATACAAAAATCTACAGAAAATCGCTCCTTTTGTCCCGATACAGTTCATGAAATCTTTTCTGATCATGTGTATTGATATAGATCGTTGCCGAAAAATGATGAAATTCGAGTCCTGGCCGTTCTACCTACTTCCATGACTTCATACATTCTTTTAAATAGTACTAGGATAAGTTACATAAATTGAAGTATTTTTAGCAAAGTTTTAAAATTTAGTTGCTTTTTCTTTATAAATAAGACATAAAAATATAGCAAAACGAATTGTGCAAATAATTTATGCCTATACGAATCATTGTTATTAAGTTGCGGAATCTAAAATCTAAATAAATTCACTTTAAAACATTAAAAAAAATAAAATGTCTCATATTTTATTTTTTTTTGCAAAATGTGCATCGTATGATTTTTATGTTACCGAATCTGGTGACATTTTTTCTATGATACCTAATGAAATCGGAATAAAATTAAAAATGTGAAACGTGATAAATAGAATGAGTTAGAATCATCATTACGATATTTTTAAAACGAACAAGGTTATTTAAGTAATTGAGTATGAATTCCAAGTGACCAATCGAACGCAAACTCTTTGTAGGCTAAAATTCTCTGTAGCGAGTCCGATTTTAAATCCAAGAATAAAATTTCAGGGCATCTCATAAAATTTATACCGACAAACGTTGTCAGACTTCTTAAAATTTTCCCACCGCGCTCGATATTTTTGTAAATATTCATCGATTTTATTAGTTGCACTGACATTTTCATATTTGTATTTCAAAGCGGACACGCTCTGGAGTATTTTTATCAAACCGATCGATTTCGACTGGCCACTGGAAAATTATATTGAATTATTAATATAACATTTAATTTAAAAATATATCGCAATGATGCTCATATAACTCATTTCATTTACCGTCATTTTAATTTTTTCAGCAAATTGTAAAATTTCATAAACTAATGAATATTTTAACTTGGAATTTCGGGTTTAGATTAGTCTTGACATCTACTCTAAATTTACGAAGTTTCAGTCAGATCGGTTACCTTGGCCCAAAATGTCGAAAAAATTTCGTTATTATTATTAATAATTTTTTTACCTGGTTACAACTTTAATTCATACATTTTAAAACAAGACCTCTCTTGATCTTTATATCCGACTTGGCTTTACTGCGGCTTCATAAGATCTGTATGTATGTAATAGCCAAATGTATATTCAAATTATTTTCCTATATTAAGTCATTTACATAAATTCATTCTCGAGTATGTATTAGGTTTCATACATTTCTTTTTCATCTTACAGAATCAGCTAAATATTCCTTTTATCGGTCAAGATTGAGTTCTCGTGTGGATCCTGCTCAGTATGATATTCATTATTATGGAGATGAAAATCGTATCCTTCGACCAATAACACAACATAATGAGCTAGCAACGAGTGACGGCTACATCATTGGATTAATAAACAATAATGCACTTTATCTAGTATATGATAGACATCACAAACCGGTTATAGTACGCAAAGAAGACATGCTTAATATTCCACTAATTAATCCTCGACAATTTCTTTATGAAATTAAAAATAATAATCGTAAAACTTCGTTAAAAATAGGAGGGGCCCCCAGTCCAGCCATACGAAGATTTTGTCGAAAATGTTAAAAAATTAATATTTGAACTGTGATTATGGTTATGAAAAGAAAAAATTCCATTGAATAAAATGCTAAATCATAAGAAATCAAGTCACCTAATATCTCGATAGTTCTATAATATATAATATCTAATATCTCGACTAGCCTTTTTACATATATATGTAAAGAGGCTAATTGAGATTCGATTCTTTTACTCTAATTTCCTCTTATTGTTCACTCTGCCTCAGTTGAACACAAATATTTTTCGTAAACCAGAACCGTCTAAATAAACTTAGAAAACAAGTTTGAAATATTTTAAATAACCTAATTTACTCAACATAAAATTATTTCTAGGAATTCAGTCAATTTGACTAAACATCAGTCTAAATTAAAAAATAAATAGAACGAACAAGTTTGAAATATATGATTCCATTTTAAGTAAAATAAATTCCCTACCTATATTATAGACTTGGTCAATAGACTTGGAGCCTACTATATTGAAACGATTTATATAAAACTTTCATCATAAGTTATTCAGTTTAGTGGATGAGGTTCTAGGAACATTTTTCATAAAACTTGGAGATATTTATTGTTTCTCAAGATTTTGCACTTGTTATGAAAAAATTGTATTTCATAGTTATTCAGCAGACCGATTAATCACTTATACTATTATATTAATAGTTGTCTAACGAAAATTAAATAAATGAAATAAGATATGTAAATTTTCAATTTTTATTTTAAATGGCTTCTATATACAACGTTTCATTTTTTAAGAGTGGATGAACCTAGAGATATCATAATGAAAGTATAAAAAATGAGGTAGATTATGAATGACTACCAATGTGATGTATGCATATTTTATAATTACTAGTATAATATCAATTATGAAAAATATTTAAAACCTGTTATATTTTCAGTTTTATTATAAAAAGTGATTATAAATTATTTTTCATGATTTTCATTTAATCTTTTTTTCCTTCTCTTGAGAATTAATATAGCATACATACTTCTAAACTTTCATTTATTTCTGTCCGACCAATTTACCAACTTATCAATTGAAGAACAGCTTGAAGAATCCTTTAATAAAATTAATAGTAGAGAAATAGATACATGAAATTTCGTGAATTTAAAAATAAAAAGGTGCAAAAAATTAAAACATTGAAATGAACAGTAAAATATTGAATGTTATAAGTGTGGTATTTAATTCTTATGATTTAAACGAACTACACTATATTTTATTACAAAATTTAAAATAAAAATGTTTTGCAATTCTGGGAAATAATAAAGAAGTAAATAAGAAGTCAGAAGGTGTAAAATACTTTATTTTTAGAGCGTAAAATAGTATATTGTGCTACAAGTACGGAAAGTAGGCAGTTCCACACGAGGGCGTAGTTTGCTGTACGAGCCAGAAGCGACCCGAAGATGAGCCGATGGCAAGTACTGTAAACTTCACAAGAGTTACAACTGTCTATTTTCAGCACCTGTTGCACACAATATTTTTGTAACAAATGCAGAAAACTTTCGATATGAGAAACAATAAAAACAAATTTTTTGGAAATTTATGATAGAATTACCAAAATTTCTGAAAATTTTTGGAGATTTTCGGTAATTTATCAGTTATTTATGGTAATTTATCAGTCAATTATGGTAACTTATCACTTCGAGTTTGTCCAAGCACTATTCAGTACTCACAATCAGTCTCTCAAGCGTCAAATCATAATGAAGTGAGGTTATGATTCCGACAGCCATCGAAAGTAATTCTGAATCGAAATGCGCAAGCGCAACATCAAGCAAAAGTAATCTTGCTCAAAGCGCGCAAGCGCAGCAGCTAGAGAAAGTCTTTTTATAACTGATTTCTACCGCGGTTTTGGAATTGGTCACTTCCCGCACGCAACACATGCCTCGAAAAGCGAATATTTCGTGCATAAGTTAAAAAAATTATTTAATAATCGGTCCTTCTCTTTTTTTTAGTAATAATAATCGTGCCACGTTTTCATACATTTTATATAATTTAATGCATTTGTTAAACTTCTATAATTTTTTGAATTCAGTAGATTTCAAAGCTATACCTATTTCTTTTCGATTTACATGGCAAATTTGATTTCACAAACAATGTTGATTCTTCTGACAACTTTTCACTTTCTGAAATTTCTGCTATTAGTGCGTTAACCTCAGTGCCAAACAAATGCACATTGCTCTACTAATTGTCTGCTTTTAAAAGTGTATCTAGGGATTAAATTTGTTCACTGGTTCTTTTAATTGTTTCTGAGAATGGCGTAATGACGTTAAAAGTAATATATTCATGATAAGGTTTCGACTTTATATTTACACTAATTGATCGATTGGCACCATATTTTGAATGATAATTCATTGATAAATAATAATAAAAAATTTTGAGCAGTGGATTTTTTCTGAAAGAGGAACTAAAAATCTAAAATTCATATAATTAAGAAATTTTATAAGTAATGCCGTTAACAGTCATTATCGGTGGATGTTTTTCTTTCTCTCTGATATATTTTTGAATGCTTTTTCTTCATATTTTGACAATTTTCATTCTTTCTTACAAGCCAAAAATAGTATTAATAATATTTATAAATCAATTATTTTATGATATGTAAATGAATATGTAATTTATCAAAATCAGCAGTAAACGCATATCAATTAAACAAGTAATTAGTCGAATACGTACAGCAACAGAGACATATAAGTTTAAACAAATTTTTTAGTATTTTTTTCTATGTTCCACCATAACATCGATGTATTTTGATGTGCTAATTATGAATACGGCCACGGAAATACTTGCGTATGTCATTTTCAAAAGATGAAAAAAAATTTTCTTTATTGTTGGACATATTCCAACTCGGCGAAATCCTTCTTTGAATAATATTTGAACCCATTTCCAGTATTAAAAGAAAAACAACCTTCTTGTAGTTAGCTACACCTCAACTTCGCAATGTACATATTTTAAATAATGGTTCCTAATACATACATAAATTAGCAGTTCGAACTCGAAAGTTCATTGCCTCACTACCCGATTCGGGTAGTGTTTCTAGGGTCATAAAAATATTATTTTGAGTCAAATTATTTTTAGCGTAATCTTGAAGTTTCGTTATAATTATAATTATTCACAAATAAAAATGAAAACTTGTATTGCTTTGAGTGTGTGCTACTATATGTGTGTATATATGATAATATATTAGTTATATAAATAAATATATATTATATATAATATATATATGTTATATATAATATATTATATTATACAGGGTGTCACAAAAGTCCCGCGAATGCTGAATATTTCCGCATGTAAGATACACATAAAAAACTGGGGTTTCTATTGCAACCAATTTTTGGTTCCATAGGAGCTGCAACAAAAAGGAACCTCTTTCGCTGAAAAGGAACCCAAAATGATAAATGGTTTCTAAATGAACCCCAAGTATGGATTGAAATGGTTCTAATAGAGCCTTTTTGTTACTTCTGCCTTGACTCACATCAAAGATTTTACAAATTATTGATGCACATTTTGCTTTATAATCCGAATTAAATAATATTGCAATGGAAAAAATTTAATGAAGAAACTAAAATCATAGTTATTAGTCATTCTTGAAAGGAAGATATCGCACATGCAATGTGACAGTTTTTGAGGTTAAGTTGAAAATCCGATGTTTTCCACTGCGCATGCACAAGAAGCGCAGGACTATTTGAAATGATATAATATGCTCTTGCACTATTAGGTTAATATTACATTTCGCTAAGAAGTTAGGTATTTTTATAATTCAATTTAATTTGTTTTAAAAAAGAATAAGAAACGTTTGTTAATATTTATCTGTATGACTATTCATAGTATTTATTGATTTTAAATGAGTCCGCGCTTTTCGGCACATATATATATATATATATATATATATATATATATATATATATATATATCTTTAAACCATTTCCCTTTCAGGGTAGGCGTGACACTACCCGATTCGGGTAGTGTTTCTAGGTTTTTCTTGTAGTTATAAATGACTACAAGTGTGGGCTCACCACACCCACGATGTGCCAACAGCACTCATGTCAGTATTCTTGAATGGTCACCCATCCAAGTACTAACCGCGTCCAACGCTGCTTAACTTCAGTGATCTGACGAGAACCCGCCGATGGCCATCTATCGGACATGAACGAACTAAAAAGGAACCCTTAATGAGAGTTCCTTCAGAGCCTAAGTTCTAAATGATCCCTAGTTTTACTCGAGCCGCAACATTACCGATCCCTCAGTTTCTTCTGTGTATTTTTCAGGGAGTTCAAAGTCATTTTTGGAGTAACTTTCAACGAGGAATTCATTGATAACCTTCACATTGATCTTGACGATAACCTTGAAGGTTTTTAAGGTCAAAATTTTTTAAAAATGGAAACCCTCTCTTTTTACATCGATACTCTAAGGTCTTTTAAACTTTAACAAGGTCTAGATTCAGAATCGACCTTAAGCATGACTTCGACAATGACCGTCAAGGTCATTTGGAGGTCAATTTTTTCCTATTGGAAACTCCCCTTTAAAGTTACAATATACCTATGTGTGACCTGGGTACATATTTTAACGTAACATTTCCCGCTCTATTGATTGCCGATGTGAAAAAGGGGGTTTCCAAGTTTAAACAATGATATCGAAAACACCTTGAAGGTCATCGTCAAGATCAAAATAAAGGTCGCCATTGAATTCCTCGTTGAAAGTTACTTTAAGAATTACCTTTATTGAATTTAAATTAATAAAATAATGTAATCCCATAATTATTAAACTCATATCTACATAAATTTAAGAATACAATTTCGAAAATAATAAGAAAGAAGTCAAAGGAAATAAATCCGCGTATTCGACAGTATTAATATCATGTTTGTAAATTATAATAAAGATAAAAAAAGGTAAAAATAAATTATTATAAAAAGATGATATACACTGGAAATCCCATTTAAGTATCTTCCATTTAAGTAATTCCGAGAATTGATGCCGCGGTGGTTTCGTGACGCAGGAGCCGCGGGTTCGAAAGGGGAGGCAGTGGCTCAGTCCAGCGTGACAAACAACAGGAAGGCTGCACTTAGCGAGCGAATGTTGTGTTTGCTTCAAGTGAAGGCCATTTGGGACCATACTTGAAACCGTACTTGAATGGGATTTTCATTGTATTTTGTTATGAATTGTTATCTTATATATGTGTAATATATATGATTTAAAATCCTATCCAAAAAATCCATTATCTACTTTTATATTGAAATTCAAGTGATTTGGCGATATCAGCGTGTGGTGGATCGATGGTCAGCCGTTCTAGGGGGTTGATTATGGTTTTCTGTAAATTTTGAAAGTGGCGCATATGAGCGAATTTTAAATTCTACCCGAAAGGCCCTTTATCAATATTTATATTGCAATTAAAGTTATGTGACGATATCAGCGTGGGGTGAATCGGTGACAAGTGTTAATGAGAGGGTTGATTATAGTTTTTTGTTAATTTTGAATGTGGCGCATATGAGTGCTTCTGAAATGGTACCCGAAAATCCCTTTATCTACTTTTATATTGCAATTGAAGTTATTTGGTGATATCAGAATTGCACTGTTAGAAAAATCTCTACTAAATTTAGTATGCATGTAATGGAAGCAAGAATGCATAACATGAAATTAAATTTAGTATACCAGCGTACAGTAAATGGAGTATATTCATACTGAATTTAGTATAGAAGTCTATGAAATTTAGTATACGCGTGTACTAAATTCAGTATGAAGATACTAAATTTACTGTGCACTGGTATACTAAATTTAATTTCATGTTGTGCATTTTAGCTTCTATTACATGTATACTAAGTTTAGTAGAGATTTTTCTAACAGTGTGGGTAGATCGAGGGTAAGTCGTTATCAGGTATTAATAATGGTTTTTTGTTAAATTTCAAATGTTGCATATGTGCGCATTTGAAATCCCACCTAAGAAGCCTATTATCAGCTTTTATATTGCATTTAAAGTTATTTGCCGATATCAGCGTGGGGTGAATCGATGAAAAGTGGTAATGAGTGGGTAGATTGTAGATTTTTGTTAATGTGGAAGCGGCGCATGTGGGCGCATCTGAAATCTAATCCGAAAAGTCCATTATCGATTAATATATTACAATTCAAGTTATTTTGTGATATCAGCGTATGGTGGATCGATGGTAAGCCGTTATGAGGGAGTTGATTATAGTTTTTTGTTAATTTTGAATGTGGCGCATATGAGCGCATTTTAAATCCTATCCGGAAGGCCCTTTATCAACATTTATATTGCAATTACAGTTATTTGGCGATATCAGCGAGGGGTGCATTGATGGTAAGTCGTTTTCAGATGTTATTAATGGTTCTTTGGTAATTTTGAAAGTGCCGCATATGAGCGCATTTGAAATACTACCCAAAAAGCCGATTATAAACTTTTATATTGCAATTGAAGTTATTTGGCGATATCAGCGTGGGGTGAATCGATGACATGTGGTAATGAGAGGGTTGCTTATAGTTTTCTGATCATTTTGGATGTGACGCATACGAGCGCATTTGAAATCCTATCTGAAAAGCCCTTTATCTACTTTTATATTGCAATTGAAGTTATTTGGTGAAATCAGCGTGGGTTGAGTTGATGTTGAGTCGTTATATGGAGGTTGATTATGGTTTCTTGTTATTTTTTAAAGTGGCACATATGAGGGCATTTGAAATCTTATCGGAAAAGCCCTTAATCAGCGTTTGTATTGCAATTCAAGTTATTTGGTGATATCAGCGCAGTGTGGATCGATGTGAAGGCGTTATAAGTGGGTTGATTAAGTTTTTTTTAAGTTTGAAGGTGGCGCATATAAGCGCCATTGAAATTTTGTCTTTTCATCACTTCAGAATGTGTTAGGACCTCCATATCTTGGGCAATTTTCAAGAAACCCAGAAAATTTGTACGGTGCATATGAGCGCATTTGAAATCGCCTACGCTTGCGAAAATCCCTTCATCACTGCGTATCAAAAGCTTTTTTTTGTTGGTAATCACTTTGCAAAATGTTATGACCTCCATATCTTGGACAATTCTGTAGATATGCAAACAATTATGTGGCGCATCGGAGTGTATGTAACTTTCTTCCGGGCGGGCTGCAGAACGTTTTATGATTGAACGATTTTGTTTTGTTGCTCATCATTTTGGAAATTGTTAAAACCTTCGTATCATAGACAATTTTTTAAGTTTTCAACCAATTTTTGTGGCGCATACGAGCGCATTTGAAGACGAATGACTGCGTACCCGTAATTTTGAATTTTATATTACTATTACAGATTTAACACCTGCGTTACACTGCCCCCCTCCCCCAAAAAAATGATATCTTTGTTCATTAGTTAGCGCAACGTTTTTGATTTGTGGCGCATTTGAGGTTATGACGGATGGCTATGATGAATTGGAAAAAATGTCATTCTTTAAGAAAAATCGTGCCAGCCCGCCCTCCCCATTTTAGTCGCTGATAACTTGGTTATCAATGTGGCGCAACATTTTTTCTTGATGGCGGACATCACCGCATGTGGAGATCTTCGAGGTCATGCTATCAAAACTTTGATTTTTCAAATAGGGTTGTGGGGAGGGGGAGCTGGCGTGTCACTAACCTTCCCCAGGTGCGAAATTCGGTCGGATGCCAGAGCTTGATCAACGGCCCAAAGTCGGCCCTGCTTTGGTAACCGATCTACGGTAACCAGAGTTGGGCCGACTAAGGTGTTTTTAAGCTGCCATGGTCCCACCGACGCTAGCAACTGACATCGGCAGCGGGCGAAAAGCCGACTGTCGGCCCAATTCTGGCCCAACTTTGGGCCGACCATCGAATGAACTGTGGCAGATTGGTAGGTACGACCGCAAGAATGCGGTGAGTCTGACTCTGGATACAGCAGTCGGTTAGCCACAAGTCACCTTGATGCACCCGACGGTAGGTCAAACCTTGGACCGAGTATGGGCAGACCGTCGGATCAACTCTGGTTCGTTGTTTCAAAAAGACCGTGAAAGTACGGTCAGACCGACTCTGCGCAAGTCATGGCCCGACCATCGGCATAACATTGGCTTGTAGAAGTCATCATGATGCACCCGACGGTCAGTCAAACCTCTCCCAAATATGGGCCGGCCTTGGGATATACTAGGGTTCGTTATTTAAAAACGACCGAAAATTGGGTACGAATAGCTGGATTTTTGTGTAGAAATACTATATACCCATATACACACCAATATTTTCCAACCGAGCAAGTCACGCCTACCCCGAAAGGGAAATGGCTTAATGGTATAATAATAATAATAATAAAAAAAAAATAAAAAAATAGGCGTAGGGATGTGGCGACCTCATCGCCCGAGAGCTCCGGCTCTTGCAGTCAGCCACGTTGCTTTGGGCTAACTCCCCAATGCAATGAATTATGCGGTTACGACACCAGTATCGCGCAGTGCCACCCACAATAGGCCTCTCTCGGATGGAGGCCATGGTTCAGTTGGGAGTGGCAATAGGACCGAACCGAGGCGACAACCAGGCAATGGCCCCGGACAAACGCGAGAACATCGATTTAAATGGTCAGACCAACTCAGGAGAGACATCCTTACCTGTTGGCAAAGAAGCTCACCGGCGCGAAGAGGATTCATGCAGAGGTTACATGACCGTTGGGTCAATATGCACCCGGAATATGCTCATCAAACGCCTCAGTATTTAAGAGGTCAGGTATCCTTTTTGCGAAAAACCGGATATGAAGCTATTTATCAACAAGAAGAAGAGCAACATCCTCCATCGAACATTCCACCCGTTCCAGCAAGACCACCTTTGCAGATAGCCGATAATGCTAACATGAGAA
>CAKNYM010051149.1:166139-240644 GCA_932195095.1 Andricus curvator | reverse complement strand
TAGGGCACTTGCTCGAAACTTGAGGAAAGCAAATCACACGCTGAACAGGTGTAAAGTGTTGACCATCAAGCAGCACTGGACGCAAAAAATAAGATCTCTTTCAACAGCGTATGATTGGTAGCTCTAAAAAAGTATCCAGAGGTGAAATTTCATCTCCAACTGTCCCGTCTGCCGCGTAAGATCATCCGCGGCTAGAGACCTGACTCCAAGGAACAGTGTTGCCCAATGTTTTCTCGCGTAAATTTCCCGCTCTTGCTTACCTTCTAGGACAGAAGGAGCAGAAGCGGATGACGTACACGTTCCAGTTGCGTCGGGACTGGTTGCTTTTAAAGAACCATGATCGTAGATTCCGGAGCCTACAACTTCTCACATAATAATACCCACATTCGGTACACGTAGACAATTCCTTTTTTTAAGAGAAAAAATTCTAAGCTCCATTTTTATGATAAACTGTAAATTTTCCGAAAAATTTACATTTGATGTAATTCTCTATCGTTTTAAAATAGTCTGAAACACCTAAGAAGCAAAAGGTTACACGGAGGTTTGAAAAAAATTGGTAATAAAAAAATTGTCGCAGTACGCGATAAAATTTCTAAGTTCCGTCGATGCAAATTTTAAATGCTCATTAAAAATGATATTCTATGTCATTATCAAAAGTTGTAAAATGGCCTAAAACGCGAAAAAACCAAATATTACGCGAAGAAAAATTAGTTGGGCTAAAAAAAAAAATTCGAAAACAAATTGTTTAAAAAATGTTTGAAAAAAAATAGTCAAAAAGAAAAAAGTTGAAAAAAAATTGAAACAAAAATTTGGAAAAAAAAAATTTGTTGGAAAAAGTTGTTGAACAAAAAATTTGTTGAAAAAATATTTAAGAGTTACAGCCTGGGGCTACGAAACCCTAAAAATTGTAATCGGTTTAAAGTATTCATTTAAAAATTATTTCATTTATATTCCCGTCAATAGTTAATTTATTTTACATCTACACGATGTCGCATAATAATAAAAAAATTAAGGAGGGAAAAGAGTTGAACAATTGTTCTTTTTCAACTGCTTTGAGCTGTGGCTTATGAGGATGGTTTTTTCATTGACTTTCAATTCTGCACGTATAGAGTAATGGGCAAGACTCCCGACTGCTAGGCTATAGATTCAGGTATAGGGACCCTCTATCCACAACCTGAGGAAGCTCCCGGTGGCGTGGTCAAATATCACTTTACAATATATTTAATTTTCGGGTTTTAACATAATTTCAAGATAAATACTTTACCGAAAAACTGAAAAAACGTAATCAAAGAAAAATCCAAATTGAATTACATACATTTTTTTTTTATTGGAAATGATTTATTGAAGTGAGGCTATAAGCGAGCATATTTTTGAATTATGGGTGTTTGAATTTTAATGCAAACTACCTATATGCAGCTAAACGTACGTGAGTGGAAAAAACCTTGAACATATGTCTATATGCAGTCAAATTTTTATCTTCACGTTGCGCAACGATTGTTATCGTAGTATCGATACTTCAACCTATAGATAGATGAATCTCCAATTCGTCTCAAGATGAGTAAAAGAAATTCGAATGACAAATGAGATAACGACTTGGATACACATACATAAACCCTGATCACGAAATTTTCTAAAATAATCAGTTTCCTCAATTTCAAGAAAATGAGGATCTTCATTGGCACACTGTCCTTAACCTTGACGTTTTTCCTTACTTCTGTTGGTAATTATAATAATATATAATATATCTATAAATTAACCTTTCAATTTACGTACTCTCTGGTATTACGAATTTTTCCATAGACATAACCCATTTCCAGCTCGTGCAAATAATGGAAAATTCCGTGATAATAGGCAGTCCCTTTTATATAATGTTAGCATTGTTGATGTTGATGATAATGTTGATATAGCGTTTCTGGATCTTTTCATGATCGTATTTTTCAATGAAGTTATGGTTTTGTTCAAAAATAAAAAATGTATAAATAATTATCATTATTTCGAGGTAGTGTGTTAAATTAACACATTTGTCAACTCCTCTACATGATTATCGAGTACCATTTCTGCTCTAATTAGACAGTAATCTAAATACTGACAGGGAAGCCATGATCATATAATTTAAAGTTGACACTTGTTCTTTTTGAATCACGTCCATGTCATGGGCTATCTGTACTAACCAAAGTATTTTCTTGGTCATCTAGCTGTTGGGTATGTTTTCGCGTGAACGTTTGCCGGTAATTTTCCATTGCACCTAGTACCAGATAACGAGGAACTCTCAACTAATTAAGGCGCCAATGCCAAATCTAATTTCCTCTCCAGGCAAATCAGCTCAGTGCTCCCCCTTCTCGATCTAAACAAATTTACTAGTGACTATAATTTTTGATGTTTTTCGCTTTTCCAAAAGTTGTGCCCCCATTAATATGCATTATTTTTATTAATATCTAGGTCCGGCAACATCTTGCATTTATACATTTTAAAACAAGACAGTAGTTATTCTTTAAGTACCTAAGACTTTGATTGTGGCTTCTTAGGTTATAGCCAACTATAGATATATTACAATCATTTCCTCATATCTTTTTATTACGAACTGAATCTGAACGTATCAGTTTCATCTGTAAGATGATGATACAAAAATGTTACAGTGTTTAGTTTCTTTATATCAAAGTATACAAATAACAAAATTCTATCTTGGTAGAACCAAATAGAAAGCTGCCCTACTTCAGAGGGAGCTGATGTTCCGAATACTATTTATATTGGACTTTCAAGCTTCTATACTTCGCCACGCTAGATGACACCATTTTATTTATTTCTACTGAAATAGTACCTCGCATTTAGACACGTCGATATTGATACAGATTTTCCTATCTAATGGATTCCGTTGCAGCAAAAGCGATATGCTTAGATTTACTGTGTTCATATTTATTTTTATTATTAAAATTCATTCATTTCTTTTTATTTTTACAGGATCAACTGTACCTTCCGATTTTCATTCAAGTTTAGATTCTCGTGTGCAGCCTTTCCAATATGATATTTATTATTACGGAGATAAAAATCATGTCCTTCGACCAATATCCCAGAAGCATGTTTTAATATCACATGAGGGTTACGTCGTTGGATTATTGAGGAAAAATGCACTTCATCTAGTATATGATCGTCATCACAAACCGGTTATAGTGCGCAAAGAAGACAAGCTTAATATTCCACTAATCCATCCACATAAATTTCTTGACGATTTCAAAAAGTCTAATCCTCACGTTAAATTAAACATTCAAGGGACTCCCAGTCAACCGATTCGCAGACAATGTCAGCATTGTGAATAAATTGGTGAAGTACTGGCGTCTGGCAGCTAGAGATAAATATATTGTCATTTAAAAAAGAAAATTTAATGAAATGATATACTTTCAAAAGGAAAAGATGGTTACTTATAAAATGAACTGCAAATATTAAATAAAAAATTGTTCATTCAACCAATTTTTTCATTTTCTGACGATTGAAAATCGCTTCGTAACAGATATTTGGAATAGTACTAGTTTGATGTATTTCAATTTTAAAATAGAAATTAATTGTAAAGAAAAATAAAAACTAATTATATGCTTGACTTTGAGATTTTTCTAAATACGTAAAGCGATTTAGTAATTTCGAAACATCACATAAATGCAAGGGATATAGTGTGTTGTTGGCAGAGAATGAGGAAGCAATGTTGGGTTTGAAGACGAGGTTCGGAAAGTATATTGATAGGAAAATACTGAGACCTAATATAGATAACACGTGGGTGATGGGGTTAAGAAAAAGGGGAGGGAGTAAGAAACTATGGACAGCGAGATGGAAAGGTGTGAAGATAGAGGAAGTAAAGAAATTTAAATACCATGGTTTTATCATACGTGTGAAGCGGGAACATGGGACGCATATTAGAAAAAGGATCAAGAAAGCGGCAGGGTTCGTGTAACAGATATGGGGAATAGGAAAAATAAGATTTAAAAAAGATAGAAGCAAATGAATGATATAGAGATGTTTCAAGAGAGACATATTATATGAACATTAGGGCTAGAGTCGAGAACGCCGGGTTATATCTTAATAGAAGAGGCTCAAAGGGATCAGTTAAGAACAAGGATGGGACAGAGTGCATGGACAGTCGAAGAGAAACTAAGCGTAACGCGGGAAATTAGGGATAGGAGTAGGAGGCGATATACACAATGAAGAATTAAAAATAAACGAGAAAAATAGGTAGTAGATGCATGAGCGAGGAATGGAGAAATCTAGATACTATAAATGTTATAAGGTGATAAAAAGAAAAGGATTGCAAAATATCTGGAGAGAGGATGGGGGCAAACGTGGCGGACAAGAATAGCTAGATGGAGACTGAGAAATAAAGTAGAACAATCAATGTATTGGGAGAAGGATGTATGGGGTGATTGAATGAGATAAAAGGAGGAGAGCGAAGATAGCAAGAGACTGGTAGAAGAATTTTAAGGTTGGAGGAATTAGGGAAATAATGGATGAATGAAATAGAAAAAGCTATGGAGTAGATAAAGAAGAAGAATGAGGTAGTCTGGGGTTGAGAGAATGGAAAAAATTAATAGGAAGGAAAGTGGGAGAAAATGAAAACGGGAAGTCACATAGAAGCATAAGGGTAACTACAATTGTAAAGTAGGATTCAGTAAAATTAAGTAGAATAAGAAACTGCTGCGCTATTTTCGCGCGTTCTCTCTCTCTCTCTCCCTACTTATTCGCTTACTCGCTTGTATGCTCAAACACTTGATCACTCATTCGTTTGCTCCAAAACGATTAACTTTCCAGAATTAAAAATAATATGTATAAATTAAAGAATTACGTAAAAACGGCCTTAAGTAACACATCATAGATAGATAAGTATCCTTTGAAATGATAAAACAATATTGCCACAAGGTGGGGGAAAAAAGTTTCCCAATCAGTTGTGAATTGTTTCTTTATAGAGGTTTTGTTTTACTTTTGTAAAAATTGGCTGAATGGACTTAAGATTTTTTAGCTTTCCCGGGATCACTTTTTGACATAAAACCCAAGTTTGATAATATTGTTTTGAAACTCAATGTAGATATTTGTATGAAAAATTCCCGCGATCATGAGCATCATTCTAAGCGTTTGTTCAATACGGGATAAAAGTATAAAAGTTTTGTATTATGCCTGCTTTAGTTTCTTTACACAGTTCAGTAAAATTTGACAAAAAATTCAATTTTTTGAACAAAATATATCCAGCGACTTGTTTTGCTTGAAATATTTGGGTCAATTTTCTATAATAAAGTACTGAAACCTTGCGCTCTTTCAGACCGTTGCGTATATTGTTAATTAATAATCAACTAAATATTGAAAAATTGTTCACACTTTTTTAAAATGTTAATTTGTAGGTAAAAAGTGAATTGTAATCCATTTGAAACAAAATTTTTTACAACTTGAATAAAAAATATCATTAACAATCATTTTTTTCCGTACCTAAAAAAATTTGATTATAAACGTTGATGAAAGAGGATGTCCTAAATTTCAAGAGAAAAAGCAAAGTTTCTGGAATGATTCCACTAAAATCAGTTTCAATCGCAACGAGTCATAAAGCAATTGATCCTGTAAGAAACTGTTTTTCTATATTAAAGCACATCAAACTCTCGATTTCAGTTCAGTGTCGGGGGTTGCCTGCAAATAGCCTTGGTTACAAATCGGGGAAATCCAAACGTAAACAGTCAGGGCCGTCAGTATAATTTCTGTTGTATTTTTCTCCGTAGTAAGAAATATTTGTTTGATTTTGTCAATTTTGTTGTCTTATACAGATAATAATTTAAACTTGATGGAAGACTACAATATCAGCAATACATATCAATTTAGGAGAAAACGTTTGAAACGAGAAGACGTTTGATATTAGAACGTTGAAAATATTCCTAAGGTATATTTAATTGAGTATACATTTAAATTAAACAATAATTGTAGCTTGGGTCTTAATAAACGTTATCTACAAAAAACAGGCTCGGCGGAACGTAGGTTATCTGTCTTTCTTGCTCCTTAAGAAGTGTGAATGTAAAGGAATTAGAGTAAGCGAGACACTCGCATGTGGAAATCTGTCATTAGTTTTCCACATGTGAGTGTCTCGCTCGGGTCCATATCATCTCACATGCGGCAAGTCTCTCTGCGGCAAATCACACCTGCGGCAAGTCACACCTGCGGCATGTCACACCTGCGGCAAGTCACATCTGCGGCATGTCACATCTGCGACATGCTACATCTGCGGCATGTCACATCTGCGGCATGTCACAACTGCGGCTTGTCTCATCTGCGGCATGTCACAAATGCGGCATCTTTACCCAGCGGCTTCTCTCCCGCGCGGCATTTCTCACAGTGAAATTGACATTTTTGCGGCATCTCTCGCCAGTGGCAAACCTCCCTGTGGCATCTCTCCCCTCAACAAATTCTTTTGAGTCCAAATGAAAATGGCAAAATGCGGCAAGTCTCCCAAGACTTATTGTCTCCCCGGCGGCATCTCTCATCCGGAACAAATTTTCAAGTCCGTATAAAATGGCAAAACTGCAGCAAGCCTCACAGGAATAATTGTCACAACTGCGGCATCTCTCACCCGCGGCAAATCTCCCCAGCGGCATCTCTCATCTGGGAAAAATGTTCAAGTCTACATCAAAGTGGCAAAACTGCGGCAAGTCTCCCAGGACTAATTGTCACATTTGCCTCAAGTGTCACAGGATGGATTGTCACATCTGCGGCATCCCTCACCAGCGGCATCTCTCCCCCAAGAAAACTTTCTAAGTCGTTCGATAGATGGAAAAAGTGCGGCCAGTCTCCCCAGCGGTATCTCTCCCCCAAGAAAATTTTCTAATTTGTTCTAAAGATGGCAAAAATGCGGCAAGTCTACCCAGCGGCATTTCTCCCCCAAGAAAATTTTCTAAGTCGTTCTAAAGATGGCAAGAATGCGGCAAGTCTCCCCAGCGGCATCTCTCCCCGAAGAAAATTTTCTAAATCGTTCTAAAGATGGCAAAAATGCGGCAAGTCTCCCCAGCGGCATCTCTCCCGAAGAAAATTTTCTAACACGTTCTAAAGATGGCAAGAATGCGGAAAGTCTCCCCAGCGGCATCTCTCCCCCAAGACAATTTTCTAAGACGTTCCAAAGATGAAAAAACTGCGGCAATCTACCCAGCGGCATCTCTCCCCCAAGAAAATTTTCTAAGTCGTTCTAAAGATGGCAAAAATGCGGCAAGTCTACCCAGTGGCATCTCTCCCCCAAGACAATTTTCTAAGACGTTCTAAAGATGAAAAAAGTGCGGCAGCCCTCATCAGCGGTATCTCTCCCCCAAGAAAATTTTCTAAGTCGTTCTAAAGATGGCAAGAATGCGGCAAATCTCCCCAGCGGCATCTCTTCCCCAAGACAATTTTCTAAGACGTTCTAAAGATGAAAAAACTGCGGCAAGTCTACCCAGCGGCATCTCTCCCCCAAGAACATTTTATAAGTAGTCCACTTTCGCCATCTTTAGGACTACTTAGAAAATGTTCTTGGGGGAAGGATGCCGCTGGGGAGACTTGCCGCATTTTTTACATCTTTAGGACTACTTAGAAAATGTTTTCGGGGGATGGATGCCGCTTGGGAGACTTGCCGCAGTTTTGCCATCTTTAGAACTATTCAGAAAATGTTCTTGGGGGAGAGATGCCGCTGGAGAGACTTGCCGCACTTTTGCCATCTTTAGGACTACTTAGAAAATGTTTTCGGGGGAGGGATGCCGCTGGGTAGACTTGCCGCAGTTTTGCCATCTTTAGAACGACTTAGAACATTTTTTTGGGGCAGAGATGCCGCTGGGGAGACTTGCCGCATTTTTTCCATCTTTAGAACGACTTAGAACATTTTCTTGGGGGAGACATGCCGCTGGGTAGACTTGCCGCAGTTTTGCCATCTTCAGAACGACTTAGAAAATTTTCTTTGGGGAGAGATGCCGCTGGGGAGACTTGCCACATTTTTGCCATCTTTAGAACGACTTAGAAAATTTTCTTGGGGGAGAGATGCCGCTGGGTAGACTTGCCGCAGTTTTGCCATCTTTAGAACGAATTAGAAAATTTTCATAGGGGAGAGGTGCCACTGGGGAGACTTGCCGCACTTCTGCCATCTTTAGAACGACTTAGAAAATTTTATTGGGGGAGAGATGCCGCTGGGGAGACTTGCCGCATTTTTGCCATCTTTAGAACGACTTATAAAATTTTCTTGGGGGAGAGATGCCGCTGGGTAGACTTGCCGCAGTTTTGCCATCTTTAGAACGACCTAGAAAATTTTCATGTGGGAGAGGTGCCGCTGGGGAGACTTGCCGCACTTTTGCCATCTTTAGAACGACTTAGAAAATTTTCTTTGGGGAGAGATGCCGCTGGGGAGACTTGCCGCATTTTTGCCATCTTTAGAACATCTTAGAAAATTTTCATGGGGGAGAGATGCCGCTGGGTAGACTTGCCGCAGTTTCGCTATCTTTAGAACTATTCAGAACATTTTCTTATGCAAGAGATGCCGCTGGGGAGACTTGCCGCACTTTTGCCATCTTTAGAATGACTTAGAAAGTTTTCTTGGGGGACAGATGCCGCTGGTGAGAGATGCCGCAGATGTGACAATCCATCCTGGGACACTTGCCGCAGATGTGACAATTAGTCCTGTGAGACTTGCCGCAGTTTTGCCTTTTTGATGTAGACTTGAACATTTTTCCCGGATGAGAGATGCCGCTGGGGAGATTTGCCGTGGGTGAGAGATGCCGCAAATGTGACAATTAGTCCTGTGAGGCTTGCTGCAGTTTTGCCATTTTATATGGACTTGAAAATTTTTTCCGGATGAGAGATGCCGCCGGGGAGACAATAAGTCTTGGGAGACTTGCCGCAGTTTTGCCATTTTCATTTGGACTTTAAAAAATTTGTTGAGGGGAGAGATGCCACAGGGAGGCTTGCCACTGGCGAGAGATGCCGCAAAAATGTCAATTTCACTGTGAGAAATGCCGCGCGGGAGAGAAGCCGCTAGGTAGAGATGCCGCAGTTGTGACATGCCGCAGATGAGACAAGCCGCAGTTGTGGCATGCCGCAGATGTGACAAGCCGCAGATGTGACTTGCCGCAGGTGTGACATGCCGCAGGTGTGACATGCGGCAGGTGTGACTTGCCGCAGTTGTGACTTGCCGCAGAGAGACTTGCCGCATGTGAGATGATATGGACCCGTCTCGCTCAGTCTAATTCCTTTATATTCACGCTTCTTAAGGACCGAGAAAGACAAATAACCTACGTTTTGCTGAGCCTGACGAAAAATGTTTTAAAGCAAAACATAATCGAAAAAAACCTGTTGTAATTAATGAATGATATGCATTCAATTTTTCGGACACAAGGGAAAAATTAATATTGAACGTGACTGATGAATAAATTCTGCCGTTACACGTGAAAATAATGTGTTTCCTGCTTAGCTACTCTGAACGTTTGCGGATTTTGCGGCCGCTGTCCCTCGCTTTCTTAAACTATTCTATCCCAGCAGCCTCCAAAGCCATATTATCACTTGTTTTTGAAGATTTTTTGTTCTGGTATTCATAATTTTCAATATTATTGTTCCAATCAGCTGCGCGAGCTAATTGCTTTCACTTGGCGTGCACGATCAAATTTCTCTTTGAACGGTAAACACTATATCTTATTTTCCTTCGGCATTTTACGAATCTTAACACAACCGAAATCGAGACACCTCGCTCAAGGCTGAAAACAAACAGACGCACGTGCTGACAGCTGACGCAATTATCGATCATGCACTTATCCGCTAAGGGTTCTGCCGCTACTTGTGGGAAAGCATGATTGACAACCTTCCCTCGAACCCGGGCGCTGAGAAACTGCGGAAGGCCGAAGCCGAAACCGGGGGGACAGAAACCGAGAGTTTCGTGTATTTTTATTTACTTTAAAGTTTTGATCATATAAGGTTTTTCTTTAAAAAAAAATTGAATGTTGAATCTGGTTTTGTAAGCTATTTCATAGATTTGAAAAAGGTCAAGATTTCTGAACAATATAAATACATAAATTTTTGATTCATTTTAAATTGATAAATTAATTAGAATGTGAAAAATTAATGGTGAAGGTCCGTGAAAAGAATAATGCAAGAAATTTTGTAAATAAAATGACAAACAACAATTTAAAATCAGAAAGGCTGTAGTAAAAACAAATGAACATTGCGATAATCAAAAGTTAGCAAGGTGAATAACAATGTGTTATGTGAATTAAATCATAGCCCATTGCAGTCACATACGTTAAATCATTATGAAATCAGAAAAAAATATAAAATTGATATATAAATAAGAAATAAGAATATAAATAAGAAACACTCCCCTAAAGTTTCATGCAAAAAAAAAATTCCTTCTGTCTCCGCATCGTAGATATAGCTAAAAATCACAAAAAACGAAGCACTTCTTCAAATTTGAACAGCAAACAAATTTTTTTTTTATTTAAATTATCAATAAAAATAGTTCAAAGCAATTCGATTTATACCTGTATAGCGATAATTCCATTAAAATATTTTTTACCCTTCCTAATTGACTTTAAAGTTTAAAAAAATCGAAAAAAGTCGACTTTTTCGCTATTTTCTTAGATTCATGGTAAATTTCTCGACTATTTGACCATATAATGTGTGATATACGTTAATCAGAATGTATTTTCAATATGTTGCAACAATAATATATAACGAAAGTTGACATTAAAATAATTTTCATTGACCTTCAATTACAAGAAAATATTTAAAAGTGATATATTGCTCTTTATTTGACGATAAAATTAATTTTTGGTATATAAATTATTAGAAAAAATAGTTCGAAGCGAGTGGATTTGTACTTATATAGCAAAAAAATGATTCAAATATTTTTTACCCTACCTGAGTGACCTTGAAATTCCAAAATATCGAAAAAAATCGACTTTTTCGCTATTTTCTTAGAGTTACGGCAATTTTTTCGACTATTTGAAATTTCAAGGTCACTTGGGTAGGGTAAAAAATATTTTAATCATTTTTTGCTATTTTAGTACAAATCTACTGGCTTCGAACTATTTTTTCTGATAATTTATATACCGAAAATTAATGTTATTGTCAAATAAAGAGCAAAATATCACTTTTAAATATTTTCTTGTAATTCAAAGTCAATGAAAATTATTTTAATGTCAACATTCCTCATATATTATTGTTGCAACATATTGCAAATACATTCTGATTAACGTATATCACACATTATATGGTCAAATAGTCGAGAAATTTACCATGAATCTAAGAAAATAGCGAAAAAGTCAACTTTTTTCGATTTTTTCAAACTTCAAAGTCAATTAGGGAGGGTAAAAAATATTTTAATGGAATTATCGCTGTACAGATATAAATCGGCTTGCTTTGAAATATTTTTATTGATAATTTAAATTTAAAAAAAAATTTCTTGCTGTTCAAATTTGAAGAAGTGCTTCGTTTTTTGTGATTTTTACCTATATCTACGATGCGGAGACAGAAGGAATTTTGTTTTTTTCACGGAACTTTAGGGGAGTATTTCTGACTCGCTAAAGAAAGTTTTCATTGCTATTAGAACTTCGCGCAAACAACTTTATTTTTTTCGATACGCCCTAATAAATATGGATAAAGAAAGAACGAATGGACTCTATGGTATGCATGTGAATCTGCTTTACGTTGTCCTATTAATGCCTTTCCAAATTCTGCGGTAGAATATATAAATCCTCACAAACCATAATAACGAGTCGGCGTACACAAAAAATTACCAATTTGAATATTATCAAACAACGCTAACCTAATCACTAAACTCACGTATTTTGTAGAGCTTTTCTAAGATGTGGTGCGATAGACAATTGGCTCATAAGAGCCAAAACAAGTTAAAACTTCAACACTTCTTGAACTAATGCTAACCACTTATCGCTGGTTATCGCTATCACTACCTTATATTGCGGTCTAGCAAAAGGGAAGCTCATTCGAAAGAACCTATGGATCATTTTCTCACGTAAATGGGCAATTATAAAATTTAAAGGAAATTTTGGCACATGCAGTGCATTCAAATATTAATTAAGAATTTAATATTTAATAAAGAAAATTGAAAATGTATCACATATAAAACTGTTCAATTCAAAGAATCAACTTCTGAAGAGAAGAAATTATAATTAAATTTGTACATGAGATATGGGAATTAGATTTCAGGTTAGGAGTTCGATCACACAGAAAAAATGTATCCGTAGAAAAGTCACGAACTAGTTCATCGGATATTGATGTATTTTCGTAAATAATCTGCGAACTTTGAGGAAGAATTGACGAGCTCGATGTGCAAATTCTAAAACGGTTTATCACTTTTTTTCACGTGAATAATTACCAAAATATTACGAGTGATTGGGAAAAAATTCTCAGAGCACTCACGAGCTTGCTCGACAAATCTAGGAACTGGAAAGTAGGTTCGCTTGTACGTGGCCCGCACACACGCTCGCAAAATGCGCGGTGAGTGTGTGCGCTCTTATGTGTGCTTCGAGCTCGTCGGATGAGTGGCTAGAAATTTTATAATACCTATTTTGTTTGGCCTCGATTGCTGCGCGTGTTTACGCACTCCTGGTTTATGTTTAGAAACTGATGATTCAGCTGTCTTTGAGGGCTCGAATCTTCTGAGATGCTAAGTTATAAATTAATATAAATTAAATCGCACAAATAAAATTTTTCCTCTTTATATGGTATTAATGGTATACATACATATTTCAGTGTGAAATTTTCAGGAACTGTTCGTAGGAAATTCGAACCGTTCGTAAAAAGCTTCGAAATTTATCAATACATTTCTCATAGAAATAAGGATGTAATGTTTCATTTTTTTATCTGGTATCCGAGAGCTAACTACAAGTTAGTGACTTTTTCACGGATAAATGTTTTCCGTGCACGATATTATTAATAACGATTAGTGGGGGATTAAATAAATCAACCTTCCTGTTAATTATTTCGCTGTAATATGATTTTCAATACATGTTTTCCTTTCTAATTGACTTATTAAGCTCACATCTTTATATATTTATTAATAAATAGAGGCTGTAGAACAGTGAACACACATACCCACTTGATCCATGAGCACGCGCAGATATAAGCAGTTGTACGCTGTCGTATGTACCGCACGGGAATGACACCACAAAAATAACGAAGTTTATACTCCTTTGATATTTATTTAAAAAAAATACATTCTCGTAATAAACAGTCATTTAATTATATGATAGAGAACACCGCTGAGCAGGTTACCGAATGGTTTTTATAATTTTTAATGCCTGTTGGATCTCGTACTTCGCGATCGATCATATATTAAGCTCGTGCTTATACGATAACGTATTTACCTCGCGCTATGCGCTCGCCCTGCGTGCGTACCTCACACATATGCACATATGTTTTAAAATTAAAGGTCAAACCATCAACAACAGTAATTTGCTAATTGTGAATTCTCTTTTGTTAAAGCTTCTTCGGATTCAACGAACACATTTTCACCACTTGTCTTGTGCTTCGCACTCGTTTACAATTTGTTCAAAACGCAAGATTTTTATATCATGTTCAACTCTATTATATTAAATAATACAAACATATTTTATTTTTCATGATTATTTTAGTATTTGTTCATTATTTGGCATTAATCTTTATTTGCAGCTACAGTGAAAAATGCATCATTTCATTAAATGTACACTATTATAATTCATAATATGCTCTGATACTGAAATTAGCAAAAGAACGAATCCTGTCAAAAATATGTAAATTTTTAGATTTAATTTAGGCATACAATTTTGTATTTAAAAATTTTATTGCATCTTGTGTACTTTCTTCATAAATATTAAGTAACTTGTTTGTTTTTAATGTTATTTTCTACGATTCTTTTCTTCTATTCATTCATATTTTGGCTTAATTTAAGTTCATTTCTGAATTTAAATACTTTTTTCAATTTAGGATGTAATATTTTTATGTTTTCATTCCTATTAGGAAGCCTTGTAATTTTTTCTCGTTATCCTTATTTTTATCGTGCCAAAGTTTTATTTTTCGAAAATTTCAATAACGTAGGAAATTGTGATGATGAGCTTGTTAGATGTAGAATTCTCTTTATTGAATAAACTTTAATTTGAAGTACTTTTTTCAAAACTACTATAATTTCTTTTTCTCTAAATGAATACAAATTATATTCGAAGATGATTCAAAGATACATTTGTTCTCTGGAAAATCTTTGATGAGTTATTTTGAAAAAAAACTCCAAAATTTAATTTTTATCTCTTTATGCCATTAAAGGTAACTTAAAATAAAAATTATTTTCCGAATCATCTTCAGGAATTAATTTTTGTTTCAAAGCTTCCTACAATGAGTTCCAAAGGCTATCCGAGAATCAATTTTGTAGTAAGTATGGCAACGGCCATACCACGCTGGAAACACCAGTTCCCGTTAGATCACTGAAGTTAAGCAGTGTTGGGCGCGGTTAGTACTTGGATGGGTGACCGTCTGATACTACTGCGTTGCTGTTGGCGGTCGTGGGTGTGGTGAGCCCACACTTGTAGTTATTTACTACAAGAAACTATCCACCTAGAAACACTATCCGAATCGGGTACTGTCACGCTTACCCCTAGAGGCTCGCCGAAAGGGAAATAGCTTAATGGTATATTGCTTTTCGTTAATAGTTGAATATTCAATTGTTCATTGTACATATGAAAGGGCTCAGTTTTTTTTAGAATTTTAGCTATAACTTCCTTAAATAGAATTATATAAAAGTCTTCTTAATAAAAAAGAATGATAAAGTAACTGTACACAGAAACACAAAACTGGAAACACCAAACAACTCACTCTCAATAAACAAATACATATTCATGTGTGTAGAAAAAGTAACATTTAGGTATATTCCTCTCCCAAATTATATATGCTTCACTTTGAGGTTATGCCTTGTGCACGTCTCAAGAAAATAGAAAATGTACTAAGTCGTATGCTGTACACGGTTCTGCTGTCCGGCAGATCCCGCCGATTGACGTGTATCTAATCAGAACAATCTGCCGGATACCAACCTAACTCACGATACATGACATCTATACACAGCGTACTTTTTATGATTAAAACGAAAAATACGCATCCTATCCAAAAATAATTAACAAACAATTTGTAGGTATTTTTGAGACGAGCAATTTTTGTTTCACAATTTTTTTTGTATCTTGTATAGTTTTTCCAAAAATTAAAATTTGTTTTCAATGCTTTTTTGCGAATAAAGAAAATACTGCGAGTCCTATCAAAAGACGAATTATAAAAAATCTGCAGATCTTGTTTGGTTGAACAATTATTGTGTATTTTTTATTATTTTATTTATTATTATTATTTATTCATATTATTTTTATTTATTTTTTATTATTGTATTTTGCATATTTAGACGGCAAAATCGAATTTTTGATTCTTTAGTATCTTTTTTGGCAGTTAAAACCATAATCGTTGATCAAAAATGCTATTTAGCAAACTCAACCTTACTTTTCAGTTCCCAACAACGTCTGCCAAAGCCCAATCCAATGCAATTAGTCTTTCAAAAGTTATCTGGTATACAGGCGACAACGACAACAGACAGAGACCATAGTAAAACCCGTTTTTCAGCTTCGGGGGGTCTACAAACGTGGAGATTTAAAGAAATCCGCCATACTCAGTTTTCACATAAAACCAATACCTTTTTATTATGATGAGAATGTAAAAAGTTCATATTTTAAGTTTAATTTTATATAATTTTGTATTAAACGATACGCTTAATATTTCTGCGTTCAACACTCAATTGTAGCTACAATATATTAATAGAAAAAAATCTGCCCGTGCAGTGGGCAGATTCTCATCGCGCCGTATGCGCGGCTCGCAAGTTTGAGCGCGCCTAGGTTGCGCACCTGTTGATCTCGCGCTTCGTTCTCGCTAATGTATTTACCTCGCGTTACGCGCTCGGTCACTGAACTTCCCCTATATTTTTGCACAGGACTCTTGAAATTAAAGCTCAAACCATTGACAACTGCAATTTAGTTATTGTGTATTCTCTTTTGCTGCAGTTCCTTCGGCTTTAATGAACACTTTCTCATCACGTATAATCTCGTGAGAAGAAAAGGTGAAAATCTTATTTTGAGATCTAATTTAAAAACGATTTTGTTATTACACATTTTATTATAGTTTTTAAAAATGTAAGTGGTTCTATACATTCTATGAACCTTCATGTATAAATTCCATAAAAGACGAAGTGTTCCAAAAATAGTAATTGCGATGAAAATATGAAAGATATAATTTGTGCACATGTCTCATCCCGCCCCATGCTCTGGGGCGAGAAGAGACACATATTGGGGCGAAATGAGACACCTCAACTATTCATTAGTTTTTGTTAACAGAATTATTGGAAGTATTCTGAAAATGGAATAAGTATCACGATAAAATATAATTCTTTTCACGATTGAGCAATATGATTATTCGTACCAATTCATGCTCTGTAAAATGTTCAACAAATAATTTTGTAAGGTAGAATTAAGTCTTCTTACTTAGGAAAAGGATTTTATAAATATATAAAAGTATAAATTTATTTAATGGTGAATTTACTCAAATTTTTCCTTTATATTATAACTTTTCTAATTTCAAGTTGAATTAACATTTATTTGAAATTTTTCATTTATAACATATTTATAAAATTTTTCAGATATAATTTATAAAATGTTTTTATAAAATTCACGCCTAAAAACCATAATTTTGCCCTGAATAAAGATGGGGATATTTCTGAAAAATTTAAAGAAACGATTTTAAATATAAATTTTAGAAGCCTTCTGCAACTTTTCATTGTCAATATAAAGACAAATTTCGTTTTTAATATGCTGAAAAAACAGCTCAGAAAATAAAATTGATGAACAAACTCAATTGCAGGTGCTCTGACATTAGAATTTCTTTATACAACAGAGTTTACAATACTACCGTCCTGATGAAGAAACTGTACAACTGCATTTTTATCAAAAATGAGTTTTTTATATGGTTGGATTCCGAATGAAAAGACGAATTCAACTATTAAAAATTGTAATTAAATCTCGAGATAATTAGGTCTCAATTAGCATATCTACAGCGATTTTAGAGAATTCCTGATGAAGAAACAATACATTTGCAGAAATTCTAGCATATCTACACGAATTCCAGGATTTGGGATAGTGCTGAGTGGTGCTGACCCCTCATATCCTGATAAAAGAAACACATCTGCGCTGATGTGTTTTTGCTCATAAGGATCCTCGGTCTTTCTGCAGTCCGATTTCCTGAAATCGAATAACACAAGTACATGTTAAGTTTCCTCACCCGGATTCAAGGGTAACTTTAAACCAACGATCCTTCTTTTCAATAGCGCCTCTGCATTTTTTATCTGTCAAGCAAAAATAATTCTAGTTGATTAATAATATAATTATTATTAATTATCTGAAATCTCTAAGAAAATATAATTAATACATAATTATCCTTTTAGATACAATCGCAACCATTTGGTGATATTAGAAAAATTGTTATTTTTTGAAATAATTCCGTAGCTTTTGATAAAAAGAATGTTCGTTCGCTCAAGTTCTTCCTTCGTAATAATATTCATCAGCCCTGAAAAGGGCCGAAGTTTGGTAATCAAAAAGAAGGAATTATTCAAGCGAAAAAGACGGTGATTGGGACCCCCGTTGTTTTTATTCACATCGCCAGAAGCTATCCAGCGGGGGGATGCTCTCCAGCGAGCGGCTGTTTCCGGAGCAAGACGCCAAGGGGTACCACGTATCCTCTACGGGTGGTTTGTAGGGTACCTCAAAGAGAGGTGGAAATCCCTCAGATGGGATCGAAAAAAAGTAACGATCCAGGTGCCCGGCGCTGTCGAGGATTCAGCCCCATTCGCAACGATGGCTATTCCTTTGACTGGGATCAGTCCTCAGAGGCTTCGACTCACAATTTGAAATGCGTCCCTGGGCGGGGGGGGGGGGGGGGGCCACAAAAAAATGAGAGCGAAACCCTCAGACCAACGAGACACCCGAAAGTGTCTCGTGGCTCGTTCGATTTTTGGGATGAATTCCTAGAGGCCTCGACTTACAATTTGAGATGCGTCCGGGGGGGGGGGGGCATCCAAAAATTGAGAGTAAAACCCTTAGACCACAAAGACACCCGAAAGTATCTCGTGGCTCGTTCGACAACAAAAACAAACGGGAAAGGACAAGGAAATTCACTTTGGGAAACGGAGAAAAGGAGTCACAATTCACTAAATCACTATGTCTGAAGTCTTTCATTGCTATATGCAAGGAGGAGCGAGCTCCCAGAGTGCAGAGCAAAGGTATGCAGCAGCGTGAGTCGCGAGAGTCCAGCGGTAGAAGTTATTGTGTAACCTCTCGTATCTCCTGTCGGCGATTGATCCTTGAGCGTAGCGAGCGAGCCAATCGCGTCGTTCGGCCCTTAGCTCATCCTGTCTGCCACACTAAGTGCTTCTCCATATTACAAAATTATTCTTACGCTATCAAAAGTAAAGTCACTCATGTGATAAAATATCGAAATATCTTAACAGTCATGCATGTAGATCATAATTAATATTAACCCAGATGATTATGACTATAATAACCAAATTGATAATAATTTGTAGAGTTCAAAATATAAAAGTCGAGAAATTTTCAGAAATATAACAGTCGGAAAAATTTTTAGAGTTCAAAATATATAAAAGTCGAAAAATTTTTTCAATCGAAAAGAAAAGTGACAGGTGAACAATTTGGACTCGACGTGTAGCCGTGGTGTCATCAGTCTTTGGAAACCATTAGCGATGACGCAGCATCGTTTGATTGGGTGATTGTGTGTGCAACGTCGTCATGAACCGATAGGCGAAATAAAAGCCTTTAGGGAATTTCCACTGTCGAGTGCATGCTTCGAAAAATGCAGTTTCAATTTGTCGCAGTGGAGATCATCCAATGCTTGAATTCGCGTATCGGTTTTAATATCTTGCGCTTAAGGCGTATATCAATTCCATTCCTCCCCAGGAGAGACGTTCCACATGCAAAGCTAAATAAAAATGACGATGATAGTCGGTATATGTACATTGGGTAGATCTGCTTACCCTATTCCTGACAAAGAGGTGCGCGGCTGTCCGCCGTGGCGAATCCCGTCGCAGATTTCTTCGGAGAGTCTCCTGACTCTCTGTGAATTGAACCGCGCAGCGTCACGCCGTCATGTTTCTGGGTGTTGTGTTGACAAAGTCCCGTGACTTTGCCACGAGGTCTTATGGTCCTCTTCGCCAAGGAGTGTAAGGGGGTGCCTCACGGTAGTAAGGAGTTGTGCCTCACCTCAAGCGATAACGCCTCCTGGAGCTATAGTAATCGCTGACGGACCGCTCGTCCGAGGCGTCAGCCGAGGTGATCGGATTGCAGTTCGGTGCAGGTGGTGACTGCCGATCGGCACCGTGTGGTTGGTTACCCATGCTGCTTCCTTCGTGGAAGGAGGGTGGGTTTTCTGGTGGCGGCTCGTCCTGAGCTGCGATGTAGTACGACTGCTCATCGTCACCGGGGAATTAGTTGCCCATGCTACATTCTTCTTGGGAGTAGGATGGGTCTTCTGAAGGCGGCTCGTCCTGAGCTGCGGTGTGGTGCGCCTGCTAGTCGTCACCGTGGGATTGGTTGCCCACGCTACTTTCTTCTTGGGAGTAGGATGGGTCTTCTGAAGGCGCCTCGTCATGAGCTGCGTTGTGGTGCGACTGCTGGTCTTCACCGTTTGGTTGGTTGGTAATGCTGCTTCCGTTTTGGGCAAAAGATAGGTCTTCTGGTGGCGGTATGTCCACATGAACTGCCTCTGGAGCAACCGGTGCGCAAAGAACCTGTCTTCCGTGTACCTTTGTTCGCACGCCGTTGATCCGTATCCAATAAACGTCGCCGCCTATACGCGAGTCGATGATCCAAGGTCCAGTCCTTTTTGGTGCGAAACCCTGACTGAAGTTTTCGTCCTTGTTGGACATCGGGTGGTTGGTTACGTACACTTGGTCGTCTTGTCGGTAATGCCAGGTGGGCCGAGCTTGATTCGCGTTCCTCCGTTGGTACTGGGCTTGATGGACTCGGGTTTCTTCTTCTCGCTCTCGTAGGCCTACAGCCGGAAGCGGGGCAGCATCCTCGACCCTCCATTCACCGGGCCGCCGTAATATCCGGCCAAGTAGCAGGAAACTAGGTGTTTGTCCCGTGGCCGAATTTCGTCTTCGGCGCATGGCGAACGTGATCTCTGGCAGAAACTTGTCTCATCGGCGGTGGTCCCCTTGATCGATGTGTAGTCGGATTCCTTTCTTAACTTCTTGGTTTCGGCGTTCAGTGGGGTTGGCAGGCGGATGATAGGTGGGTATGGTCAAAAGGTCAAGACCCCATCTTTGGCATGCTATAGCCCATTGTCTACTGCTGAACTGTCGGCCGTTGTCACTCAGAATTCGCTTCGGGTATCCCCAACGGGGAGAAAATTCTCTCTCCATTAGGGCGATGAGGATTGGGGCCTTGGACGATCCCAAATGAAAAACCTCAGTCCAGCGCGACAAAAGGTCGGTGATCACTTGGATGCATTTTTTCCGGTGGCCGTAGTAGGATATGGTCACATCAGGTCCAAGGCTATGGTGTCCCGTGGGTTCTTCGGGGTGCATGGTTTCAGATGATCTTCTCTCGTTGAACGCGTTGCCTTTGTGCATATGCATAGGTGGCAACTCGACACGTATTTTCGCACGTCGCGACGCATTATAGGCCAGTAACAGTGTTTTTGGATGTTTTGGAGGGTCTCATGCATACCTGGATGTCCAGCGAGCGGGGCATCGTGGTGCTCCCAGAGGACCCGCTCGACAGTTTCGTTGCGGACACGGAGTGACCATCCTTGGTCATCCGGGTGGCGTCTGCAACAACCGTGGTTGTCTAGGTGACGCTCCTGAACGTAATGCTCCTCGCATGCGTTTCTTCACGGCTGTTCGCACAGCTCGTTCCACCTTTCCACCTCACGGTTGACGACGGGGTTGCATTGCTGGGCGTGCCCAACTTCCTCGAAAGGTGAGTGGCCCCTCGAAGAGTTAATGCGCGGGGGGAGGGGTCATTCTCAGTACGCTCTGGTCGCTCGAGGATTGGAGGCAGCATTACCTCTAGGTCGGGTTCTCCTGGGCAGGGCGCCTAGGGGGCGGGGTGACGTGAAAGAGTGTTCGCCAGTTCGTTGACCTTCCCCGGGCAATGTATTACGTCGAATTTGAACAGACTCAGGTAGCTGGCCCACTGTGTTAAATTCTTCTTCGCGTCCTTCATATAGTCCAACCACGTCCGGGCCTTACTGCCCGTCGAAGGGTAAAGTGGCTGTCCTCCAGGTACGTGTGGTATCTCCGGATGGCCCATATGACTGCGAGGTACTCTTGCTTGTTGCAGTGATATCTGGTTTTCACGGGTTTGAATTTAGCGCTCGCGTACGAAATTATTCGTTGTCGTCCTTCCTTGTCCAACTGGTAGAGAACGGCTTCCATTTCTCTGTCGCTGGCATCGGTTTGTAGAACATAGGCGAGGTGAGGATCGGGCCGATCCAATTTCAGTGGCTCATCCATTATTTTCACAGCGGCTTCAAAAGCGCACTGGGCCTTAGAACTCCAACTGTAGGCGTGGCTGATATTCAGTAGATCCGCGAGGGACGCGGCGATCTCGGCGAAGTGTGGCACGTATTCTCTCAGTCATCTACAGGTCCCAATGAAACTTCGTAGCTGTTTTCTCGTTCGTGGTGGTTGGGCCTCTTGAATGATCCGTACGTGTTCGGGTTGAGCGTAGTTTCCGTCCGATGTTACGACATGCCCAACATATTTCAGACTGGTCCTTCCAAAGTTGCATTTCTTCGGGTTGCAGGTGAGGCCGTAAAACCCTAATTTCTCGAAGATAAGAGCTAAATGCAGCAAGTATTTCTGGACGTTCGGGGAGTAGATGATGACGTCGTCAAGGTGGGCAATTGCAAACTTCCTCCAATAAGGTCCCAAAACTTCGCGCATCAGGTTCTGGAAGGTGCTGGGTGCGTTCTTCAAGCCAAAAGGGAGCACTCGGAACTGGTACTGCCCTCCGCCCGTGATAGTTAAGGCAGTGTACTGGCGTGAGTCGAGATGGAGGGGTATCTGCCAGTAGCCACTTTTTAAGTCGATAGTCGAGAAGATTCTGGCCTGACCGAGGTCCTTTAGTGTATCGTGTATGATGGAAAGGGGTTGGGCTGAATCGGCGGTCAAGTCCTTGAGCCTCCGGAAGTCAATGCAAAAGCGTTTCGTTCCATCCCTCTTCGTCTGGATCAAGGGGGGTGAGCTGTAGGGTGAAGACACAGGTTCGATGGACCAATTTGCCAGCATCTCCGGGACGTCGGCATCCAAGACCCTCTTGTGTACGTCCAAATATCCTCGTGTTGGAATCCGAAACGGCTTGTTCGAGGTGAGATGGATCTCGTGCCTTACGGTGAACGCGGGTTGTAATCTTCCACCTTGGTCGAAGATACGTTGGTGGCTTTCGATAATCTGCCAGAATCGTTCGGCTTCGGCAGCGGGAAAAATGTGAGGGGGTAACTGTTCCTTTTTTGTCACGGGGGTGGCCCTGGGGGCGGTCTGTGGCACTAGCAATACGAAAACTCGATGTCGTTCCACAAGTCCGATATACAGACAATCGGATATGCTGTCTACGATGGCACCGTTTCGAATCATCCAGTCTCGTGCTAGTGTAACCTCGTCCCGCAGCTCATCGGTAACGTGGAAAAACCCCAGGTAAGAGGTTCCATTTAATATCACGTCCAGTTGAATCATTCCTCGGAGAGGCAGCATGCGCCCGCGGGCCGCGAGTTCCGCTTCCGGTGGGCCAAGGAGCAAGTTTGCTAGTTGTCTAGTGGTGAGTATATCCGTGCGGACCGCACTATCGGTAGCCAAATCGGTTGGATTTGGGCCCGAGATGATCATTGTGGCGGGTGCGTTCTCTTCCGCAACCTGGCGCCAGTTTTCCGGAAGGACTGCTCTCTCGTGCAGCATTGGACAGTAACGATGCAGGTGGTACACTGGGCAGTAATGGCACCGAAGGGCGTTCGGGCGCGAAGGTCCTTGCTGCTCGAGGTTCGTGGAGCCCGAGGCTGGCTTGGGTTTGCTTGGCTCGGCCGTCTTTGACTTGATGGAGGATGCTTCAGTCTCATCAGTCTCCAGCTGTACTGCGAGCCTTAGTAATTCCTTAAAGGTTCGGATCCTTGATAACCGCATTGACTTCCGGGTTGAAGGTTTGATCAGCTCGATCAGCTCCTCGACGAGGGATTCCTCGCTGGCCGCAGGGTTCAGCCTCTTGGCGAGCAATTATTTCTTCTGCAGAAACGTAGCCACGCCATCCTTCTCCTGCTGTTTCTGGGGGTAAATAGCGGTGCGTATGTGGAACATGCTGGCCGTGCCCGCTTACTTGTTAAGTAATGCCTCGCGGAATTGCTGCCAGTCCATCCCGAATAATTTGAACGGCATCCACCATTTTGCTGCTGCGTCCTGTAGTTGTTGTCCCGCGGTTCGCGTCCAATAGGCTTCCTGAATACTTGCTGTCTCGAAGTTTTCTTCCAGTTCACGAAGGATCTTTTCGGGCTTCTCGTGGTCAAAAACCGAGAATTCCGGTTCAGGTGGGGCTGGTGCTCGGATGACTGCAATTAAACGTTGGAGCTCGGCCAGTGATAGTGTTGGTGGTGTGGAGAGTGTTGCGGCTGCTATGGAGGAACTCGAGGATTGTTGGGATTTAGCTCGCCGGCTAAATGTGGGCACGGCCCCGATAGGCAGAGTCGTGCTAGTAGAGGTCGGCCCCTTGAAGTTCTGTGCCCCGGGTTCGGGTCCGTATGTTGGCGGGTTTGATGAGCTCTCACTTTCCCAGTTTTGTTGGGTCGAGTTACGGAGATCGGCGAAAGTGTTCCTTCTCGGGTTTGATTCCGCCATAGTGGGTGAGGGTGTGTTGGTTGCCGTGAATACTTGTTGCGCCCTAGTGGAACAGGTCGTAGGGCTCGTACTCGGCTGTTCGGAGGTGACTGGTGCCTGTTCCAGAGGGACTGGCTTTGATGTCCGATTTTCTGATTCTTCTTCGATGGTGACTGACCCCGGTTCTTGAGGCTGGAGATCCTTATGGGGAACATCGACGTCCGTTGATGTAGTGTGGAGGTGTTGGGAATATCCCGCGGGTCCGTCCTTCTGCGATGTGTTTTCTTGTGACTCGGGTAGGGGGTTATCGTTGTTGAGCGCCACCGGTTGTTTTTCTACACTTCCGGAAGTGGCTCTTGATTGACGCGTTGTGATCGTATGTTCTGTGATGGTCTTTCTTTTGAGGGGTGGTGTCCTTCCGACCATCGCCGTCGTCGGTGAGAGTATGAGACTATCTCGAGCGTCGGTAAGCGACGATATCAATCGTCAAAAATGGCCCTCACGTTGGGCCGCCAATTGATAAAAAGAATGTTCGTTGGTCCAAGTTCTTCCTTCGTTATAATATTTGTTGACCCTGAAAAGGGCCAAGATTTGGTAATCAGAAAGAAGAAATTTTTCAGGCGAAAAAGTCGATGATTGGGACCCGCGTTATTTTTATTTCCATTGCCAGAAGCTAGCCAGCGGGTGGATGCTCTCCATCGAACAGCTACTTCCAGAACAAGTTGCCGAGGGCTACCACGTATCCTCTACGGGTGGTTCGTAGGATACCTAGAAGAGACGTGGAAATCCGTCAGATGGGATCGAATTAAATTAACGATCCAGGTGCTCCCGGGCGTGCTCGGCGTACTGGCGTAACTCGCTCGCGGAGTAAATGGCCAGTCGTGGACAAAGTTTTGGCTATCTAGTTCAAAGTCGCAGAGGCGCTACAGTTGCCACGTACGCAAACAAACACTGTGTCACCAATGTGACGCACACTACTTCATTATTGAAGAATTTTGACAACTCTTGAAAGTTAAATGTCAAACATGAAAAATAATTAAATTTAATTATTCGATTGATAGTGTATAATGTTGGAAGTTAATTTCGTGAAGGTAAGTACAAACTCTGTAGAAATTTAAATTAATTTTACAGAATTTCACACACATCGCATTACATTACAAATTACTGTAACCCCACTTTTATATTTTTACCTTAATATTTTTTCCGACTTACGATTATAGCTACTTTGTAGAAAATAAAAGTATTGATGTGGACTAATTTCTTGAATTTTCCGAAATTTTAAATTACGTTTTAGCAAAAAATGGGCAAAAAATGTTCAGTGTTCATTCGTATTCATTCCCTTCTCGTTCCCGTGACTACTATCCGTTAACGATACGAAGGTCCCTCCAAAACAGCTGCACATTTTTGTAATTTACTCATAAGAAAAAAATCGCATAAAAACGCAGCTTATACTATGATGAAGCTCACTTTATTGCGCTTAAGACAAGTCCCCATTGGTTTATGTAAAAAAAATTGGTTTGGAAATAATCCTTCGCGAAAAGGTAAAAACCGTGGTTTTTTCGCGTAACTCTTCTTCGCTTGAATTTCGATGGCGACATCTTTGAAATGAACAGTGTGAAAAATTTGAAAAAAAATCATATAGATACTTTCATATTTTGACTATACATACGTGAAAATAAAATTGCAATATATTAATAACAAGTATGTAAAATGACTTTAAACATGACTATGCTACCTCTGGTAATATACGTAGTAGAGAGTTATATTTTGGCTTAATCTGCTTGTAACATTTCAACAAATGCAATCGAATAATAATTAGGAATGACAATCTTGAAACCTATCAATTAATAACAAATAATCCTGGAAGACCGGCGAATGGTAGTGTGGGTGTGAAGACACAGCGGCATAGAATAGCTAACTCATTGAAAAAAGGTAGCTACTGCACGAAAATTTGCCATTGGAAATCAAAGTATCTTTTTTCTCTTTTCAGAACTTGATGAATGAGCAGACAATCTGAGGTGACCCTTTAGCTATAGTATCCCATAGCCATAGTCTTCTCACACCACCACTCTACCATTTGTCGGTCTTCCAGGATTATTTGTTATTAATTAATCGGTTTTAGGATTGCCATTCCTAATTTTTATTCGATTGTATTTGTTGAAATTTTCCAAGCAATTTAAGAGAAAATACGAGTATAATTCTCTACTACGTATATTACGAGAGATAGCACAGTCATGTTCAAAAGAATTTTACGTTAATTGTTAATAATATATTGCAATTTTGTTTTCACGTATGTATAGTCAAAATATGAATGCATCTATTTGATTTTTTTCAAATTTTTTACACTGTTCTGTTCAAAGATATCGTCATCGAAAGTCAAGCAAGGACAGAGTGACGCGAAAAACCTACGGTTTTCATTATTTCGCGAAGGATATTTTCCAAACCAATTTTTCTACATAAAGAAATGGGGACTTGTCTTAAGAGCATTAAAGTAAGCTTTATCATGGTATAGGCTGTGTTTTTATGCGATTTTTTCTTACGAGTAAATTACAAAAACGTGCAGCTCTTTTGGAGGGGCCTTCTTATCGTAAACAGATAGTAAGTCCGTTGTCTGCGATCGATCGCAGCTTGCGTAAAATTCATCTCTCGACTCAAAATTTCCTTGAAACTGAGAAATAAATACGTAGGCAGAAGTCATTTCTCAGACAATCAAATTGTTTGTTAACATCTTTCAAATTCAGCTCTACCAAATTCAAATTTACCAAATTCGTTGGGTACGTTTCCTTTTTTTTAACGAAAAAGCATCCCAGTCAAAATATGCACTTTTTGATATTAATATTTATTTTTCGTTTAATTTTGTAGACATTCAAGATGTACATAGATCCTTCAAAACTAGTATAGAAGGTCCTGATTTTTTCTTTGATATTGTGAAAGAAAAGGAGAACATGGAAAATGTAACATGGAATACGGAAAACTTCTTTTGTAAATATTAAATATAGTTTTGAAGTGTGCCTGAAAATGTGTTTGTATTCCTTTTTTTCAATGTAAGATACGTGACAATAAACGTTAGTTTTTATTTTTCTGTTGCAATCGGACATTCTTTAAAAATGAAGAAATTACAAAGCGCCTTCAGAGACTTGAATTCCCAACAAACTATTTTCACTTTACAAGAGAATATTCACAAAAGAATATTTTTGTACTGTGATAAAAAAAAAGTCATTATGAATTATAATAATTGAAGTGGACAAAATCCAATTGCATTAATATCATTTACTCAATACTGCCGTACAAACTAAAAAGTTATGTAGGTGCTCTCCGAGTTGAGCGTAGTTATTCAAGAAAAACCATTTGCACTAAGAACTTTAGTATAGGAACACATTTTCATCATTGCAAGTACCCCTTTTTGGTAAAACGCATTTGCTCTTTCTGATTTTGCCATAAAAAATTGATGATTTAAACAATTTCCATTAAAAAATGTACTTGCGGATTTTTTCGGAATCAAATCCCAGCTAAAAAATACGCGAAGTCGCTTGCGGAGTGTTTCGCTGTAAAGTTATTGAGCGTCGGCCCTCGATACAACAAGACAAATCCGCAAACGCCATGCGAGGCATGGTGGGGTCTAGAACTTCTTTACAGCCGCACTACTTAATTTTATGACTAATTTTCAGCATAAATGAATTGACTGCATATACGCATTTCATGTTTAACAAAATATTTTGCTGTAAATTAAAAGCAAGCTTAATACTCGCTGGTAAAACGAAGGAAAAATATTATAGTTATAAGTACAATGAATATTATAATATCGTCATGGACGTGGATTTTCCAAAGACTTGTACGATTTTATACTCGAAGTAATATGTGCTTTAAAATTAACATTTTTAAATACAATAATAATCATAATATTATTTTACTATTAACTGAACAACACTCACTAATAATGAGATATGTTTTTAGAAAATAAATTAAACCTAAAATAAACACCCCAAAATCTTGAAAATTCTTTTCGATTTTGGAAATACCATTATATATGCTAAAATCTTCGGAATACTGTGAAATTCCGGAATTTTTGTCAACGAATTCCCTGATAAGCATTACAATTTTTTGCCCATTTTTCCCTGAAACATTTAAAAATTTTTTTCAAATATAAGAAATGAGTCCACATTAAATTCCATATTTTCTACAATGTTGCTTTAATCGTAAATTGGAATGATTATTGAGGTAAAAATATAAAAATTGGGTTACAGTTATTTATAGTGTAATGTGATGTGTGTAAAATTTTCTTAAATTAATTTACATTTCTACAGAGTGGTACTTACCTTCACAAAATTAACATCCGAAACTGTAAACTTTCAATAAAATAATTAAATTTAATTATTTTGTATGTAGCGATTGTAGCGCTTCTGTAACAGGGCTTTGAACTACCTATCCAAAACTTTGTCTTGGTGAAGATTAGCCAGCTTGGGGGGCCTGGTTCTTATATTAAATTCGATTAAATGGGAAAAAAAATGAAAAAAAAGGAACTGACTATTTTGTAGAGGATAATAATATGTATTTGTTAAATCAAAACTAAATTCAGTAAGAGTTTGTAATTTCATGTTTTATTGCTGTGACTTCAAGTTTTCCTTCCATTTGACAATTTCCAAATATCAATTCTTTTTTCGTGTCACATAAAATTTTGAATATAAAGAATTATTTCCTTACAGTTTGTGTGTGCCAGAATTAGTGCTTGGACCTTGTGCAAAGCCGCCCAAACACAAACAGTGGTGGGTATCTGACTTCGGTGGAGAGAACGATAGAGGGATAAAGAAAGAAACAAACCGTGAATTGAATCAATGACCCACTTACAAAGATTCTAATTCAAGCAAAAAAAATTCAAAAACTTTAAATAATTGTAATACGAGTTTTTAATTGTTATATTATTTATTATTGACTCGCGCCACAAAATATAATTGATAAAAAAATTTTGGCAATTGAATTATCTTCAGGAAGTGTTCTCGACGGAGGTCTCAATCGAATTGCCGATCCTCAGGAGGCTTATGGTGACCACGATTCAGCCAAGCCTAAGCCAACCTTCAGCCAAATTAGTCATAGCTTATAGATTCCACTTCGGTGACTGTGTTTTAGCGGATTTTTATAGAACGTGACATTTGTGACATATAAGCTCGCTCTCCTGAATGCCTTCTTTGTTCGTAACTGTAACTCTGCTCTACATAATCGTTATTTATTATTCATGATTATTAAGTTTTCGTGAATGGCACAAAAATGGCCCGACTTAGTTCAAAAATTATATTTGATGCGGAATTCCAATCTAGAAACGACACAATAAACATAAACATGGCACAAAACAGTATCTATAATCTCTAACATTTTAGTATTGCAATTCAAACTGCACCATGTGTTGAAACAATGCCCAAGACCAATGATGTCAAACAAATTTCTATCAGTCCTGTCACATTAAAAATATATGTTTAATTTGTAGGAAGACATCGTGAAAAAGATGAAAATTAAATACTTTATTACAAAAAGTGTATGCCTATAACTATATCTTTCGGAATCGGAATCAGTGAAATGTTTACTTATGAAATGGTAAAAAAAGTCGGGTAGTAATATTTTCTAAAAATATTACTAAATAGTCGAGAAGAGAGCTTCTCATGATAAACCGAAATGGGGTGTAGGTGCCGGTTTGGTTTCCTTGCGGATTAAGTTTATGGTCAGGAGCCGAGTTTACTCAGGCCAATTTCAAAGTATAAGAAGGACCCAAGAAAACCAAACTAGCTTTCACCCAGAAGGCTAGTTTAGACTTTAGTTTATGATATCGTAATGCTACGGTAACGTAGCGGGACTAGAGGGATGGAAGTGGGAAAGAGAGGGAAGGACCCCACGGGTCTCTCATCGGGGCCTGCTTGCCAAAAATGCGTCAGAAGATAGCCGACCGCTACTCGAAAAGCATCAACGCGTAATTTGCAATCCCGGACTGTATTCCGAAAGTTTTATTAGTTTCTTAAAGAAAGTGATCATTATATTTTTACCTCATTTCCTGACGTGTTTCATCATTGACTTTTAATATTGAAGTGCCCACAATTTTCAGAAGTGGGATACAGGCTGAAAATTCACGCGAACTTTCTGTTGCACTGTTTTTGTATGCTGTGGAAGTGTCAGTGATCGGATGGTCGTTTCGGGATATCTCGGAACTGCTTCCGGATTTTGACCCGGTGAAAGTAAATATCGACATCGATCACTAAATCAGCAAAGTCGAGGAATGCGGAGAGCTATATGGATGGGACGATATAGAAATCCGGCATTTTGGACTCGCAAAGCTGACTAGTGTGGCGCGTCGATGCCGAGACAGTCTTCCAAGGCATGACGAGAGGGACTGGAAGGTATGGAAGGATTTGCTGGAAAAAAACTTCCCATGCAAGAAAAATATTTTGAGTCTTCGGCTTAAGGCTCAAAATTACAGAAAGAAATCAACTCAATGTATCCTAGAATACTTTTACGAGAAGCTGGCTCGATGCAACGAGGCCGGCGTGCAGAGCGAGGAAACTGTCGAGTGGATGGTTAACGGACTGAATGATAACCAATATCGCGATTTCCTTGGCCCTCTGAGTCGATATGCTGAGCCTCATGACTTACTTTCAGATTTGAAGGCCGGAAGTCTGCACATTCGAGACGTTTCACCTGGAAAAAGTGACGATTCCAGAAAGATGGATAGAAAGGAAGGTGAGCAAAAATCATCCAACTGCTTTTTTTGCAAAGAGTCTGGCCACGTGAAGCGCGATTGCCCGAAGTGGAAATCCGGGAAGTGTTTCAAGTACGGTGGAGTAGGTCATTTTGCGCGGGACTGTGGGAAAAATCCGGAACGATCTAACGAAGGGGTTTCGTCGAGTACCGCGAGTTCGAGTGCGAGTGGTGTTTCAAAGACCGTGAATACAGAGGGGAACATGCACCAAAAGTATTTCAAAACTGCCGTGTTGGATGGACATTCGTTGTCCAGCTACGTAGATTTGGGAAGCTGTGCGGTGGCAATCCACGAGGGAGACGCGAAGCGCGTTGGAATTGAGTTTACGATCGGAGACATTGAGCAACTCGTGGAGTACAGAAACGGAATTGTGGAGCTTATCGGGACGTTTTGTGCTTATCTATCAATCGACGGAGTGGGGGCTTGAGCGTACGGACGCGTGGTGCCAAATGAGGTCACCAATATTTGTGGGCCAGCCCTTTACCGGACAACTACACGTCGTTATTACGAGTCGCGCGGGGATGTTGCTCATCACCGCAGATGATACCGCAGTGCTGACGGATGCAGTGAGTGAATCAACAATAACAGTGCTGCGAGCAAGTGATTCAGTGATTATACCGAACAGTCATGTGAGCTACATTGGTGTATAAACGGATTTTAAAAACTGTGAGCTGCTAGTGGAAGGTGGACTGATGGTAAAGGTGAAGCTTTGATACCGGTATTGAATTTATCGGGGAAAGAGATGAAGGTGACCACGGGAGGTAACGCCGCTCGCGGAGAAAAATGCGAAGAAAAGCCGTCAAAATCGTGAACGGTAAATGACATTTCGGTGACCTTGAGTGAGCTGAACACGGATCTCGAGGGTGAAGAAGCGGAACGTGTTCTAGAGCTCGTGAACGAGTACAAAGATCTAGTGGCTCGAAACACGAGTCAGATTGGGGCACAAATATCATGGAACTGGACATCGAATTAGAGAGCGAGAAGCCTGTTCTCTATCGGCCGTATCGATTGTCTTGCAGCGAAAGGGAGCAGACGAAGGACATGATCCAGGAATTGAAGGAGTCTGACATACTGGATGACTGTCCGTCACCGTTTGCTAGCCCGATGTTGCTGATCAGGAAGTCGAGCGGAGAAGTTCGTATGTGTGTCGACTGTAGAACGAGCGGGTACTATCGGGTACCTGTCGCGAGGGATTCTCGATCGAAAACGGCTTTTGTAACGGCTGACGGTCATTATCAGTTTTAAAAAATTCCCTTCGGACTCTGTAATGCACCCGCCCCATATCAAAGATTGATGTATCGCGTCTTAGAAAGTGTACCGAATGACATTGCCATGACATATAATGACGATACGATTGTACACTCGGGAAGTTTCGAGGAAGGGTTAGAAAGTTTACGGAAAGTCTTTGATGCACAGAGGGCGGCGAATTTAACTTTGAGATTTAAAAAATGTCCGTTTTTTTAATTACAATTTCGATTATCTGGGGTTGACGTTATATGATAAGAGAAGGTCGGGTTTTAAATGCTATCAGGGATTTTCCAGAACCGATAAATGCTACCGGGATACTATCGATTCTCGGAACCACGAATTTTTGTCGTAGATTTGTGAAGGGGTATGCGATGTTCGCGAAACAGTTAACTGATTCAACTGCGAAAGGTGTGATTTATATGGGGCTCAGAACAGAAGTAAGCGGTTAAATTGTTAAAACGGCTGCTGCTGCTCAAGTCCGTGCTCGTCGTTTACGAACCGAAAGCAAAAACCGAAGTACACACTAACGCGAGTCAAGTAGGGTTAGGTGCAGTATTGTTACAAAGGCAGGAAGATAGAAAAGTTCATCCGATTTGTTATTACAGCAGAAAAACGATGAAAGACGAGTCAAAATATCAATCGTATGAGTTGGAGGATCTGGCTATAGTTTGCGGTGTAGAGCGTTTTCGCGTTTACATGTCAGGAATCGAATTCGTTATAAGAACCGACTGTAACAGTTTGAAAATGCTGAAAAACAAAAGGGATCTAAACCCGCGAATAGGACGGTGGTTTGTGAGACTATCTGAATATCAATATAGGATCGAATATTTAAAAGTGGTAAATAACGCGATAGCTGACGGATTAAGCATAAATCCCGTGAAACCAGGCCAAGAACTGGAACTCGTAGGGTTACCGATTATGGGCGTAAAAATTACTACGGATTGGATGGCCGCGATGCAAAGGGGTAGCGATGAGATTATGAGCATACGCGACAAACTCGAGGAGGGCGACCAAGCTACACATGAGAAGTTCACGACGGTCAACGCACGCGTGTACCGAGTTTCAAAAGGTAGATTTCGTTTGTATGTACCGGTGGATTTAACGAGATAGTTTTCACTCATAGAATATCCGGACGATTAGATAACCCTCTGACAAGGGAAATAATTGATTTAAATAGGGAAATAGGATCAGAAGAACCAAAAGAACCGGGCGATTCAGTTTTAGTCGTAAGTAACCGTTCCGCGGCTACTGGAGAGAGTCGGAAACTTCTCAAGCAAAAGAAGAGTCCATACGAAGTAGTGAGGGTTTTAGGAAATAACAGATATGTAGTTTGCGACATAGAGGGAGAAAAACAGAGCCAAAAACCATACGAGGGAATTTTGTCAGCCGAAAGACTTGAATTAATTCCAAAATAGTCAGCGTGAGTGATTGTATAATTGCTAGGGTAGGCATAAGTAGTTTTGTAATCGAAAAAAATTGTCCAAAATATAAAAACAGACACACATAATTGTTGAAAAACAGAGATCGTATGAATGGAATAATAATTTGTATGGGTAATGCTGATAGATAGATTGTAAAGGCGTAAATTTTCGACGAGGGCGTCAAACAGTCAGATAGACGAAATTATAGTAATATTGTTCACAAATATTACTAAATAGTAGAGAAGAGAGCTTCTCATGATAATCCGAAATGGGGTGTACCTGCCGGTTTGGTTTCCTTGGGGATTTAGTTTATGGTCAGGAGCCGAGTTTACTCAGGCCAATTTCAAAGTATAGGAAGGACCCAAGAAAACCAAACTAGCTTTCACCCAGATGGCTCGTTTAGACATTAGTTTAGGATATTGTAATGTTACGGTAACGTAGCAGGACTAGAGGGATGAAACTCCGGAAGAGGGGGAAGGACCCGACGGGTCTCTCATCGGGGCCTACGTGCTAAAAATTCGTCAGAAGATCGCCGAACGCTACTCGAAAAGTATGAACGCGTAATTTGCAAGTCCGAACTGTATTCCGACAGTTTTATTAGTTTCTTAAATTAAGTTATTATTATATTTTTACCTAATTTTTTGACGTGTTTTATTATTGACTTTTAATATTAAAGTGCCTACAGTCGCAAATTCATTTTACTACAGTCAAATAGTAAAAATGTTAGATAATTGTTTAGAGATTTTGGTCACCAATAAATTATTAGAATTTTTTGTCTATTGGTGTCGATATAAAATGTTGGAAGTGAACGACTTGAGGTGTGTGATTAGGTGCGACATTGAATTTTATCAAATTGCGTAGTGCCTCTGTGAATACATACATTTAAAAGATTATTAGTAACGTAAACAAAGAAAGGTGAAATAGATCAAGTGCGCATAATTTTGTTTCTTCCCGTTATGAAGCAATATCTCGTAAATATTTTATGTTGGTGAAGGTGACGTAGCATATTTACAAGTGTTACAATAATGCCTTCTTGCTGTTCCAATAGATTTGAAAATGATACACTTTCGCGTTCCGTTGTTAAACATTTCTATATATCACGTTTAACATTTTTACAAACTTTTTTGAATTAGTATTATACAGCTCTAAATAAATGAAATTTATTTCACTATTTACTACTAATTTTCAGTTTTTAACTTTTCTATAATTGAATTAGCAAAATTTCACTAGTAATTAACGAGATTTCACTAATTCATATTTAGAAATATCATGTACTTAAATTTTTATTTTCATGGACTAATTAATTATAAGCCTACATATGTATTGAAAGCATCTTAGAAGGTCACAAATTGTTTGATCTAGGAACAATGCATAAAACTACAAGGAGATTAAATTATAACTTGAAAATCGCCCATACCCATATAACACTAGGATATTTCAGGACATCCAATTATTGTTGTCGTAAATCCAAAGATACAATGTGGACATACAACATATGGCAACTGTATTTATTTGTCGGGTATCCTTACAAAGCGGAAATTATTGTATCCCTGGGATATCTATAAGATATTCTGGGATGTTTCTTAGACGTTTTTGAGATATTCAGATGTCCGTTTTGAAATATTATAATTTCTGCAATATCCAGGTGCTCTATGTGTATACATATATTTCAGTTGCGCCGTGAAGGTCAATTTCAGACTCTGTATATTGTATGTACGTATATTTATTATGTATTATCAATATGGTACACTTCATCAAAAGCAAATAGACTAACCCCTCCATTTCGTTCTACGATGTGAAAAGTAATATTAAATGAGGAATTATATATTGACTTAGATACTTTTTGTGCTACTTTTGTGATATTTATCTAGTATGTATATAACTATATACTCTACTGAAACATCTTGTAAAATATTCATTATAGTTACACAGATTACAAAATTATAAACAATCAGTTTTCTCCATGTGAAGGCACTGAGAATCTTCATTCACACTCTTTTCTTGATCTTAATGGGTTCCTGTAATTCCATTGGTAATTATAATAATATAATATCATATCCATAATTAGGTCTTTTGATTTAATGTTCGTGTAGATAATTTTAATGATGACATATCAGTTGATATTGTATTTTTTTACAAAAGTCGGTTCTCATCGCTGTTAAGATATATAAAATGTGGCACATGCACCAAATTATGAAATACTTTTAAAATAAAGCTTTAAGCTGTAATCAGACAAAAATTATATTATTTGTATTTAAAAATAGTGTTTTGAATTACTAGTCAAATACTTCAAATTATATATATATATATATATATATATATATATATATATATAATTTGAAATATTAAAGAAGGGTATAAGAAGGCGCGTCAAAATATGAATTTTGCGATAGTTTACGTCGGATTTCTCTTGTACTGTTATTGTTAAAATATGAAGCCTTTTATTTTACAAAAGTACTTTTATGTGAAATTTTTGTGACGATAAATTTTTTATAATTTTTGAAAAGTTAAATTAAATTCAGCACAGAAATAACTGGAGGTTCACTGAAGTTTCGGTTTAAATAAAAGTTGGCATCTTTTAGAACTCGAGCTCCAATAGAAACCTCTAGACACCCAAAAGGGTTCCTTTAGACTTTAGAGAAACTGAAAAGAACAAAATGAAGGCACATTCAAAAAAGAAACCGCTTGCAAAGTGGGCTTGTAAGTTAGGGATCGAAATACAGTGATCGACCGATGACTTAAGATGAAAAATTTCTTTCATGTGAATACGCCTCTATGTTCACAAGTTTGCTAAATAATCTGCAAATTATATTTATCAAGTCATTGTATCTATTCTAATGGGGATAATATTTTCAATATTAATTCTCTCCATTAAATTATCTCCATCAGAGCTCGATTACATGTGTGCTTTAAGGTAAAAGTTGTGTTATTAATACGATAAAATGCCGAAGAACCAATAATTAGTTCTAATGGAAACCACCGTTTTTTCTGTGTTTTTTGAGAACTACGAATCTTTGGACACGGAAACACAGTGCGGTTTGATTACATAACTTCACTTCCACTCCACTTTCATATTTGAAGTACTTCACGTTTTTATAAATTGATATATAAATGTACAACAACGTGAAGTAAGGTGAATGTGTCAGTTATGTGAAAGCAGAGTTAAGCAATCGAAATAAATGTGACAAAAAGGATTCTTATAGATTTGTGAACATTTTTTTGCAAACACTTCTCGTATCTTTCCCAGATTTGCATCAGAAGATTTCCATTTCTTCAAAAAATTTGAAAAAAAAAAATTGTGAAGGCAAATGGGTAGTTAAATTATCTTACATATAATTCAATTTAACAATATTTTTCATGCAATATGTTATTGATCCTATATTGGAAACGATCATAAAGCTTCGGAAGCAACATTTTTCTAAACTTTTTACCTGGGTTTCTCTTCAGATTTTACATTTCCAAATTGTCTAGAATATAAAATGCATAAATATAAATTATTTTTATGAATTTTTCAGTACTAATTTTTATTTACTAAAATCCATCCATTTTTTTCAGTTTTCACACAATCCAGTTCATTTGTCGGTTCCAGTCAAAATTTGAACCCTCGTGTGGGACCTGTTAAATATGATATTCATTATTACGGAGATGAAAATTGCGTCCTTCGACCAATACCCCCAAACCCTGTTTTTCTATCCAATAATGGTTTTATCGTTGGATTATTGATAAAACTTACATTCCATCTAGTATATGATCAGCATCACCAAGCGGTTATAGTACGAAAAAAAGACAAGCTTAATATTCCACTAATTAATGCTGGCGAATTTCTTGATGACTTCAAAAGGCTTAATCCTAATATATTATTTAGAATGGCAGGCGTTCCCCGTTCACCTATACGCAGACACTGCAAACACTGTTGATGAATTAATTTTTTTTTATTGCTCATGAAAGATGTATAAGTAAATTGTAAGCTTTGATTAAAAAAATTACATTTAAATTGGGTAAGGCCTGTCTTCTGAGAATCAACTTGTACGTTCTTTCTGGCGATTCTTATACCTATAAGATATTACCATACAAAAATGTATAATTTTTTGGGAACAATCAAATAAAAGTCTCTTAAAAAATTACAACCAATTACATTAAAAGTCCATCTCATCGTATATTATGCTATATTGGTGGAGGTGACATAGCCTATTTATATTATTTACAATTTTCACAATATTACCTTTTTACTGTTTTAATAAAGTTCATAATTTACATAATCGTATTTTTTTATTCTCATCAGAGAAGGTGTTAGATTTGTGTAAAATTTGAACCCCTCCGTTTTTGTCAAATGTCCACGTTTTGAGACCGCCTGGGCCCGAAAACCAGACTTTTTCGAATTGGTCTGTGAGTCTGTATGTATGCATGTATGTATGCATGTATGTATGCCTGTAATCACGATACTTTTGAAAGAATTGACAGGTTGGATTGGCCTCCGGTATTCTTTTTTATTGCCCTAAAATGGAGGTTAGGTTCGTTAGCCAGTCTTTTTTGATGAAAATTCAAAAAGTTAAAGCAGTTTTTAAATTTGTGCGACCACTTTTTTTCAGAATTTGAAAATTCTATGTACGGCTATACGTAGTATTTTAAAAGACGCACAATTTATTCTAATGACTTTTTTCGATAAAAACAAATTACTAGAGTTATATCATTTACAAAAATAACAAAAAACGAAAATGAAATTTTTAAGTAAAACCATTTTGCGGTCAAACTATACAAGATACGAGGAAAGACGAATTCACAAAAATTGAGCATGTAAAAAAGATCTGAAAATTTGTCGATAACCTCTATTTATTAGGACGCGTAGTTTTTGTTTCAATTCGTAAAAAGTAGCATTATAAATAAAAAAAATTTCGGACAAACGACACAAGCTACGAAAAAAATAGTGAAAAGAAAGTTGTTCTTCCAAAAAAGAGCTACAAATTCGTTATTAACTATTTTTTGTCAGGATGCGTGTTTTTTTGTTTTATTAGTAAGAAACAACGTTAGAAAATAAAACATTTGATTTCTAGACAAACGACACAAACTATGAAAAAAATCAATTGACAAAAGTTGCTCACGCCACAAGGGACGAAAAAAAATAAAGAGACAAAAGTTGTTCAACCAAAAAAATCTACGAATTTTCTTAAAACTCTTGTTATAAAAATATATTTAAAGTAAAAAATTACCTTTTTCGAAAAAGGACATCAGCTACAATAACATTTTATTTAACAAAATTTCTCTCTTCAATGATATCTACAAATTTTCTCAATACCACTTTACACTAGGATGCGTATTTTTAGTTTAAATCGTGATAATAACATGGAAAATAAACAAATTAAATTCATGGAAAAACGACACTATATGCAATAAAATTTTTAATAACAAAATGATTTTTTTCTTATAGGATGCGCACTTTTTTTCAATCATAAAAAGAAGGCAATGAAAATACGTATGTTTCAATACCAATGCGTATTATGAATTGTAATAATATAAATTTATCGAAATGATAAATTTTTCAGTGTAATTGAGAATGAAATTTAATGCAAAATAAGAAACAAATATTAAAGTATTCGTGATAAATAAAATTTGCACTTTATATTGCAATATCTGAACAAGCAATGCCAGGCCGAGGTACATAAATAAATGTAATATACGTATGATATAAAAGGGTTTAAACATAATGTAGAAAAGTTCATATTTTGGACAAAATCGACTGCGAAGCATGAGATACGTGATGAGAATGTGTTCGTTAAAGCCGAAGGAGCTTAGCAAAAGAGAATTCACAATGACCAAATGACAGTTGTCAGTGCTTTGACCTTTAATTTTAAAAGCTCTGTGCACAAATGTGGGGAAAATACAACGACCGAGAAATACAACATTATAGAGATCTAGCTAAGTTAATATATTGTCATTAAGGGGGTCTTCTAGTTTCGAGCCACGATTTCCAGCCTATCTTAGATTGCATAAAACAAAAAAAATGGCATGGCTCTAATAATGATCTTATTGGCTAGGTCAGTACACAGGGGTTTTAAAACAAAATTTAATCTCTGCAAATGGCCTACTTTTTTGCAATAAAATTTTTTCAACCTACTTTGTTGAGCTTGTGAAGGCTGTACAAATTTAAACAACATTTTTTTCAAAAAAGCTTGTGTCCTGACCCAGCGGCATGTCTGCTGAACAATTAAAAAAAAAATGACCAGATATTTCAAATATTTCTAGTCAATGTCTTACCAAAACTTTTTTAAAACATGACTTTTGCGTAAACGCGTTTAATGAGTTTTTTTATATTATTGGAATCGTGAAGAAAAGATACACCTGATTATTAAATTTTTTTTTTTAAATTGTTAATAATTTTTAAAATAATTATTTGCTCAATTTTGGAAATACACCGTAAACTGCAAACTCTGGCGAGTTGTGATTTGGGGAAGAGCCGAATCATAGACGGCTGAATACGGCACACGAATATTCGAGAAAACGTTGTAACGGGCAGTTACGGACTTCACTAAATTATCGGACGGCGTTCTCAAGCCTTAGTGATTTCGAAGAGGTCCGTATGTGCTTACGGCGTTCTCCAGAATTATATAACCCCGAGAAAAAAGGTTCGTAGTTCGAGAAGAGCCACAACTGCATCTATTATAAGTTGCAAAATGCAGAATTATTATTGAAAGTTGTTGAAAGTGAAAACAATTACATAGTGGGCAATTAAAAAAATAATAATAAAATTATATTCATGACCAATAACGGCGTTCCTGATCTAATTACGTCTGTTGAGAGATTCTCATCATAATTTATTGAAGATTGAAAATTTGTTATATATATTATTTAATATTCAAATTGATACAAATCATAGTAATTTTTTTCAGGCTTAACTATTAAAAAATGTATTTTATAATATTTTGTTCGTTTGTTAAAATCTCTTTGATTGTAATACAGCATGATTAAAATTTCGTATTATTCATTATTCAACAGCCAACCAAGCTGAAAAAACTAGTTCTCGTCAGATCACTGAAGTTAAGCAGCGTGGGGCGCGGTTAGTACTTGGATCGGTGACCATTCGAGACTACTGAGTGCTGTTGGCACATCGTGGGTGTGGTGAACCCACACTTGTAGTTATTTACTACAAGAAACTATCCACCTAGAAACACTACCCGAATCGGGTAGTGTGACGCCTACCCTGAAAGGGAAATGGCTTAATCGTATATACATATACATTGAATTTACTCATAGTTATATAATATATTATTATATATGGCCAACGGCCATACCACGCTGAAAAAACCAGTTCTCGTCAGATCACTGAAGTTAAGCAGCGTTGGGCACGGTTAGTACTTGGATGGGTGACCATTCGAGAATACTGCGTGCTGTTGGCCCACCGTGGGTGTGGTGAGCCCACACTTGTAGTAGTTATTTACTACAAGAAACTATCCACCTAGAAACACTACCCAAATCGGGTAGTGTCACGCCTACCCTGAAAGGGAAATGGCTTAATGGTATACTACTATAACATTCTTATCCATATTTTCGGTAAAAAACGTTTGATTTCCTTTGAAGGAATCAGTTTAAAAACATGAGAGAATTATTGATGAGAATAATAGGCTGCGTCTAGTCCTCCCGAAAAATTGTGGGAGTTGGGAAAGTGGATGCACTAGTCGTCCCGAATTTCGGGATGACGATACACTTCGTTAATAATAATAATATCATTACTAACAATAATATTATTAATAAAGAGTCTTCAACTTGAAATATTTGAAATGGACGAATTTTAAGTTGAAAGTCGTTAACATTGAAGGATTTTTTATTGTAAATCTTCAAAATGAAACTATTAAAAGTATTCTAGAAATTACATTCCTTTAAAATATAAGTATTATTGCTGTAATAGTTTGCAAATCTGTATTTTCAAAATTCAAGAACTTTTTATTGTAACTCTTTAAAATTGTGAAAATTTGAATTGTTGATCTTTCAAATATAATATTTCTCATTTAAAACATTAACATTGAAAAATTCTGCTATTTAGATGATTAAAATTTAAAATTTCATCAATTCTGAAGATTTAAAATTCAAAACTCCTGAATTTTGATCTTCAAAGTCATCACAATTTAAGAATTGTCATTTATATATCTTTCAAAATTAAAGAGCTTCCCACTGTAAATCTTCAAAGTTGAAGAGTTTAAATTGTAAATCTCTAAAATTCAAGAACTTTTCATTTCAAATCTTCAAAGTTGAACTAGGTACATATTTTCAAAAACATTCAAAATTACATACTTTTAAAATATAAATCTAGAAAATTAGATAAATTTCAATATTAATAATTTAAAATTGAACTATTTCATAAAATGATCGATAATAAAGAATCTTCAATTGAAAATCTTAGAAATAGAAGAATTTTCCTCTGTAAATCTTCAAAACTGATTTACAAATTTGAAATAAAACATTTGAAATTACATAATACAATTTTTTTAATAAAAATAATAAAATAATAAAAAGTAATGAAAGAGAAAAGAGAATATCAGCTACAAATTTTCCTCCTTTCTTTCTTTTTCCCGTATTTCTTTATTTTTACATTTTTTAAGTCTTTGAGCAATACATTTTTCGAAAAAATTTATGAACGTTTCAGTGTGCATCCAACACCATTATAAAAGCAATAAAAATAATCTTTTGTTTCCTTTTAGAAGAAGTGTAGCTTCCTTCGTTCTCTAAATAATGACGATAAACACGGACCTTTCAAAATGCTAACATTACGTCTTGATTTACTCCAACTCGCTTGGAGTCACAGAATATTTAGAACTTTTGTTTCAAATTCGATAGAATCATGTTTCAAAGTATAATTTAAGTTGTAAAGTAGTTTATAAACATATGTTGTGATATGAAAAATTGTCAATAATGTTTTTCTGGGTATGCACACGAAAAAGCTTCCAATATTTTAAAACCTAAAGTCTACCGACGTATGTTTAAGCAGTCACAAAGATTTAACGGACGAAATATGCATCAGAAGGCGTAGAAGTTTTCTGTTCAGTTTTACTTCAATAAAATGAAATCTTAATGAACTATGAGGTTTTTTATTATCTCGAGCAAGGCCGCAAGCATGGAACTAAGTAGCGACTTTTTGCTGGGTAGGTACGGCCAACTAGAAAAGTTAGAAAATTTTATTTTTCAACATGAATTTGTTCAAATTAAGTTAGTATTAGTCACATTAACAATACAGGTCATACAAGTTTGCATAGAAGTCAGAAGGTATTTTCATTACAATATTGAATTACAAAAATAAAGGGTTTGAGCTAAATTACACTGAATATTGTATTCTTATTATCATTATATTGAACGGAATAAATGATTCTTTACAAAACATTCCAAGAAAAAAGTTTACAACAAAAAAAGAATGGAAGCGTAATTACTATTGGGAAACTAAAAATAAACCTGTTAATGCTTTATATTGAAAATAATTCTCTATAACGTTATAACAAAGCACAGAAAATCATCTTCAAAAATGAAAATTTCCAATTTTCCTAGATGGTCGTGCTTACTCAGTTAAAAGCCGTCACTGAATTCTGTACTCGCAGCACTGTTTGAGACAACTTTGTTCAATTGCAGTAAAATTGCACAGAAAACTTCTACGGATTCTGATGAATATTTTATCCACTTGCCGTTTTTGACTGCTTACTCTTACGTCCATAGACTTTGCGATTGAAAATATTGGAAACTGTTTCGTGTACTTCCCAAAAAAACATTATTAACCATTTTTCATAACAAAACGGATAATCAAAGCTACTTTTTCATTTGGAGTATACTTTGAAACGTAATTCCTTTAAATTTTATGTAAAAATTTTTATTACTTTGCGAAATTCGCGTTTATTGTCATTATTTCGGGAACGAAGAAAGATACACTTTTTTTAGGAACAAAAAATGAAACGCAATAAAAAATCCAGTGATCAGGCTTCATGTAACCTTCTACGCTCCGGCTGTTATCATGGAAAAGTTTGCCAGATTTCCACACCTTTATTAACATATCTACAGAATAAGTTAAACAATATTATGTACTATCGCTACTTATGATATGACGAAGTTTAGTTTGTAGGCAGTCGAGGCCCCCTGGCGTTCAAGCTATAAAGACCATTGAGCTTCTCAAATAGGAAAGTGATTGTAGTATTGACATACTCTACTGAAACATCTTGTCGCATATTTATTAGAGTGTCACTGATCACGAAATTCACAACAATCAGTTTTCTTAACTTAAAGAAAATGAGGATCGGCGAATGCACCCAGTTCTTCATCTTATTTGGTTTTCTTAACTCTATTGGTAAATATAATAATTATTATAATATCATATCTGTAAATTGATAACATGTTTTTTTGACTGGCTAATTAATTTAATATATTTTGTAGCCTATACCCATATATGCTGTTTACTTGTGTACTAATAATAATACATCTACCTGTTTCACACCAAGCATGATTCAATCGCAAGATAATTGTATTTTGTTGAAAATCTAGAAGAGATTGGAGGTGAACTAACGATTGCTGAGACTACATGTTGTTATGTTCTACACAAAAAATATTTTGTGGTTCAAACTAGTATTTTTTGTTGATTAGTGCAATATTATTGTGCCAGTCCTCAAAATATCTAAATTTTAAGTAATTTTATGTATAAAATCAAATTGTTATTCAAGAAAAAAAATATATAACCTCAAACTTTAAGTAAATTTTATTAGACAGATATTTGAAAACGATAATACAATATTGTTGCATTCATTAACATAATTGAACCAGTTTAAACGACAAAATACATATTTTGAAAACAAATAAACTTGTTGTCTTACCAGTCGTCAGAAAGCTTCTTCTACGTTACCAACAAAATAAAATAGTCATAGTTGATTTCAAGAATTTGCAGTGGCTTAATATATGAGCTTAGGAATCATATTGTTTTAAAATTATTATCCCATTCTGACTTGCATCGTACATGATCTACTTTCATTTATAAATTATAAAAGATGCCCGTCTTTGATCTCTAAATACGACTTTGTTTTTTCTTGGCTTTGTATATGATATAAACAACCAAGTATATTGTAATCAATCATGTAATCATCCAAATAATTATTTAAACATTACAATTCATCCTTTTCTTTTTCATCTTACAGAATCAACTGGACTTGCCAATTCACATTCAAATTTCAATCCTTCTACGGATACTTCATTTCTTGATCATTATCTTTACGGAGATGAACATGGTGTCCTTCATTCAATACCCAACATGCTTCGTATACATATAGCAACGTGTAATGGTTACTATGTTGGATTATTACTAAATAATACACTTTATCTACTATATGATCATAATCACAAAGCGGTTATGATAAGGAAGTATGGCCGGATTCCTGTTGAAATAGTAAATCCTCAAGAATTTATAGAAGGTTTCAGGAGATTTAATAATCAGCCACTGACAATAGCATTTCCACCTTCAAGGCCAACACCCATACGTAGAAATCGTTTACTCATGACATAAAAAATATATGTAATTAGCAAATAAAAGTAGAGCCACTTTTGTTATTGAAAAATAACTGAAAATTGCAAAAGATATGTTTTTTAAAGGATAAAATAGGCCTCTGAATTTGTCCTCATTGAAACTTTCACAACTAATATTTTATGAAATAGTAAAGAGTTTGTTGAGAGTGCGCCTTTGCTGAGTAAGCGACTTACGTAATGGATTTTCATATTTATAAAAAATCTATCCATTTTCTCCTTATAGATCCATATAGTGAAAGATCTTTTAGTATGAAAGGATTTTTTTTATATTGAAAATCGAAAATTAGCAGGTTGGGGATGAGTTAATTAATTTAAAACGACAAATATCTGCTAGAGGATAGTGCTTCTTTAAAAAAAAGTGTTGGTTGAACTAAAAAAAAAATTCATTTCTAACCAAAAATTGTTGTAAACCATAATAAATTAAAAATTTAAAGCTTTTTCGGGTTTCGATCGTGTGCGAAACTACGAAATGTCGGCAAGATTCGTAGTTTCGCACACGATTGAAACCCGAAAAAGCTTTGAATTTTAAATTTATTATAATGAATCACCGTGAAAGCATTAAATCTGTTGTAAAATATATTTTTTTCCATACTTACTTTTCTGAGAAAAATCTGAAAATATTCAGTACAACAATATAATCAGGAAGATGTTGATTATATTTCATCAATTTTCCATTTGCAATAGTTTTATTGTAATAAAGTACTGTTCAAACAATTGTCATAAACACTATTTCATAATAGCACTAAATAATGATAGAAATTGTCAAAAAATAAAGAACCTCATGTTTAGCATATGATTTATAAAAGTTTTATTCGTCTTTGAGCTACTCATTATTTAAAATTCAATTCAAACTTTTAGATCCTAACAAAATAACATTAGTGTCATTATTATTATTACATTTATCTCTAAATATAAAATTGGATCGAAACGACGAGCGAGCCGCTTGCAGTGATTCACGAGAATTGTTTAAACGATATTTTTTACAACGAATCTATTTCCGATAGAAAATTGGTGAAAAAATATTTGGCATTTGCCTGAGCGCATTGTTGTACTTGAGTTTTTTCGGCTTTGACGTACAAATGTTAGTATTGAAAAAACTTATTGTTTGTAACGATTTTTTGATATCTCAAAAGCACTTTTTCTTGAAGCAGCACTATCTGTTAGTAGATTTACGGAATGGGATTTCACTTAAAGTGTAACATTAAAAAATATTATTGTTTAAGAAAATTGGATTCTCAATGCCACAAAAATCCTTTCATACTCAGAAGACCTTTACCTTATAAATCTTTAAAGATAAAGTGGGTATATTTTTTGTATAACAATGAAAATTAATGACATACGTCACTTACTCAGCGAAGGCGCACCCTTATTTAACAAATTCATATGTCATTAACTATTGGTCGCAGAAGGTTCAATTAAGACTCATTTGCGATATTATTTTATTCTCTAAAAATCATCTGGTGTACATATTTACATTATCTCACACCGAAAACGCAGAATCCACTTGAACGTGTAAGAAAATGTTTGCAATTTTGATTCATTTGTCAATAACAAGCGTGGCTGTACTCTACTTTCCTCTAGGGTTCCCGAGCTAGACAGTACGTCTATCTAAACTTTTTGTAGCAAAAAACTGCTATTGACAGCACAAATGCTAAATTTATTGAATTTTAAATGCGCTAGAGGATAATCCTAAGTGCATTTTTTGATTATATTGAGTTTCATTCAGAAATCATACTTTTGTGGTTTTCACAACTATATCAGTAACAAGTTTGAGGATTTATTATTTTTCATTCAAAAATGTATTATTTAAGTATAGTCAAATGTTGAAAACATTTAGAGAATTCCAAAGGGCAATATACGATTTTATATGTGTTTAACAATAAATGAAACTATTATAAAAATTGTTTTATAGTTTTAGAAATATTACTTCTTTCTATTAGCACAAAATTATGTACTGATGAAATAAAGAGAAATATGCATTCCGTATATTTTCCAGTCTTCATTTACAATACTATTGAAAGCTGAACTTTACACAATGTTAATCATGCTGCTCCATGAACCTACACAAAGCAATAGTATTTATTTTGGTTGAATGCGCTGTTAGATGTATCAATTTGATAATTTTTTTTTTATAAATCTCAATGTACATACATATGTATTTGTAAAACTAAGTAAGTATTTGCACTAGATCATAATCATGATTCAAAGTGATTTTTAAATACTTGATAAAAGGTTTCTATGAAATAAAAAAGTATGTTAGTCGATCTTACAATTTAACATTTTCTTTTTGGTTCGATTCGATGGAAAAGTAAACGTCAACAACATATCTCTTTCGAAAAATATCACAAATAAAAATATTTCACATTTGGTAACGAACTCTAATGTTATTTCTTCTCTGTGAGTCTTATCTGAAAAGAAATTATTCAGAAATATCTTCAGAAGATATTCATGCTTGTTGCAAAATAAAAATCGCGAATATCTTTTCTCGAACTATCTATGCACTTAAACACTTTTGTGGATATATCAACCAATTCTTCATCGACTTGTATGAAACCCTTCGCAATTGATAAACAATTTTCAGAAAAAGCTTCTGTGCATACAAATTGCTAATTTTTAGGCACTGGACAAATCAGCTTCAGAAAGCATCAACAATGTATTCTTCTAAAAATTTTAGAATAAAACTAGATGAATGTTCTTGAGATATTTCACTTTATTAGCAAATTAATGACGGTTGACGTAGGACAGCGGAGGAAAAATATATTGTCATTTTAAAGTCAATTAAATGAAAATTACAAATTACAAAAGGTGAAAAACAATTAAACAACCGATATTTTGAAGGGCTAGTCAAATTCGACTAATTTAGTTTAATTATAATTTCACTCAATCCAATGCAACCAGGATCCGACTTTCAAACCGGGAGCCAACTCATGCACTTCACATGAGAGAAACATAAAAAATATTTAGTTAGTTTTGTAAGCTTGGCCCAGAAGTAGATTCGGAAGCGAAGACCACGATCCTTTTCGGAAAGAACGACCCCGGCGCAACTGGAGGCATATGTCGTCCGACTCGTCACCTCGTACAACGCAAGAAAATGACCTTCTTCTTGTTTGTGGCTTCTTGCTGTACAGTAAATGGGCAGAATTGACACACAGATAAGAAAAAATATTTTAAGTATCCAACTAAAGTCAGATTGCCACTTAATGTTCAAGCCCTACTTAACACGTGCAACTGTTTCATACCAATAACGAGACACAATAAGCAGACGCACCGAAACGTAGCAAACCAGGACGGGGAAAATATATTTAGGAATTAAAAGTATGAAGCGAAAAATTTTCACGACAGCATCCATTCAGAGAAATTACAGAATGGCATTACTCTTACTTAAGAACCCACCCAACTCGCTTATTACTTCACCATCCAGTTCAATCAAGAGATCATTAATGTCAACCTCTTCAGGGAAACTTACAATCAAGAAATACAGAAAGAGCAGGGTGTCCCTCAGAGAGATGATAGCTAAGCCGTCATCTAAGTCGCATCAACCGGGAGGTTCTAACCCATCCTTCGGAAATGGGAGTTGAACGCTACTGGCCTGAAATACTCCCTATGGTTATCAAGTTTCTCACAATTAGGCCACAGCCAACTCTTCCAAAGCATGCAAATGATCGAGTCATGAAAAGCACTTCACTATAATTAATCGATCAAACAAATTTACCTAAGTGAAGTTCGATCGTAATTATACAAAGGCCTCGTTCGAGATGATAACTTAAATGTAGTAGCACATCGATCCGCGAAGTGTCGCCACAAGTTTAAAGTGGACATTGAAAATTGCCCCTTCTTCGCTGCTCGTCTGCGCCATATTCATTCAGTTTATGAAATTTACTCTTTGTTTATGAAAATATTGTCATGGGTTCGGTTTTAAGAGAGCGCTAAGGGAGGGCAGTTTTGATCTCGAACGAGGCCTTCGTATAATCAAGATCGAACTTCACTTAGGTAAGTTCGTTTGATCAATTAATTATACTTAGCTTCGTTCTAGATAATAACTTAAATGTAGATATTCATAGTAAACCATTTTTCTTCAAGGAAGTAACCTTGATTATTAATTTTTATTTTGACTTTGTCGAACACAAAATTCCAAACTGTTACTTATTAGAATTAGATAAGAGACATATCCTTAATTACGTAAAAAGAAGCAAACTTAAAGTTGGATTATAAACAATATGATATATCTTATGATAGTGAACCAAAAATAAAGGGCCGTCAAGCATTCTATAGCGATTTCTTTGTTGTATTTCTATTTTCTAAGACTTTGGACGCAACGATGTCCTTTGAGGTAACTATCGGCCTGTTATAAAAAATATCGAATGTTTTTGATTTCGCAGACCAACCGGCTGCAGCCTTCAATATTTTAATATTTGATCCCTCTTTTAAGCAGTGGAGCCTGCCGCACACCTCGTGCTGTGACCTGAGAAATTGTCTATTCCACTTTTTTTCAAAAACTGATTTTGACATCTACTCAGTGTTTGAACTGATGCCGCTACATGCGGTTTTTTAATCGTAATAAAATGATTATTGATATTAACTCGTAGTGGTTCGATGATTTGAATGTGTTTTTCCAAGGTGAGAGCTGCACATAATTTTAGTGAATCTTAAAAATATGGCATCAGTAGAAGATATTGGACTTTACCTGGTTCAGATGAATTAATAAAACTTGTTATTTTGATCTTGAGACGAGTGCGAGTTTCGAAAAAATCTTCTAGTTTTATAGATGTCGACGTTTGCGCCCTTTGACCCGTTGCTAGCTCTAATAGCATCACCGTTTTCTCCGTGATCTCTTATAGGGAAAGGATATCAAGGGGGAAGAGCTTTCCTAGTTCCTGAAGGACGATGTCTATTTTCCAAATCGCCTTATATCTCGGGTTTGTTGGTTTTTTCCTGGAAGATCCTTTGAGGAACCTCTTAATATGTTCGTTTTCCGAAATAGCAGCATCATGTATTAAGGAGATTGCAGCCCTCATGGAGTGTAATGAGTCATAAGCAGTTCCTCCTTTAAGTTTCCCTAATAAGAACTCTAAGATAGAATTAACACTTGCGTTAAATGGATCTACCTCTTTTTCCAGGCAAAACGCCCATCATTGCTTGAGGGGCGATCCATAATGCTTTCTCGTCTTAGGCGCAAGAGAAGTCACCATGGTGTGGATGGACTGTGCAGGTAGTACTCTCATCGAAAATGCTCGAAGAATACAATCCCTACCACTAGTAAACGATTCCTTGCCAACGAGAAAGATATAAAAATCGAAGAAAATAGTTTAGCTGATGGTTGTAGGATTACAGGTTTTTTTCTTAGCATTGACGTAAACAGTGGGAGTCCTGGTTGACACAGCCGCCACGGTACTATAAGAATTACTTCCGCTTCATCTATAATGATTTTTCTTAAGAACTCTTGTTATCAGCGCAAAAGGTGGGAACGCGTAAAAGTCCCATTGAGCCCAGTTTTGTGTGACGGCATCAATTAATTGTGTTCCGAGATTTCTACGCCACGAACAGTACAGTTTGCATTTCGTATTGCTTCTGGCGCCAAGTAATTCAATTTGGGGTTGTCTGAAATGCTTAATGATCCCGAGAAAAGTTTCCTGGCTAATTTTCCATAACGTAACTAGGTTCTTAATCCTGGATTCCCTATCTGATTCTGTGTTTTCTTCCGAGGGGATGTACGAGGCATATAGGAAAATATTGCGGCTAGCGCACCAATCCCAAACTTTTCGCGCTATGTTATTCAGATCCCATACATGTGTACCACCCATGTTGTTAATGCACACATTAGCTGTTGTATTATCAAGTCTTAATAGCACCGCATTTTTGTGAGATGTGAAGCGAAGCACTTAAGCCCGAATAGCGCAGATTTTCGTTCGAGGTGGTTAATATAAAGAACTTTTTTTTTGTTCAGGTACCACGTGCCGTTTGTCCGTTCGAATAAGCACCCTAGCTTGATAAGGACGCGTCAGAAATAATTTCCGTGGCAACAGTTTGGTCTAATTTTCCTAGACGATTCTGGTAGTGTTTTTTCCCACCAGTCAAATTATACCGCTAACTTAGGATCCAGATGAATTTGCTTATCGCAATTATCATTACTCAGAATAAGTGTCCTGTTTTTTGCAAATTCCAAACGTTTTGAGTGCACTAAATCGTACTTTACTCCTGGTGTAGCTGCAACGAACGACCCTATTATGTGTGAAAATTCGCGTATGGTGCATCGGCTTTTTACTTTAAATTCTTGAACCAGTTTAAGTAAATTGCGTTTCTTATCAGGACTTGATTCCAGTGAGAAATTCTGGGAGCCTAGGATAAAACCCAATAATTGACAGCGCGTACTAGGAGAGAGATTCCTTTTTCCGTAGTTGATTGGAAAATCAAAGGTGGTAAGACATTCAATTGATTCTTCCACTTTTTTTAGACATTCGTTATAGTCGCTTCTAAAATATAGTAAATCTTCAAGGTAAAGACAAGATAACAAGCCTTTATTTAAAAAAAATTTATCATAGGTTTCATGACTTCAGTGAAAATAAATGGCTCAAACAGATACCAAAAGGAAGACACGTGAATTCATGATATTCGTTCAAGAGAACAAAACGTAAATATTTTCTGTATTCTTTATGAATTAAAACTAGAAAGTATGCGTCTTTTAGGTCTAAGTTAGCCATAAGCATCATATCTCTCAGTTTCATGGAGCGGAAAAAAGGCTGGCCGTGGTATTTTGACTTGAATAATTTGTTTGAAAGGTTGAATGTTATAACACTTTATGCAATTCAAGATAAACCTATCGTCAGTGAGTCTGCCTCCTGTCACGCTTACCTCCAATATCTGCCATGTAGCTGCCTCTGATAGAGCTGACGATTCTGACCCCGAGTCCTGCTGTGTCCTGCACTCAAGCGGCTCCTCGAATAATTGCTCTGTGAATTAGTCTGGCCTTTGCAGGCGTTTTTTGTTCTAGGAGCTTGAGGTCATTGCTCAGCAGGAATTTTCCAGTTCAACTGGTTAGGAACGGGATTGGTTTTTTGCGCTATTTTTGTTGAAACTTCATCTGCTTACCCGCTTTTTCAATAGCTTTAGCTTCTGTCAGCTTTTCGCCTAATTTATCTCCATACAATAGTTTTCTTGCTTTTGTTTCTTTTCCAGAATGTATTTAACACTATGTGCAATACCTGGATTGATAAAGGCTCTACGAATTTTCGATTTATTGTTATGCAAGTTCGCTAATACTTTTGCGGAATCCCATAAAATATTAATCAGCAGTTGCTTGTCGATGCTCTCTTCTTTATCATCGAACAACGTGGTTAGGGCTTGACCTGGAGCTGCAATTGCAGTTCCAATTTTGTTTTTAGTTTCAATGAAACCGTTATCACGTTTCTTAGCATTGTCCTCTAGAAAACTTTAGACCTCTGGGTTAAGCACCGGTGCTTCGAAGTCCCAAGATCTTTTCAAGGAATATTCCTTCGTTATTTTTACAGCGTCCTCTTTTTTCAAACCTGATTCTAGACAATCACTTCAACGGGATTTAAAAAAAACATATAATTCTACATCCCATTAAAATTTCGTTAGAAAATATTAAAATCCGTCTTAGTTATACAAGTTTAAACATCTGGATGTCAAGCACCCACGGTGTAGCTTACGTCATTATTTTGAGGTGTGCAGTTTAAGGGTTAAAATGTACCAGTGAGTGCCTGTGCGGTAATAAAAAATCGATTTCTCAATTTAATTGAAAACTATGAATTCAATTTCTAGATTATTAGTATTAAATTGAGAAATCCAGTTTCGATTATAGTCCAAAATTGTAAAAACGTGCGTTCCAACCTCAAGAAGATATCTATCGCGTTTACTTACTTTTTTTCATTTAAACCTTCACACCTTCATTCAACAACTAAGCATATAGAAATACTAATCTTCTATTATCAAAGTCCGGCGGCAAAAATTTGGAAGCACAAGCTGAGGAAAGATGAGGGCGATCCCATGGAAAAAGGTACCCCGCTGGCTTCTTACACTAGTTTTTCAATATAAAAAACTGTCCTGAAAAATCGCAATTTGCACGAAGAGAAAAAGAGGCACATAGTTCTTTCAAATTGTAAATAATTTCAGATAGTTTAGCTAACTACCACTAATTTAAGGCTCATGTTGGGGTTAATGTAACATAGAAAACTCACATGAAAAAATCAGTTCGAAATGCTAGCGCAACGAATCATTATCGGGGGTCAATTTTTTTCCTCTTGGAAGCTCAAATCCATATTCGAGGCGGAAAGTCCCTGCGGACCGTCAACACTTACGACAAATTTGTAAAATTTCTTAAATATTGCATTTCCAAAGCAGTCGGCAGAAATAAACGGAAACCTACAGAGGGTCTACAGACAGTGTGGAAACCTAGCCGGATGCCGCCATTATAAGAAGGGATGCCACCATTTTAAGTTGAGGTTTTCTATAGTGTAGTACACTATTTATCTATAGTATATGTATAAGAAAACTGAGCTAATGAGCAAGAATGAAACTAGGTTGCCACACTGTCCCTGGACCCGCTGTACAGAAACTATGTCAACAGCGCCGCCTGGTCTCACTATCGATCTCTAAAATCGATTTAAATAGACTTCTGGTGCGATATTCAAAATAGAAAAATCATTTGAACAGACATAAGATTGATAATTTTTATAAAGTTGTAATAAATTATTAAAAACCATGAAAAATGTATCTTATAAAAAACATATTTTTATAAAAACACTAAAAGAAGGAATAATAAATTTAATGTGAAATAATGACCCAAAAACTTCCGAAACAAAAGCTTACAGATACTCCCCTCCCCACACAATTTTCGGTGGGATTTTCTGACTAAGAGTTGATATTCAATCATCACCCTGAAAACACTCCTGAATTAAAACCTGTCCGATTTCACCTGAAAAGACTCTGTGAATATTTGTCAATCTTATAAATGAGAACTTGAACAATTTTGAAAAATACTAGAAGTTTTCACGCTTATGATTTTTTGACCATGTCACGCTGGTAACTGTTGTTGGTCTTACATCCCCTTGAACCCACCCGCGCAGCATCGTATCCTTAGAAAAAAATACAAATTTCGGAAAAAATTAAAATAGTTGAAACTCTGATTTTTTCAGGGTGAATAATTAGGCATCTCATCCTTAGGAAACTGGCTATTTCTAAAAAAACCGAACTAGGTGTCCATCTGACTTTTTGGGGCGTCAACTGTCTTAGGGTTGATATTCTAATACCACCGTGAATCCATCCACGCAATGAAACTCAGATATATTCAGTCGGAATGTATGAGTGAATATATAGCCATCTTATTCATAGGAAAAATAACTATATTTCGAAGAAATCGGACATAGTCGCCGAATTGATTTTTTGAGTAGATACTCAGGCTATGGTTTGAGGTTGTAACAACCTCATAAACACACACACACGCAATCACATTCGTTTTAAAAAGGGTGGAAAGATTCGATCAATATTTATCCATCTAATCCTTCGGAAACTGTACCATTTTCGAAAATAGTTGAACTGGATGCCTCTCTGACTTTTGAGAGTGTCCTCAGGCAATGGAATGTTATTCTAACACTCCTCTGACATCATATACTCAGTACGATTCATCCCTATAATGGTGAAATGATTCGTTGAATAGTTATTAATTTTATTCTCTGGGAAACTGTACCATATTCGAAAAAAATCCAAGTGGTTGCATCTCTGATTTTGGAGGGGGTCCGCAGCTTATGGGTTGACGTTCTAAAATGTCACTGATACAACCCATGCAGCAGGATTCGTTTCTATAAACGTGGAAAGATTCAGGAAACATTTATCTATCTTATTCTTAGGAAAACAGGACCATTTTCGAATATAACCGAACTGAATGCCTCTCTGATTTTTTCAGGAGGTCCTCAGGCAATGGATTATCATCCTAACACACCCTGAATCCATCCATGAAGTAAAAATAAATTCTCTACAGATGGAAACATTTGATGAATATTGTTCGAAATGTTCTACGATAGGGGGTAAAAATAAGAAATAATTACTGCTTGACACTTTGGAGCACAAAAAAGAGTCTTTATTTTAAAGAAACCGAAGGAAAACACGTACACAACAAAATCATCTTATCTCAACCCTCGTCGTCAATCATCTGACGCTACTCACTCACACGTCACGCCACCTCGAGTCCTTTTCTTAAACTAATATCAACACGCGGGAGATTCAAAAATGAATACATTTCCAACATCCTCCCACCTTGAGGCTTTGACTCAACCAACATACATTAAATTACAATTCGTACTTAAAAATATTGAGGTTTTTTAACAATACGTCCGCTGCGAGTTCTTACCTCTTTTTCAACTTCACATTCTATAGGTTTACATTTCGATTTCTCATCTACTTCCCTGACGACTACTTTTTCGATCGCTTTCTCCTGTAAAGCCTGTACGTCGTTTGCATTATTTTCAATTTCTAAAGGATAAATTCGTTGTATTGGTCGTTTAAAATTGCCTTCTTTTGCTCTTAGAACAACGACTCTAGCTAGACCATCTCTTCCTACAATTAATTTTTCGATTCTTGCTAACAGCCAATCAATACGTTTTTTATTATCATCACCAATGAGAACTATGTCTCCCAGCTTTAGTTTACGCGACTCTTTTACATTGCCTCTGGAGATTAGTTGACTTAAGTATTCTTTGCGAAATCTATTTCTGAAATGTTCCATTATCTCTTGTTTACGTTTAAATCTAGAATTCAAATCAACTTTATGGAGTATGTCAAGATCAGGAGTCTCCGATTCTTTGAAGTCGTGTAGAAACATTGCAGGAGTGAGTGTTTTCAAATCATTTGATTCGTCCGAGACATAAGTTAAAGGTCGAGAGTTTAGAGTAAGCTCACAATCGCACAATACAGTACTCATCTCCTCATACGTGAGACACGATCTTCCAAGAACTTTGCGGAGAATACTCTTTACCATTCCAATTAATCGTTCCCACCACCCTCCCCACCAGGCTGCCGTGGGCGGATTGAATCGCCAATCAATTCGTCTTAATGAACTATACATCAAAATGGTATCCCAGTTTAGTTTTTCAAATGCGTTATCCGCGCCAACAAAATTCTTCCCGTTATTACTATACATAATAGTGGGCCTACCTCTACGTCCGATGAAACGACGCAAACTTCCTAGGAATGCAGGAGTTGACATTGAAGTCACGAGCTCTAAATGTACTGCTCTGTATACTGCGCAAGTGTATAAGCATATCCAACCCTTTTGCTGTCCCCTTAAATATACTGGGCCTGCAAAATCGACACCCGTCACTTCAAATACGGCTGCATCTTTCACCCGGTCAACAGGCAAAGGAGCTGAATTTACTTTCATCGGTTTAACATTCTGTCTTTTACATACCACGCATTTAGAAATAACAGCTCGCACAGTTTTTCGCATTGACAGTATCCAGTATTTTTCTCTTAATTGACACATTACAGTTTGCACACCAGCATGGCACATACTCTCATGAGTATCACGGATTATCAATTCGACAACTTTGTGTTTATGATCTAGCAATATAGGGTACAAAAAAGGGAAACTGTCATTACGTTCAATGATTTCTGTTTTCAAGCGCAATAGACCATCTTCGCACACAAAAAGTTGTAACGATGATAACTTCGGATCCTCCTTTGGCAAAAACATTTCTCTTTGTATACAGATTAAAAACTTCAATTCAGTCTGATATATCTCCTGATAAGTGAGTCGATTACCTTTATTGTTATCAATTTTGAGTTTGAAATCTTTGAACCTTAGCATAATAGCAAAAAATTTAATCATCTTGTGATAGGAAGAAAATTTAGATACAATGTTAAAATCAGTTTGCCCTTTCGTGTTCAACAGTGAGATCTGAGCTGACTTCTTTATCTCACTATTCACCTCATTTTCATCGACTTCACCCGTCCAAATTGGCCAGTTTAGCTGATCCCCCCGAAGCCATTCGGGGCCCTCCCACCATCGGGAATCGAGAAGCTGTTTTGCTTGACAGCCACGAGACGGTAGATCGGCGGGATTCAATTCTCCAGGTACATACCTCCACGACCCTGACAAAGTTAACTGTCGAATTTCGCGTACGCGATTGCAAACAAAAATCCCAAATTGTACGTCCCGATTCAGCCAAGTTAAAACTGTTGTCGAATCTGACCAGAAAAAACCCGGTACATCTCGGTAATCTAAAGCATCTATTATTCCACGTGTTTGTCTACTTCCTATCGACGCGGCTAAAAGTTCAAGACGTGGGATTGTTGTCTTTTCTGGAGCTACCCGTGTTTTGGCGGCAAGTATTTTCAGTTCAACGCCACTCTCATTCTCAATTCGCAAAAACGTAACTGTGGCATATGCCAACTTACTCGCGTCACAGAAAGTATGTAAAGATAATTTACCTGTACCAAGCTTTCTCGGAACCTCAATATCATTTAAATAATGCAATTGTTTATACCATTGTGTGAATTCTTTCCTGAGATCGTCGTCTACTGGCATATCCCAGTCAATCTTCTTTTCCCATAGCCTTTTTAACATTAATTTAGGTAGCAAAGTTACTGGACAAGTGAACCCAATAGGATCAAATACTTTGTGCGCCAGTGAAAGAATTGTTCGCATGGTAACCGTTTCTATGTTTTCTTTTTCAAAAATCGTTGGATTAATTGAAATTGTATCACGAGCTTTATCAAACGAAATACCGAGTACTTTCGTAGTTTCTTTTCCCGTCGAGTCGTGAGTAAACTCCCACCCTCTTAATTCGAAACTACCTTTCGACATTATGTCCTTCGACTCGGATATAAAAAGATTTAGTTCTTCTGAAGATTTGACACTCATAGTGCAATTATCTGCATAAAATGATTTCGACAATCTTTCAATAATTTCTCTTGACCAGCGCCCAGGAAACTGTTCGGAAATTGCGTGTAGTGCTTTCGAAAAATGGAAATCTAAGACCGCTCCCAATAAAAAGGGGCTGCATGTAAGACCGAACACTACCTGTTTGTGACGAAAAGTTAAAATTTTTCCGTCTACTGGCCACAGGAATCGTAAAAAATTTTGATCTTTTGGATTTACTTCAATTTGTAGGAACGCTTTACGAATATCTGCTATTACACCGATCTCATGTTCGCGGAATCTCAACAACGTTGCTGGTATCAGCTCGATCAGATTAGGACCTTTTTGGAGACACTGGTTTAGTGAGGAAAACCCTTTTCGCTCGAGGAAGCATCGAACACAGGTCTTATTTTGGTAGTACTCTCTGGCTTAACTATATGACGGTTAGGTAAGTAATGAGAGAAAGAATCTAAATCGTTTTCCGGTACTAATTCTATGATACCTTCCTCCTGCCACTCATTAAATACTTTACCATATTCGTCATAAAGTCTGTCATTTTTTAATTTTTTCACCGTATTTTCTAATCTCTTTATAGCTAAATCAATATTACGTGATAAGGGCGCATGATCTTCGATCCATGGCAAATCTACCGAATAGCGATTATTTTCATTCAAGGAAACGGTTTTCAAAAAATTCTGTTTAATAACTTGCTCCTTCAAAAAACGACCAGATTGCTCAACCGGATCTTTAATTCCTAAGGTGTCTAGATTCCACAACTCAGAGATTTTTGCATCAGTCACAAATATTGAAAGAGCCGTGATGACAGTATCTTCACGTTCAAGCGTTTGAGTTTTACCCATAATTGTCCAACCTAGTTTGGTTTCTATAGCAGTAAGACCATTTGACAAATCATGCTTTCTTCCTGTCATTAGTCTACCTGCTATATCTGCCCAATAAGAAGGTCAATCGTACTTCCTAAATTATCATTATTTTGATCTAAATCGCAAAGAGAAATGCCTTTACCTTTCAATTCTTTGAACCAATCCGCTTTCCTTACACTCGGAATATCTTGACAAATAACAGGCTGCTCTAAAACTTGAAAATTACATGCATAATCTCCTTTCACACTTTTCATACGGGCTAGATAAATATTGTGCGTCAGACTTTCTGTTTTTACGCCACCAAACAGTGAGTGTACTACTTCTTCATCCCCGATAGGTTCATAATTTAAAAATCTAGCTAGACTGGGCCGAATATAAGATCTATGAGAACCACCGTCGATTACTGCTCGCACAACTTTTTCCTGAAAATCTGAATATAAAACAACACGCAAGGTTCGTAAATAAACATCAGGAAGATTAAAGTCGAAGCTTGCCAGATTTTGTTCTTTTACTTTTGTATGGGTCTTACTAGGAACAGCCTCACTGCTTGTATTATCAAGAGTCGGACAAACAAGTATCGAATGACGATTACCGCACCAAGCACAAGTTAACCTTACTTTACAAAATCTTGATTGGTGTCCGCGTTTCAAGCATCTAAAACAACAACGATTTTGCTTAATCAAATCTTTTCTCACTTCGCACGACAATTTTTTGGCTTTCTCCCACGCCGAATTTTCATGATTATAATCGCAAAATATACATTTTTTACGCTTTTCCTCACTCGAAAATAAAGCGCTCGCTGTTGGTAAATCATGAGTATAATCAACCTTACCTTTGTTTTCTTTTGTTATCTGTCGTTTCTTACTTTCTGTCTGGGCTGCAAAACCATTGACTGCCATAAGGATCCTTTCTTCATTTTCCACCTCAGATTTCAAAAAATCGAGTAACCTGGATAACCGATCCGTGGATTCTGCACCCTGTGCTGCTACGTCGCTGCTTGTCATAGAACGCTGCCATGTTCTCAGAATCTCCTCCGGTAGTGATGATTCAACCAATGGATACAACATCGTCGCACAATTATCCGTAGTGACACCAAGTGTTTCAAGCGTTCGAATATGCGCCGATATTTTATCATATATGCCCGCGACACTTACATTTTTTCCTTTATTTGCTGCGTTTTGTAGCTCGCGTGTATAGTACTCCACCAACAAGTCATCTCGCCCGAAACGATTCTTCAGACTGCTAAACGCCTTTTCGTAGTTTTCCGCGGTTGTCGGATAGCCTTCAACTATGTTCTCAGCCTTCGAGCCCTTTTCCGTGGCTTGTTTCAGATACTCTAGTTTATCTTCCGGTGAAATATTTTTGTCTTCGTGAATTTTCCGGAAATGCGACCAAAACTGTAGCCAATTGCTGACACTGCCACTGAACTTCGGAATTTCTAGTGTAGGACGCTTAAACGGGTTTTCAGGACGGGCGTCTATTCGGCTTGAAGTTGCCACTTGCTCGTTTGGACCAGCTTCTTGCTCCGTTAGTTGTAGTTTAGCCATTAGAAAATTTAGTTTGTACTCTTCATGAGTCTCGATCTTGGCTTCTACTTCTTCCTCACTTGTATCTGATGTGAGCAATACTTCAACGAATTTTGTGTTAACATTCTCGAGTTCCGCCATTCTCGACTCTAGCAACTGCAATGCAACACGCCGATCCGCTTGTGTAAAATTTCGGTTCTCACATTTTCCACGGAAACTATTTAGGGATTTTGCGAATGCGCACGTTGCACTTTTCTAGCCTTTTTCAAGGGCTCCATATTTGGAGCTAGAACACAAAACGTTTCTCAAAAAAAAGCAAGCGTCACTACAAGTCACTTATCACCCACTAGCGTCACTACAAATCACTTATATCACCCACTACCGTCCTGTCACGGTCGCCAGAAATGTTCGAAATGTTGTACGATAGGGGGTAAAAATAAGAAATAATTACTGCTTGACACTTTGGAGCACAAAAAAGAGTCTTTATTTTAAAGAAACCGAAGGAAAACATGTACACAACAAAATCATCTTATCTCAACCGTCGTCGTCAATCATCTGACGCTACTCACTCACACGTCACGCCACCTCGAGTCCTTTTCTTAAACTAATATCAACACGCGGGAGATTCAAAAAGGAATACATTTGCAACAAATATTTTCCCTTTATATTCTTTGTAAAAATGACCATTTTTCCGAAAAATCAAAGTTATTACTTCTTTCACATTTTGTGGGTTTTCCCAGGCTATGGATAGTCACACTAACACCCTCACAACTCACACATACAGTCCCGTGTGGGGTTGCTCGTCTCCCATCGGGCGCCTCTCCAGTTGCGAATAGGGGAACGCCTCCCAGATTGGGTGGTACCGGGGAAATCAAATACTTGCGATGGACAAAAAACCAGCTAGGGAAAGGAACCCCGAACAAGAAACCAGTCATGAGTGGGTACGACAAAAACACATTACCCCAATATGAGCGGAGCGACTCATGAACGAACTGCGCGATCACTCTATGACGACCGAAGGTCTTCATAGGGATTTCATCAAGAATGTTGGACGAACTGCCCGAACGAGAGCCATGACCCGAAAGGAGAAGGGAAAGAAGAAGACAGACGAAAGCTGCACTCAGATTGATGAAGCCGTGGCAGCTCCCACTCCCCGTGATAGGAAGCAAGAAAGGGAGACCACCCTGAGTCCAGTAGAGATGAGTCCTTCCAAGCCGGAAAGCAAAAAGCCGATGATACGTAACGCTCCAGCGCCAACGACCTCGACACCGAAAAAGGTGGGAAAAAGCCAGAGTCTGCACCAAAACGGGAAAAGAAGCAGAAGAAGAGGCAGATGCGAGCTAGAACCGAGGCGGTCCTTATCAAACCGACCGAGGGACTGAGCTACGCGACGGTCCTTAAGGACCTCAAGAAGAAGGTGAAACCTGACGCCCTTGGCGTAAAAATCAACGGGGCAGGCAAACGACACACGGCGAGGTACTAGTAGAACTGGGAACTATATGAAAGGGCAGAGCTGAGCTGTCGGCTGCCATCAAGGACGCGGTTGGTGACGGGGTACCGTACGTGAGCTTGTCCCTCGCACCGAGGTCGAGATTCTGGACCTCGATACGACCATAGATGCAGAAGAATTAGAGGAAGCCGTTCGAAAACATTTCGGCAAACCGGTTGGATTCATCAGGGTCAGCCTCACGAAAAGACCATTCAGAGGTAATCTGAAGGCTTTCGTGGAGCTGGCAGAAGATCTGGCTGTGAGTCTGGTGCGCATTGGGCATCTTAAGCTGGGGTGGGTATCCTGCCGTGTGCACAACAAGGCGGAGGCAATAAGGTGCTACCGCTGCCTAGGTTTCGGCCACATGGCAGCGAACTGCGAGGGTAAAAATAGGACCAAATCATGCTGGCGATGCGACAAAGAGGGGCATGAAGTTGCAGTATGCGAAAGCACACCGCAGTGCTACCTCTGCGCCGCAAAGGAAGATAAGCACCGGACATACCATCGCCCGGGGACAAGGTGTTGCTTGGCGTTCAGAGAGACAGCCTCGTCGAAGAAGCCTCTTGGACGTGTAATCCATAGCCTGAGAAACGCCTCAAAAAGTCAAAGAAGCAATAACTTTGCTTTTAACGAAAAGTTGTCACTTTTCCAAAGAATATGAAGGGAAGATATTCATCAAATCTTGCCATCTCTAGAGAATTTAGTTTTACTGCGTGGTTGGATTCAGGGAGTGTTAGGATGACAATCCATTGCCTGAGGACCTCCTCAAAAATCAGAAAGACATCCGGTTCGATTGTATTCGAAAATGGTCATGTTTCCCTAAGAATAAGATAGATAAATATTTTCTCAATCTTTCCACATTTATAGAAACGAATCCTGTCTGCGCGTGTGGTATCAGTGACATCAAAATGCAAGTACTTGAATTATTTTTCTGAATATATACAGTTTCCCAAAGGATAAGGTGGAGAACTATTCATCGGATCATTCCACCTTGATAGGAACGAATCTTCCTGAGCATGCGATGTCAGGAGGGCGTTAGAATATCCAGTTCGACTATTTTCAAAAATGGTACAGTTTCCCAAAGGATCAGCTGGATGAATATTCATCGTATATTTCCACCCTTTTGGAAACGAATTTTATTGCGTGGGTGTGTCTACGGGGTCGTTATAACCCCAAGCCATAGCCTGAGTACCTACTCAAAAAATCAGATTGGCGACTATTTTCGATTTCTTCGAAATATAGTTATTTTCCCTATGAATAAGATGCCTAAATGTTCACCCATGCATTCCGACTTAATACATATAACCCTAAGAAAGTTGTCGCCCAAAAAAGTCAGATGGGCATCTAGTTTTAATTTTTTTCGATAAATAGTCAGTTTCCTAAGGATAAGATGCCTAATTATTCCCAGAATCAGTTCAGCCGAAGAAAAATATGTTCTACCGCGTTTCAGGGGAATGATAACATATTAGCCCATGACTGGAGGCACGCTGAAAAAATCAGAGTTTCAAATATTTTAATAATTTATAAAATTTGTATATTTTTCTAAGGATACGATGCCGCGCGGTTGGGTTCAAGGGGATGTAAGACAAACAACAGATACCCGCGTGACATGCTCAAAAAATCATATGGGTGAAAACTTTTAGTATTTTTCAAAATTGTTCGAATTCTCATTCATAAGATTGACAATCAACTCTTAGTCAGAAAATCTCCTCTAAAAGTTGGGGGGGGGGTATCTGTGAAATTTCATTTCGGAATTTTTTGAGTAATTATTTCACATTAAATGTATATTATTACTTCTTTTAGTCTTTTTATGCAAATATATTATTTAATAAGATTCTTTAATAAGATACAACTTTATGAAAATTATCACTCCTATGTCGTTCGAAATAATTGCTCGATTTCGAATATCGCGCCACAAGTCCATTTAAATTGATTTAAGAGATCGATAGTGAGACTAGGCGGTGCTGTTGACATAATTTGTGTTTAATTTTTCCGTCTGCTTTGGCGATGCAGTATTTAAGAAATTTTACGTATTCATCGCATGTGCTGAAGATCCGCAGGGACTTTCCGCCTCGAATATGGATTTGAGCTTCCAAAAGGAAAAAAATTTCCCCCAGATAATCCTTCGTTACGCTAGCATTTCGAACTGATTTGTTCAGGTGAGTTTTCTAGTTTACATTACCCCCTACATGAGCCTCCAACCTCTTCATTATCTTTATTAGAACTGAAGATAGTACAGTTGTATATTAATGTATAAAAATCGAACAATTTGTTATATTCTGAAATTTTTCCAATAGACATGTGTTGAGAAGCGTTTAAAGTACCACCACGATTTTGCTCTTTGAGCATGTGTGTATGGCAGGCTCAAATTTTGCATTCCAGTTTTGACACACTTCCTTATATCCAATCGGCATTTATGCCCTTTGAAGTTCCAAGCTTTGGCGCTCATGCCCTTTTTTGATTGCCAATCTTTTGGTTTTAGCAGGAAAAAATAACGGCGGAGGGACGGACGTAGAGTAGGGCGGGGTTAAAAGTGCCAAAATTTACTTTTCATAGCTGTGTCCAAACGACATAAGTATTGCCTTCAAATATATGTAAATCATTGAAGTTCTAAATTATAATCATAATAAATTTATATCCATCACATCTTTTATGTTATATATATTTTTCGAGACGCTGTCTAATTGTACTGCTTGCCCCACACGTGGGGCGAAAAGTTCATAGCGGATAACATCCTCATCTCATCAGTCACCTGACTTAGTCCGTGGCTATAACGAAAAACCGGGTTCACCCGGGAACAAGTTAAAAAAAAAAATAATAATTGGTAGCTCTAAGAAAGCTTCCAGAGGCGACTGTATCCACCTCCAACGCTCGCGGCCGCTGTCTATAGATATTAGCGGTAAAATACGAACTCCAAACTACACTATGCTCTTAATTTCTCCAGAATTCAATACTGTGTAGCAGAACTCTGGCAAATGTGCCGTTCTCGAGATATTCGCAATTAATTATTTTTTTATAAACATCACATTAAACATTTACAATTTTTGAATTTTTTTTCTTCTCTTGTTAGATAAGCTCATGAGAAACAATATTTGTTTTGGAATTTTTTCGCTCTGACTAATATTTAATGCACAAAATCAATCAACGTGTAAAATAAGTGACAACAAATACGTTGATCAATAACCAAAAAAGTATTTAATGAATGAAAAAAAAGTAACACTTTTTTGAAAGTACGAACTGAAATACGCATTTAGGTAATAAACACTGTTCTTCTAAAGTTAATAATTTGCAAGATACCAGAGCTTTTGTTATAAGTAATTTTATCGCGTTACAATAAATAGTCAATTATCAATAAATTGTTTATTTTTATGCAAACTGGGATGATTGTTTAATTTGCTCGCTTTGAATTGATGTAACTTTTTCGGAAAAAGTAATAAAGCTGTCAAAATTGGTGTACTTATTCCTTGAAGTTGTACCAACATGATGATGTGGTCCAAAAGTGCGAAATTTAAATATATGGACCTGTACAATTGTTTAAATTGTTAGCGACTATCTCTGCTTCTGCGTGTGATAGAAAGACGGGCAAAATCTGAAAATTTTAGAAAATTACTACGAATGCAGTCATACCAGTGAAATTTTTGTTCTTTTATTCGTTCAAGAGTTATTACCTATCTATTTTTTTTTAAACGACGACAATAGACCTGACTCTGATACTCAAGGGCGTCGATACGGTGCAAAGGTTAGGGGCAGACTGAAGCTGCTTACGCATAACCCTTGCACAGAGTCTACGCCTTTGGATCTCCAGCGTGCCTGCCATGTGCGCGCTGACCGCCTGCTTCCAAGTTTACTCCATTACTAATGAGTCTATTGTCATGCTCCCCAAAAAAATAGATTTTAATAACTCTTCAACGAATAAAACAACAAATAATTAATTGGTATGACTGTATTTGTAGTAATTTCGGAAATTTTTTAGATTTTTTACCGTGTTTCTATCAAACGCAGAAGCAGATATAGGTGCTCAAAATTTTAAGAATTGTACAGGTCCATATCTTTAAATTTTGAAATTTTTGCTCATACGATCAATTTAGTACAACTTCAAAGAATAAGTATATCAATCAGAAAGAATTACATCAATTCAAAGTAAATAAATTAAATAATCAGCCAATTTGCATAAATTTAAAAAATTTATTGATCATTTCAGACATACTTGTATTCATCAAGTAGGAAAGTATAGTTTCTTACAGAAATTTTTTCTCTAACACTAATTCGCTCAATGAAAAATAACTATTTGTTGTAACGCCATGAAATAATTTATAACAGAAGCTCTGTTATCTTGCATATTATTAACTTTAAAGGAACAGTGTTTATTACAAAAATGTGTATTTCAGTTGGTACTTCCAAAATAGTGTTACTTTTTTGTCATTCATAAAATACGTTAGTTGACTTTGTGCAATAAATATTCATCGAAGCAAAAAAATGCCTGAACATTGTTTCTCATGAGCTTATCTAACAAGAGAATAAAGAAAAAAAATTTGATTTTAAATTCTAAATGTTTAATGCAACGTTTACAAAAAAAAATAATTAATTGCGAATATCTCGAGAACGCCACATTTGCCAGAGTTCTGCTACACAGTTTTGGATTCTGGATATCATTTTACATAAGAATAAAAAAAATCGAATGGATCTCGCCGATCCGACGGAAATGGGGTTGGCGTCTGGACTACCAAGCGCTAGTCCCTTCGACATGGGGCCTATACGCAAAGAGATCGCTGACTCATTTTCCAGTCTTCTCAAAATCGACTAGTGACCCCCAAGGTTAGGCTTGACATGGCTCGACATGGAGCCCTTTTAATGATTGGATGGTAACCAGCCTTTCTGAAGAGGACTACAGCTTGAGATAGGTTTTTAACCACCAAAGCACCTGTAGAAGTACATAGAAAAATTTCCATTGGTACCGGCTCAGAGATCGAACCCCATTCCTCCTGCACGGAAGTCTGACGCGTTATCGTCTGAGCCACTGAGGCTTCTATTATATCAATTGAATACATCTAAGAATTTGAATATCTTCTAGAATTACTTGGCAAACTTAGATTTCACAAACTATGTTGATTTTACTGATCACTTTTTACGTGTCAGAATTTTTGCAACGTATATATTTTTTGTGAGATTATACATCCTGTATGAGCCAATTATTCCATTTGAGTCAAGTTCCGACTCGAGGTCCAGTTCCGTTTGGATTGGTGGAGATATTTACATTTCCAATGGCGTTACAAGTGGATTAGTTTTGGTCGGTTGACTAGACGCGCTGCTCCCAATTTGCAATGCTCGATCGCAATGATCCATGAGCGCAACGAATTTGATGTCCATTTCCGCTTGCGGTCACTCAGGCATTTCTTCTTCATTTATTATTGGTAGTGAAAATGGTAGGAAAAGTTACGTAAAATTGATTTTCTTCTACACTAGATATGAATGCAGAATTAGCTGCAGATTAAAATCGCTTTAAAAAATGTTAAGGGCTTATGACTATTTTTAGTTATATATGGAGAACAGTGCAGTGGGAACATCTGTATTCCGCCACCTGGTAGGTTTCCTAATGCGGACAAGATTATGCTTGTAATGGAAATTTAAATAATAATCTAAAAGGATTTAGCAAATGTAATTCATAATAAATAAATATAACATATGTAAGATACTTTAATACCCAAATAAATACATAAGAATCTTATGAATCATGATTCTATATACTTTGTAAATATTTTACAACTAAATATTTTATTATCAATGAAAGTGTGAAATAGGACAAAAAACATCAGACATTTGATGCGCTCGCAAAATAGTTCATTTATACAATTTTCTTAGCTGCATTTTTTACAGAAGGTGGTAGAATCGGTATTCAGAGAATAAGAAAACCAGATTTTCGCAGGGTAAAACCAAGCGAGTAATCCTATTGTTATTCAGCTCGAAGAATGCAATTGAGGAGCTTACTTCAGAAATAAAAGCACGCGCTGCGTTGTAGACAACGGATAGTTGTATTTTATAGAGTGAATAAGAAACACACTTTTACAAATTAAAATTTTGCAAGGATCTTCTTTTTCATAAAATTAGCAGCGATTATGATTACTTGTCATTTTTTTCTAATTTGAATGATTTAAATTAAAAAATCAGTAATAGAAATACTATAAACAAATGTAACTACAGATTGTACTTTTTTATATATCTTTAAATTAATCCCGAATGTAAATATTAAATTATAAGGGAAGTTGGATTTGGCTTGAGTGGTAAAAGTCGTTTTTAGTAAGACGAGCATATCAGAGGTAGACAATAAAAATCTTTTTAATTAATTAATTCATATTCAATCAGAGAGGAAGCTTTTTAATGATTATAATTTTTGAAATTCAGTTTTTGGCTTATCTTGAAATAATTCGACCTCAGTAGTCCAAAAATGAGCTTTTTCAAAAATGCCTGTGTGTATGCGTTTGTGCGTCAACATTACTCTTTTTATGATAACTCAATAACAAGTTGAGCTAGAGTTATGAAATTTCGAGAACGCGTAGTCCTAGATAAGTCCCCTTATTCACTCAGTTTAGAGCCGGATCAGATAAGAATTTTTTTTTTTCAATTATATATTTTTCTCAAAAATCGTCTTAAATGTTAATTTTATTTTTTGAAGTTTGATTATATTCTGAAAAACAAAGTTCTATACGTATTTTTTAATGAAATATATCCTTTTTGAACAAAAAAAGTAGAGGCTCCTTCATTAAATACAGTGAGAATGACAAAAAAGAACTTCTGTCCCTTGGTATAATACCCCACAGATACCCACAGTTTATAATTAAACCTATGGTACAGTCGCTAATAACCCTGGTAGTTGATGCGAATTCAAACATTCAATCATTAAAAAAAACTTAAATACATTCATACATACATTGATTAGCAGTTCGAACTCGAAAGTTCATTGCCTCACTACCCGATTCGGGTAGTGTTTCTAGGTGGATATTTACTACCAATGTGGGCCCACCACACCCACGACGGGCCAAAAGCACGCAGTATTCTTGAACGGTCACCCATCCAAGTACTAACCGCGCCCAACAATGCTTAACTTCAGTGATCTCACGAGAACAATTTCCGATATGATCAACGTAATATATTGAGGAAATGGCGACTTTGCATTAATTTCATGAGTGTCTCTATTGCAGATATTAAATTCGGAATGAATTTCTCTTTCAAAAATATCGCACTTTTCAGAGTTATCAGTTTAGAGTAGAGTAAACAGGGGTATTATCCATATACCTTAAGAAAAAGTTTTTAGAAAGAGAAGAATATTAATTTATCTATTTATTGTCTGGTAACGATGATAAATTCATGTGGAAGGGCAGATTTTTTTCGTTTTTGTACAGTACACACCACATTTAATGAACGACATATGTATTTATGTTTGAATTAAAAGAATTCAGAAAGTTATTCGTAAGAAATTTCATTTAATTTAGTAACCTGAGTCAATAAAAAACATCATTTTATATAACTATGAGTGTTTTTATAAGAAAAGAAGTTTTCGTCGAAAAGACATGCCTTCGATATTGTGTGGTTATGTTCAGTTGTTTATTATTCACAACTTTGCCAAATTCATTCTGGGTGTCAGTGAATGATTTTTGAGGTCTGAAAATCCAAAACTAATTGAATAGACACTGAAGAGTCAAGATTTGTTAAAAGAGATTTCTTAGGAACGAAGAAAATAAACAGCAATCATAAGAACATGGATATCAATAATAATAGTGCGTATAATTCACTGAAAACTTGCTTCTGTTGGGTGTCGTTCACTGATAGATACGTATGTAGTTCACTGGTTTTGAAGATACGATTAAAATATTACAAATATATTAAATATAATTTAGTTTTTTTTATTAATGTTTATCCAATCGTATTGATAAACATACTCAACTAACCTCTGAAAGCACTACAAGGTAAAAAATTCCTTTTCTGCTAACTTTCACAGAACTTTCAAATTACATTAGTAATTTTTACAGTTGCAACATGTCCTTCTGTAGATGGCAACAAAAAGTATAATTCAATAAATATAAATTCTTCAATTTTTGTATTAAATAAATATTGACATACAACTTACATGGATGATAGGATATTTACGCACGTACAAGTATCTATTTTAAACGCCCATAATTTTAATAAATCATTTCTATTTACAATGTTCACGAGAAGGGTATCGGAAATACCCCTGTTTACCCTACCTACATTATTATGATATTGATTTTATTTCAAGTTTTTATATAATTCGTTATTAATCATAAAAAATATCTTACGTTCCTCGACAACTGGCGTACACGGAAAAAATATGTCTTGGACAATTTCCTAGATTAGTGCTGGACTTTTGGACGGGCTATCATTTTTATAAAGCCTCGTATACTTTCCATAAAGGAGTCATACATTTTTATGGAAAAATTGAAAAAAGTCATGGAAGTTTTCAAGCACAGTCAAGGAACAACAGTCTTGAAATTGTAATAAATTTAAATTTAAAGCTTTTTCTGGTTTCAATCGTGTGCGAAACTATGAATCTTGCCGACATTTCGTGAACATTGCAGTTCACTTCTTCAGGGCTGACCTGAAACCTGAAAGTCTTGAAATTTTTATCAGACAGTTTACAAAAAAAATGTATACTGTCATGAAATGGTTATAAAAAAACTCTTCATATTTTCAAAGACTTGAATTGAATAAATGCGTGATTCAGAAACGAAGAACTCGAATACGAGTCAGGGAAACACTCCATGACTGTCTGCGAGAATTTGCAGAGGCGTGCTCAGTGACAAATCCACATTTTTATGAGTGTACTAGACCCTGGATAAAGACTCAGTACTCCAAAAACTCGGATCTTTTCGCACTGCGCATGCGTCAAGTCGGCAACCAGATTGGTTACCATTGGCTTGCTTCTTTAAAGTGATTAAATGTGCAAATAAATTGTTTACAACAAAAAGTAATTGTAAAATGCATAAAGATATTGATCATTTATTTTTACAACTGGTCGCATAAAGGATTTAAATCTTCAAGATTTAGATGAGGTGAACAATTGTACAATAGTAAAGTATTGTTGTTCTGATGATTTTGTACAAAATATGGTATTCCGCAAACGAACTAACGTTCACTGAATGTAGTTTTGTTTTATTTAATAATTCGAAAATTAAGAAACTTATTTTGCCAACCAAACAGTTTTTTTTGCGTTTACATGCTGTATAAAACAGTCTGTTAATGTTTAATTTATCTGAAGATTTTAAAATCTGGTGGACTCGTATAATTAAACGAAAAAATGTAAGTTTATGTCTTGGGAACCTTGAAAAATGATTGGATTTTATCAAAATAACGCATATTTTTACATTCTCATCATAATGAGAAGGTATTAGTTTGATGTGAAAACTGACTATCGCGGATTTCTTTAAATCTCCATGTTTCGAAATCACCTGAACGTAGAGTTAAAAAAAGACCTTTGTTTATGCGTGCTCCGTGTATTTTCGTAACGCTAGAGAGAGACCTTGTTTGACAAAGATATAAAGAGAATTCATAGCGGATTGGTGAGTCGATGTTTCTAACGAAGAGTATAGCGTGTTCCTGTCGCCTCGCACATTATACTTTGTTGTCTCATTCACGCTCGTTAGAACAAAAACGCAGTAGAGCTCATGCGTACCTTCACCGACTCAAAACGTGATTTTGCATTTTCCCATAGAGAAAATGAAATCACGCCATTTATGATTTTGTTCTGAAAAGTATCCTTCGTGACTCCTGTGGACTGACGGCTTTTCTTTTTAAAACTCGCGCTATGTTTTTGTAACTCGTCTCCGGTTTGGACGCCTACGGCGCCCTTACCTACGACTCGTTACAAAAACATTGCGCTCGTTTGAAAAAGGCCGTCAGCCCACACTAGTCACGCAATGTACTATTATTTTATTAACAGTAATTAAACACTACGAAAGAAAAGAAACTTGAAAATTGTGTTCTTTAGACCACTACGCTAGAAACATTTCTCTTAAGCCGATTTTCTTGAACGATGGATCAAGTTGAAGAATGTAGAATTGCGGTGAAAAATAAAACTTTCGGATCCTGTGCTGCCGTGCAAAGCAACAAAGTGGTAAGTATATTTGGGATTTGTCACGTAATTCTCAATTATTTTCCATTTAAATATACTAGCAAAAAATGCAAATCCGTGGGCCAAATCCCACATGTAGTTACTGCACAAAACTTGTCCTTGAGAGTATAATACTGTAGGTATAAAGTAATATTACATTATAGTAAGAATTTGTGATAACTACATAAAAAAATTTCTTTTAGTATTTATTTAAAATTGCTGATGCTTCATGAATGTTACAAATAAAGGCAATAAATAACTGGAATTTGCTTTTCAAATGTGCCTCTTTTATCGAAAAATTAAAACAGATGAGTTTTCTGAAAATACAGGTAATGGCTGCTCTTTAATGCGAGACGTCGTTAAAACCCCGACATAATGTTCCATTAAAAGCCAGAAGAATACACCCCTCGGAAAGTATGAGTAGATAATCCACACGATTTAGTTAACTTTTACGATCGTTTACAATTATGGCAAGTACTTCATTTTTCTACAATGATGAAGTTTCAGCGATTCACAAGTTTCGACTAATATCTTACTATATTTGCCCAAAACCTATTCCAATCGTTATATTTCGACTCTAAACATTGTATTGCTTCTAAAGTCAATTGAATTTTCACCCAAGTAATTATGTACTATTTTTATAGTGATACAAATATTGTATTTCAATTTTGTTTACGACGATCCTTTTACCAATTAGGCATTTATAGTTAAACTTTTCTTTCCCGCAATCTTTTCCAGCCAAATAATTATTCCTGATCGATTCCTGTCTCCTTTATTTCAGAAGTATTTATTCGAATGGCTTTGCAGTGTATGAGTTTCAAGACGAATACTTTAATATTTTGGTCTAACCTTTTGCATACGTCATTCATATAGTATGCATATATTTGTTTAATAATAAAAAACGTAAGTACAATAGCTGTAAAGCTCAGATTGAGGCCGGTTGCAAAAACTGAAATTATGAAAGCATGGCTTAATTCGATTTCAATCAGCTAAAATAATCTATTTATATTATCAGAAGGTAGTGAAAAAAAATCCTGAAATTGGTTAATATTTGCAGGAATAATATAAATGTTTAAGTGCATACAGAAGTACAATAACAAATATCCAAATCCACTCAACTCTCGATATAAGTACGATATCGTGGATAACTTACCGTGGCCTTTCAACATGAATTAGCGGAATCCAAACGTAAACAGCGAGGGCTGCATGAATTATTTCTGCTGTACTTGGATGCATGCTAACAGCTGACTGCAACCAATGCTCTAGGAACGACGTAAACTAAGGGTACTTATATCGGGAGTTAAGTCTATATGCAAATGTATTCAATATGACATTTTATACTGCACTGCCCGTTAAAAGTTTGGGTACATTGATATGTTCAATTGCAAATGATCGACTTTTTCAAACCCTCAACTAAAAATTGGACAATTTTAGGATATTCGATTTTTGTAAATAATACAAAACAAGACAGCTATACATGATTCTAATGTTTCAAACAGGCCCCAAAAGCCTCCATGCATTTAACGTGCCAAAGATTTGAATAAAAAAGTACCTTCTGAATCTCTACCGCGGCGCAACATTTGCGTACTTGAGGAAAAATTTTCTCAGCAAAACTTTTTTTCAAAACTAAAAAAAACGCTATAGGCTTCAACAACAACAATAACCTTAAAAATTTCGATAGTAAATTTTCTAAGGAGAAGTTTTCTGAGAAAATTTTTTTTCGACAATCACAAAAACGCTATAGCCTTCAATAACAATAATAACAATACAAATTTCGATAGTAAATATTCTGATGAAAAATTTTCTGAGAAAACAATTTTTCCAAAAATGGCAAAAAAGCTATAGGCTTCAATAAAAACAATAACCTTAAAAATTTAGATAGTAAATTTTATGAGAAAAAATATTCCCAGAAATTTTTTTTTCGAAAATCACAAAAACGCTATAGGCTTCAATAACAACAATAACAATACGAATTTCGATAATAAATTTTCTGAGAAAAAATTTTTCAAGGAAAATTTTTTTTCGAAAATCACAAAAACGCCATAGGATTCAATAACAACAATAAGAATCCAAAAATAGTAACTATTCGGAGGAAAAAAATCTTTCGAAAATCACAAAAACGATATAGCCTTCAATAACAACAATAACATTAGAAATTTCTGTAGTGAATTTTCTGAGGAAAATTTGTCTAAGGAAAAAAATTTTTCGAAAATCAGAAAAACGCCATAGGCTTCAATAACAACAATAACAATACAGATTTCGAAAGTAAATTTTCTCAGGAAAAATTATTCAACAAAAATTTTTGTTCGAAAACCACAAAAACGCTACAGGCTTCAATAACAACAATAAAAATACAAATTCCGATTGTAAATTTTCTGATGAAAAATTTTCTGAGGAAAACATTTTTTCAAAACTGACAAAAACGCTATAGGCTTCAATAACAACAATAACATTAAAATTTTCGATAGTAAATTTTCTGAGGACAAAATTTTTTCGAAAATCATAAGAACACTATATGCTTCAATAACAACAATAACAATAATAATTTCGATAATAAATTTTCTGACGCAAAATTTTTCAAGAAAATTTTTTTTTCGAAAATCACAAAAACGCTATAGGCTTCAATAACAACAATAACAATACAAAATTTGATAGTAAGTTTTCTGATGAAAAACTGTCTGAAGAAAATTTGTTTTCAAAATAGACAAAAGCGCTATAGGCTTCAATAACAAAAATAACATTAAAATATTCGAGAATAAAT
>CAKNYM010051149.1:148804-166129 GCA_932195095.1 Andricus curvator | reverse complement strand
TCATAAAAACGCTATAAGCTTCAATAATAACAATAACATTACAAAATGTGATAGTGAATTTTCTAATGAAAATTTTTTTTGGATAATCACAAAAACGCTATAGGCTTCAATAACAATACAAAAATCCATAGTAAATTTTCTGATGAAAAAGTTTCTAAGGTCAAAATTTTTTCGAAACTGACAAAACTGCTATAGGCTTCAATAAAAACAATAACATTAAAATTTCCGATAATAAATTTGCTGAGGAAAATTTTTTTTCGATAATCACAAAAACGCTTTAGGCTTCAATAACAAGAATAACAATACAAATTTCGATAGTAAATTTTCCAAAGAAAATTTTTTTTCAAAACTGACAAAAACGCTATAGAGTTCAATAACAACAATAACATTAAAAATTTCGATAGTAACTTTTCTGAGGAAAAATTTTCTAAGGAAAAAATTTTGTCGAAGATCACAAAAACTCTATAAGCTTCGATAACAAGAAAAACAATGCAAATTCCGACAGTTAATTTGATTGTATTAATTATTATATTTATTGAAAAGTTTGCGTCAACGCATGCGATTTCCGCATCAATGATGATCGTTATATGTTTGGTAGGGTCTGTCATTATTTATCATTTGTGGATATATATTTCAATTATGATTATATGTATTATATTAACTTCTGGAGAAGAAGAGGCCGGCCGGCAAAGAAGACAAGGCGTATGAATATTTAAATATTTATTTACAGAATCTGAATATGGATCACAAATTAAATATATAACCACAAGGGACAGCAAATGACAGACAGCCATAAACGTATAACAATTATAACTGTTAAGGGTTTAGCCTGTTTTGAGGAGAATGTGGCATCGCGTTGAGGATTGCGAAGGCACTTTTTGTTCAATAACTTTGACTCGTGAAATGCATGGAGACTTTGGGGGCCTGGTTTCAAATTGCACAATTTGAATCCTGTTGATTCGAAATTCTTTTATGTTCAAGTTGTTTTTGAAATTTTATACATGTTGCTAATAGTGGAATTTTTTTATTTTTAAAATAACTTGAAAGACAAAGATTCAAAATTGAATTGTTAATTCATAGAAAATTAGGTTAATCAGAAAAAATTGACCAATTTCGTGTAAATTATTCAAGAATTTGAAGCTAGACATTTATCGGTTGTAAAAAAAGAGGCTTTGGGTAGCGATTGGAAATCTATCTTTAAAAAAAAAACTTGCTCCCGAGACGCTGGGATACTCAAAAAGAGTAAAATATGTTCGTCCAAAACATTATTCTGTTACGAGAATTAGTGTCAAAGTATCGCACTGCATTAGACGATTTTTGGCTGAAAGGTTTATAAAAGAACAGTTTTCTTCATGAGTAAACCATAATAATTTCATGAAATATCGTTCCTGATGATAGGGAAAGGAATGAAGTGAGAAAGCTTTTTCCTCGAAAACATCAATTACGTTATCATTTTGCTGTATTATAAAACTTTTAAGAAGAGGTATATGGCCAGGAAAGAATAACTAAGCGGCAAAAAAAAAAATATTTAGGAAGGTAAACTTGTATTACAAATTTTATTTTAGAAAATTTAGTAATGAACAGTAATGCAATTTGACAAACATAATTGTTCAAACAAAGTATTGTTGTTTATAACTATCTTTTCGTAGATAATTGGTAGAAAGTTGCGTTTTTTTCCGGAATTTTTAACATTGCTCTGGCTTTTAAGTTAGAAACAAGTAATAAATAAAAAATTAATAAAATTTTTGTAACCATCTGTTTCTTTTTTGTGAATATACTGTTGTGAAATGGAAGAGATATTTGAAATCTGCTGCAAATTTTCTACGTGGATCATATTAAATGTAAATTTTCTTTGAAGCAATTATTGAGAGGCTTCTTGTATGAATCAATATTATTATTATTTGTCTGTGCCTGAATAAAAAGTTATAGAAAATATGAAAATTACAGAAAAAGACATGACTTTCTAGCATTACTCTAAGAAAACATAGTTATAAGACATATTGTGTTGTTGAAAGAATTATGTTTATTGACTTGCATTAATTATTATCTCAATAAGTAAAAAGTGGACAAAAAGTTAAAATTTTTCGAAAAAGCCGCAACTATCTAGCACTCATATAGGAAAAGATAGTTATAAGATATATTAATTTGTTTAAACAATTATGTGCTCTTCATTTCATTGACTATAACCACACTAGATGTGAAAAGTAGATAACAATTTGAGAATTTTAGAATAAACCCCAACTTTTTAACATTATTTAGAGAGAATTATATAAAAAATTAAAATAAACTGTTTAAACAATTCTAACTGTTAGCTTGAATTATTTATTACCTCACTTTAATTGAAAAGTAGACCAAAAGTGACAAGTTTTAGAAGAAACTGCAACTTTCTGGCATTATTCTAAGGGAATCTTATGATAAATTATAATAAATTATTCGAACCATTATTTCTGTTATATATAATTGACTACTGCCTCAATCTAACTGAAAAGTTGAAAATAAGTTGATAAATTCGGAAAAAATTGCCACTTTCTTACTATATTCTAAGAGAAAATGGCTCGAAGAAAAAATAAATTGTTTGAACAATTCATGTAAATATCTAATTATCAGTAGAAAGTATTTTTACATGTATTGGAAACAATTTCTATTTAAAAATCCGCAAAAAATAATAATTAGCGCTAAAAACTCGCAAAACCCAACTTCTCACTATGGGGTTTCTAGAGACCCTATACAAGAGACTTATGGGTGCGACATTTAGAAAATAATTATTCATTAATATTTTATAGCAAATTGTTAAGAGAAATGTTCAGTTACAACTTGATTCACCTAATATTGACCATTCTGAATTAAACTTATAAATTTTTTTTTCTTATATGGAAAATACATGTTAAACTTCATGGCGCTTGCGTAACCTCTAAATATATTTTTTTTCGAAAAAACTCCATTGATTTTTATGTGGATTCGAACAAATTTGGGGTGATATGCATGAAAATTCATAAAAAAACGTTGGACCACCCTACTCCAGGATTACCCTCACGAAGTAGTATAAGGAGATCCAACTCTATGGGCCATTTCGAAAAATTGTACCCCCATTTTTCCGTGCCCACATCCTATAGCACTTCAGATAACGTATTCTAGCGCCTCTTGCGGAAGACCGTTATAACATAGGTTTTGCCGTTGATTTTCAACAGTTTCAAATTTGCTCATGAGAGGCGCTACAATATTTAATCTGGTATGCTGTGGGTATGTTATAGGAAGTGGGCACGGAAAAATGGGGGGTATCCTTATATTAGAGTTGGATCTCCTTATACTACTTCGTGATTACCCTAAATTGAACGAAAATATTGTAGGCAGTTTCAGAACTGTTTTGTTTTTTGAAAATGTCATCATTCAAAATGGTCAAGCTTTTAGGATTCATCCTTATGCAATTAATAATTGAGAATAGTTAATATACTTTTAGTCAGGAACAGGAGGATTACTCTTTTCACTTTAGGTTTCAAAGGACTCTACATGCGATCTGGCACCGAAAAATGGTTGAAGTCCCCCTTTTCAAGGAAAAAATTATGTTAAAAAAATTGTTTCTGTATTTGAGTACAAATATTTGTCTGAGTGAATGGATATTCCTGGGTAAACAATTTCGAAGCGAGCAAAAGTACCAGATACCTCTTCTGATAAAGAAGGTAATTGACTGAAAGTATGAAGGAGTAAGAATTAAGTTAGATGTTAATGTTGCAAAAATTGCACCATGTGTTTTGGATTAGTCTATAACCTTTCACCTGAATTGGTAAAAAGTATAGCTCTTCCAAATTTTTGCATGATCTTGGTGCGGGGACTAGAAGCAATAAAGCAGTAAAGAATAGATGCAAAGATATGCAAAGGTTGGCCAAAAATAAAAACGGTCCGAAACACGCATTTTTAATAGCTTGCATATTTTGAACGCAGCAGCTTTTACGGCAGTTCAGAGATCGGGTATTTTTCAATATATTTGATTCAAGTCCAGAATCTAATTTTTGTACGTTCTCATCATATAGGTACAGAAAAAACATTACTCAAATATATTTATTGTTTCATTTAACTTTTAGGGCTTTTGATTTGAAACCCTTTGATTTGAAATTTGTTTAATTTTGATCAGGTGTATAATTAATTTTTTCTTCAAGTTTGCAAAAAAATTTCTAATCGATCTTATTCAAAATTGCACAATCTCATATGATATGAAGTTAGTGATATTTGAAGTCATTGGAAAGAATTCCTACTAAATATTTTAAAATTTCTCTGTTAAAAAATCAGGTCACTTTCATTAAACGGGGCTTCTCGGTGTCAAATGAATTGACTATTACTTTACTTTGTCAGTCAATACTCTGAGTTCTAGATGTATAGGTAATATACATTATTGCAGATACTTTAATTTATTATCGTACGTAGTAAGTTGTAGTATCCCATTTTTTTTAGTTCAATATTTTTGAAGTTTTCGTGTGATAGCTTGGACATTGCTAGGGAAAATCTTCTGTTTGATATCTACGGGTGGACTGTTTCAATATCCAGATTTCTATCTCATACTTAAATCGCTAAGATGTGACCCACTAGTATCTAGATATTCCATTTTAATATCTATTTTTCTCCATGTAAGAAGATGGCTAAACAAATCAAAAATTGCATTTTTCAAAGCAAATATTTCAAAGTCAATGTCTCTCAAATTATTATTTTGATTTTTAGTGATTAAACAGTTAAACAAAAAATTGGCATCCTAGTAATGTTGTTTTATATTTGTATATTATTAATTGGCCATGCAATGTTTTGAGCGCGCTGTAGCGCGCGTATTCTATTGTCAGTATATATTAATATCCATAAGTGCATCTTTAGAAATATAAAGATGTCCATCAAGTATTCTTGCAGCTCATAATTGCGTGTTTCTTAAAGAATGAAATGCTCTTTTTTAGTTTTGAAGCTTTGAATGAAAAAAATAATTCTTTTACGCTGGCATAATTATGAATATCAATTATTGCAACGCGAGAAATATAAAAGTTAAGCTTTTGAAATTACGCGTCGAATGGCCAATAATAGATATGGTTTTGAGCTTTTGAAGAGAATATGCCACGTAAGAAATTTTTTAAAAAATTGCAAGAATTTCTCGAATTTTGTACCTCGACTTCAACTTGTGGCATGACCTAGGGAAGTTGTAGCAAAAATGTAAAAATGTATGCGGTCTTTAAAGTGTGATTAATTATTTGAGCCAGTACAAGTTAGAAAATATTTTAGGGTTGTAGCTTATAGTCCATAAAAGTTCAAAAATATTTACGGATTCCCAAGATATGCCAACAAATGCCCAAGCGTGTCTGCGTCGCTGGTTACGCCGATTGAAACCCTACATGTTACACATATGACTTAAGGCATAGTTTTGCACTATTGAAATAGTGCAAAGTTGTTCAGTCAATCTTTAGACGAAAACTGCTAATTTATTTAGTAATGAGGATAAGTATTTGAATTACTGAGCCTTCCTCAGTAAATCAGTAATTCCAAACTGAAGATTAGTAGAAATGCTTAGTAAAGAAAAAAAGGGATAGGATTTAGGATAGTTATATTTAGGATTTAGGTAGTAGGTGTTAACTTTTTAGCTCAAATGTCAAGTTGATCTGGCAGAGGTTAAATTTTAGGTAAAGTATTACCTTCCGGGAACGCATGTGACCTTCCGCAAAAAAGGGACCTAACGCGCGGTAGCTTTATTTTACAGGAGGAACGATTGAACTGGCAGTTCAACACAGGAACTCTATAAGAGGGACTCATTTTGCAGTTCAATAACAATTAGAATCTTCCAGACATTGGCATAGTATCTTTTATTCTGAATGAGCAAATAAAAAACTATCGATTCGTGTAATAAACTAAAAATCTATTTTTTCTGCGTTAGGACCCTTTCTTCGCGGACGGTCACATATGCCGGATAATGGTTCACACAAAACTACCATTTATCAAGTTGATACGGCAAATGGATCAAAAGGATGCAACGTTTTGATATCTATATTCGTGATCAACTTGATTCAAATTTCGAGATCAATTATCTGTCATGAAATTTTAGCTACTCAAAACATTATGAAATTATTTAAACCTTTGACCTGAATGACGAACATTTAAAACCGCTTGAATTTAAATTATTAATCAAATTTTGAAAAAAAAAATAATTTACTCAGCTCCATTTATTTAAATTTATAATTACTGAGGATGTGGATGTTTGTTTGCAAATGTCAGTAAATCTCGCTCGACGATCGATTATCGATTTGCAGCACTTGAATTTGGCAGAAACGAATGTTTTTCAAAAATCGTCAACTGCAGGGCGTTCAGAACTGAAATTTAGTTACCTTGATATTTTTCTAAAGGTCTTCTCATTCTAAGATGTGAACCTGGTAGTCCAGGTGCTTAAAATACATTTTCCCCGAGGAAGATGTGTTCACGATAGAAATTTAAGATTTTTCAACCGTCTTTCGAAGGTCTAGCCATTCTGAAGAATAAACCTGGTACTGCAGGTGTTCAAAATACATCTTCCTCGAGGTAGTTGCATTAATAGCTAAAATTTACGTAACACGGATAATTTTTGGAATTTCTCGTCATTCTAAGAAGTGAACCTGGTAGTCCAGGTGTTTAAAATATATCTTCCTCGAGAAAGTTGTGTTCATAAATGAAATTCAAGACACCCCCATGGGTTTTCGAAGGTCTCGTCATTTTCGAAGTAAATCTGGCGTGTTTTGAATTTCTGTTGCGAACACAACATCCCTGAGAAAAATGTATTTTAAACACCTGGACTAACGAGTTTATTTCTTAAAACGACGAGACCTCCGAAAACCCATAAGCTTGTCTATAATTTTAGTTATGAACACAACTTCCTCGAGCAAGGTGTATTTTGAACACCTGTACTATTATTAACGCCATCAATCACTTTATTATTTCAATAATTATTTTTCAATTCTAAATAAATCTCTGTGTTCAGAATAACATTTAAAAAAACCGCTTCCTTTTGCGATCTACTTTCATAAACCCATTCTTGTCATTCTGTTTTGCATACAGATGCTAGTACGCTCTGAAGTTGTGCTCATTAATTTTGATTGATCCTCTAAAGCGAATCATATTGAGTTGAAATCTCAGATCAAAATATCTGCAACAATTTGATACCCCAAGTTTTAGTGTCTTGTTGTACTTTTGTATGCACTTAAACATTTCCATTATTACTGCAAATATTAACCGAATTTCATCAATCTTTCTTCACTTTCTTCTAATTAAATTAATTAATTCAGCTAATCAAAATTGAATTAAGCCGTGCTTTCCCGAATACAGTTTTTGTAGCCGGCTTTATTATCATAATAATGTACATGTTGTAAGGACCATCCGTTCGAGATAATTCGACTTGCAGTGGGCCATCTGCCTCGTCTCACTCGAAACCGATTGACGACGACGCCTCGGAAATACGAAGACAGCTAACAACGAGCGTCACTGCTATTGTACTTATGTTTTCGATTATTAAAGAAAATAGGAAAATTTTTTCGAAAAACCGGCAATGTACGGCAAAGGAGAATATTGTGTGGATAACGTATGCAAAAAGTTAGAGTTAAGGATTGATGAGAAACCGGCTTCAAGCAGCATCAGAATTTATGGACATCATATTATTAACAGTACTCTTCCTTAGAAGAAAACTTTTTAAATTCTAAGCAGAACATTTTTAACGACTTTGAAGCTATGAATCAAGTATACAATTGATAAAAATATTTATAAAATGTGTTTTATATAAAACATATAAAATTTACAAGACTTTACGTTGGAAATTATTGATGCAATAAAAGTAAACATTCACCGACTGTGAAATATTCAGTACTTGAAACGAATTTATTATTAGAGCGGAACATATTCTTATGAATTTTTCAATATGTGTTGAGGATGATATATTGAGTAACTATGTTATTTTTGTGCAGAGGTTGCTGCCCACCATCTTTACTCGGAAAGTTCCGATACTGACCCTTTCTATAGAATATCGCTGTTAGGATCGACGCATTCAGCAGCTGCCACATTTAAGTCAGGGCGAGTTTAGAATTGCAATGAGTAAATAAGAGTCGCCAAGGAAAATATTTTCATTTATAGGTGAACGGAAAAAATTATGAAAATAAGACAGTAGTGCTCTACGGATATTTACTAGAAGAAATTTTAAGGAGATTCATTGTGAGCAAATGAATAAATCTAAAAGCAGAATGGAAAAATTTCTACAGATTAGGATTTCTATTTCAAAATTTTAAAAATTGAAAATTTTTACAGTGATTCAAAATTTTTGAGAAGACCGTAAAATTCTAAACCAAATTCAATACTGAAGAATTTTTTTCATTTTAATCAGAAGATCTGGCACGTGATACTGAAGGCACTTTCACCGAGATACTATATAATTCACTTTCTCGATCGAGACATTCAGGTGCTTGAAAGGCAAATTGAACGTTGTAAGTGTAAGTTCACACATCGTCAATTATTTACAAATTATGTGCGAGGAATTCAATGAACTGCAAATTGAATGTGGAAGTACACACTGCGCATGTTTATACTTCTCTTCCTACTCGAGAAAAATCAGTCCGAGAAGAGGTTGGCAAGCGACCTCAAGTACGGGTTTCGTAGGCGCATGCTTAAATTGAAATATTGTCATTTTTCTTATTATTAAACCACTAATTAGAAAAAAAGAAAAATTTCAAGTACAAAATTTTATTTTTTATCTGAATTCTACATACCAAGAGCCATCCCCGAAGAAAATCAAAAGAGAAGCTTCCATCATACGGGTCTACATGACCCAATTTTCCCTATTTGTCTACATTTTTTTATTATTAAATCACTTTAATGAGAGCTATTCCCAAAGAAAATCAGACTAAAAGAAAAGCTTTCATCCTAGGGGTCTTATCACCCCCCATTGTTCCTATCCCATCCCCTTTCCTAGCATATGATTGTTTGCCTAAAGTTTGAAATTTGAATCTTACGGAAGCCTACAAATCACGTGTGTTATAGAATTTTGAAGAACAAAAGTAGAGGCTATGACTGACGCGACAACTGATGTTAAAATTTAATTGAATAAAATCTTATACGCATTACGAAATACATCGACAATTCACTTTTCACCATTCAATCTTAATACAACCGACTGTCGCATTTGGCAATTGAATCTTAGTATTCTTATATACAAGTCGCAAAGCGACAATTAAAGATTGGAACAAAATTCAATCCTAAGCTTTCGACGTTTCGGCGTCTATTGAATTGACTGTTGCCTTCGATACACTTGCAGGAATAAAATAAAAGTGCTAAGATACGTGAAGTACGGAAAAATAAATATCAAGTATTTCCGAAAGTTGTGGAAATTCTTAATAACTTAGTGAATTTTTAGATTATTCTGCTTGTTACCTTTTTCAGAAAAGAAGAGAAAGATAATTAAGAAAAGTTTGACTAAAATGCTCAACAATTTTATATATTCGTGGATATCAAGCAACAAGTATTGGCGTTCAAAATGGTAATCGTTTTTCAGAAACTTTTGTGAAAAAGCAACAACATTTTATGACTAAGGGCCTTAAAGGAATAATATTATTATGTGCATATTAAACCATTTTATTGATCATCAAACAGGAATAATGAAAATTTAATTAAAAGCGGCTAAAAGTCGTTATTAATCGTAAAGCATTTATAGTGACGTGCCATTCATCCACGCGTTACGTGAAATTCGCAATTCATGAATATAATGTTGAAACTATGCAAGAGCGAATATGTGTCCATATTTCATTGCCCCAAAATTAATTATTATAAATTTAGGAATGAATTTAATTTCATAGTGCAAAATGCATCGTGAGGCAACAATAAAAATTAAATAGTAGATGCTAAAAAATATGTACTTAATATAACAACGAATAATAAGACGTCATCAAGTAGAGAGGAAATAAATTATCAGTGAGGAAATAAAATCATTTTTTGATTGTTAAACGATCAGTTGAAAATTGCATTAATTGCCACAGAAAGTTGCTATTTTGTCACACACATGCTTTATTATTTAGTTTTCAAAATTGGAGACGGAGCCTGGATTTGTCTGGTCTAATCAGATCAGGAATCTTTAAATTGAAGTAAGACATCATTATTGAAATGTGCAATACGGCATTACATTTTCAAAGTCCAAAGCCATGTGAAAAGTTTTTATTATTAAATATAAAATAAAAACAAATGTATGAAATTCATGAATCATGAACTTAAAACCAAAAGATTCCATTTTCGGTCTATTTTCGTCCAAACTGATTATATTCAATGCTAATTTATACAGCCAACTGAGGCGAATCGCTACGACAATTTTAAAAAAATCGTAAAAGGCTTAATGATTGTATTTTGAAATTGGTATTGGTCTTAATAAATCATGCAATGTTTCTACGTTATTGACTACGTAAATAAATGAATATATATATATATATATATATATATATATATATATATATATATAAAATAGCCTCGAAATGGACTGAAACTTTGATTGACGAAATGCATACACACGGTAAACGTGAAGGTCGAGTTTCAGGCGATAAATGAAGACTGGGTGTTTGGAACGCTAGAGGAGTGTATGATCTTAAGGTAAGAGAACTACGAGAGACTATGGACGTAAGGAAACTATACATCCTACGTATACCTGAGACGAAGAAAAAGGGTTGCGAAAATAGAAACAAGGAAAATGGGGTGTTGAAAGGCGGTTTTGAAATATGATCGGGAGTAGATAGTGAATCACATGGTAGTCAAGGGGTCGGTTTGATTATGAATGAAAAAGCAAGACAGCATCTCAAAGATCAAGGATATGTATCGCCCAGATTGCTGTGGGCTAGAATGAAGGTAGGAATCAGAAAATTATTTATCATAGCGTGCTACGCCGCAGTTGAGAGTGATCCGAGAGAAGTCAAAGACGCCTTCTGGGACACTTTAAATGATACAATAAGTACTTGCTATCATGGTGAAAGAATCATTCTGCTAGGGGATATAAACGGATGGGTCAGCATCCAACGTCAGGGTACAGAAACAGAAAGGGTGCTAGGTAATTTTGGAAATTCAAGAAAAGATTATAACGGGGAAAGATTAGTTAACTTATGCTTAGAAAAGGGCCTATTTATTACTATTACTTGGTTAAGACATAAAATTATCCACATGTACACCTGGCGTAGAGGAAATAGCCACAGTGTAATTGACTTCGTTATTGCGGATGAAAGACTAAAAGAACTAGTAAAAGATAGAACAGTCATAAGGGGCTCTGAATGAAATACTGACCATTATCTTCTAGTCTCCAGAATAAACTAAGGGCAGGGATGGAGAAGAAAGAGAACCCAACGAACGAAACAAAAGCGAATCAAGATTGAAAATGTACAGAAACCGGAAGTACGGATAGATTTTCAGAATAAGTTAAACGAACGCATAGATAGTGCAACTTGAGAAGCGCTTATAAGCAATAAAGAAATAGAGGGCGCATGGACTATGCTACGGGATATCATTGTTAAAACTGCGACTGAAGTGTGTGGTACGACGGTTGTAGGCAGAAAGTCTGGTGATGCATGGTGGAATGATGAAATTAAGGCAGCCCGACAAGAAACGAAAGAAGTGTACGGGAGGACGTTGAACTGCACAGGTCTTAGCGATGAGGACAGAAATAGGCTCAAAAATGATTACGGGCACAAAAATAGGAAACTTAAACGACTATTCAAGAAAAGTAAAGATACAATCAGAACGAAAGGAGAGAAGAAAATATAAAACGACTTTGAAGGAAGCAATAAACTAATATTTAAAAAGATAGAGTGAAGTAAAAGTAAAAAGTTTGGCAGCATGAGAAACAGCAACTGTGAAATGCTATATGAAACAGACGGGATAGTAGACGCTTTAAAAGACTCTTTTAAAGAATTATTAGGAGGTGAAGATATAGGGCAACAGAACTGCGACAAAAAACATAATGCATTAGAAAACCCAATTGAAAAAGTCTGTGTCACTGAGGTTAGAAATGTAATTAAGAACTTAAAAAACGGTAAGGCTGCTGGTGTCGACAGTATTAGCGCTGAAATGCTTAAATACGGTGGCAAGTACATACCTCTCAGGCTGTGCGAATTTATAAATTCATGTATCGAGATAGGGGAAGTCCCAGACGAGTGGATGAAAGAAATTATCGTACCAATATACAAAAGAGAGGGAAATAAAAGCAATTGCAATAATTACAGAGGTACCAGCTTATTAAGTACCGTAAGTAAAATATACTCAAAAATACTTATCCGCAAGGTGATGAGAAAATGGATTTATGCCCGGAAGATCATGTACGGATCAAATATTTAGCTTAAGACAGATCACAAAAAAAAGTTTAAAAGTAGGAAAGGAAGTTTTTTGTGCGTTTGTTGACTTAGAAAAAGCATTTGACAAGGTGAATAGAAGTAAACTTTGGGGAGTCCTCAAAGAGTACGGAGTCAATGGATGGCTCCTACAAGCAATAAAAACAATATATGCAGGTAACAAAGCAAATGCAAGGGTCAATGGGAAACTGAGTGACTGGTTCAATATTATGCAAGGCGTTAAACAAGGATGCGTTATGCCCTCATGTCTATTTATCATATTTATGTACAAGTGTCTAAGAATCCTCCTATTCGACGAATAAGGTGTAGATCTCCAAACAGTTAAGGTACGGGGGTTAGCTTTCGCAGATGACAAGATTGCTACGGCAGAATCAGTCGAGGACTTGCCAAGAATGTTGAATAAACTGAATACAAGCATGAAGAACATGGGCCTCAAAATTAACGTAAATAAAACAAAAATCATAGTGTTTGAAGGAAAAGGTGATAAAACAATGTGCTACATTGTCCTAAATAATGAGAGATTAGAACAAGTTGATAAGTACATATATCTAGGTAGCCTATTCGCTAGTGACGGGAAGATAGATGGGGAGTTAGATAGGGGCATAAATGAAGGTAAGAAGGTTATCGGTAGAGCAGGGTCAATTCTCAGAAATAAAAACATATAAAAAAAGCTAAAATGGCCATACATAATTCTATATTTGTACCTACTATGCTATACGGTAGCGAGACATGGACCTATCAAGAAAAATATAAAAGTAAAACTAGCGCGATTGGCATGAAACCTCTGCTCACAGTTTGCGGGAAAACACTGATGGACAAAGTGAGGAACGAAATAATCCTGAAAGAATGTGCTGCGAAAGAGACAATAGTTGACACACGGGAAATAAATCAGTTAAAATGGTTTGGACATGTTGAAAGAATGAAAGATGAACGACTAACGAAACGAGTGTATACAGGTAAAGTAAAGGGCAGTGTGCCCAGAGGCAGACTGCGGAAAGAATGGTTAGAATGTGTGTATGAGACCTTAATCCGAAAAGATATAAGAAGCCATAGAAACAGGAGAGCTTGCATGAAAAAATGCATAGACCTGATGGAAGCTAGAGAAGTATGCCAGGACAGAAAAGTGTGGCGACAAATAGTTTATAAAAAGAATGTGAGCAGAGTGAATGACCCCTGAAACAAAAGGCCTTGGATACTAATGGGCCCGAGTGGGGAACCTCACATAGCAGCCTTGTGAGGCTCTTCGCTTGGGGTGATCGCTAGAAAGATTGATCAGCAACCTGCGTCGGAGCAGTGTTGCGGAACGGACGTGTTATTTAAATCAATAACACGAAATTCTGGATCAATCTAAAAAATCTATACCTCCTCCCCCACATTATTATTTTCCAACCGAGAGAGTTACACCTACCCTGAAAGGGACCTAACGCGGAAAAATCGATTTTTAGTTTTTTACACCATTCGATAGTTTTTTATTTGCACTTTCATAATAAAAAATATTATTACTATATCTTGAAAGGTCGAACTGTTATTGAACTGCACTGTGAGGCCCTCTTATGGAGTTTCTATGCTTGACCGTCTCTTTAATCGCTTTCCTGCAAAATAAAGCTACCATGCGTTAGGTCCCTTTCTTCGCGGACGGTCGCATATCTATTATTTTTCATTATTATTATACCATAAAGCCATTTCGCTTTCGGGGTAGGCGTGACTCGCTCGGTGAGGAAGGGAGTAATGTGAGGTAGGGGGTATAGATTTTTTAGATTGATCTAGAATTCTCGTGTTATTTATTTAAATGACACGTTGGCTCCGCAACACTGCTCCGACTCAGGTTGCTGATCAATCTCTCTTGTGATCACCCCAAGTGAAGAGCCTCACAAGGTTGTTATGTCAGGTTCCCCACTTGGACTCATTTGCATCCAAGGTCTTTTGTTTCAGGCGTCATCCATTCTAATGTCACTGTGTTTATGCTTTTCTGTCCTGGCATACTACTCTACCTTCCTTCACGTCCATGCACTCTTTCATGCAAGCTCTTGTATTTCTATGGCTTCTTATGTCTTTTCTGATTAATGTCTCATTCACAGATTCTAACCATTCTTTCCGCGGTCTACCTCTGGAAATTCTGTCATTTATTTTACCTCTATACAACTGTTTGGTCAGTCGTTCATCTTTCATTATTTCAACATGTCCGAACTATCTTAACTGATTTCTTTCCCATATGTCAACTAGTGTCTCTCCTGTACCACGTTCTTTGATGATTATCTCGTTTCGGACTTTGTCCATCAGTGTTTTCCCGCATATTGTGCGCAGAGATTTCATGCCAATTGCGTTAATTTTACTCTTGTCCTTTTCCTGACAGGTCCATGTCTCGCTACCGTATAGTACAGTCGGTACAAATATAAAATTATGTATTGCCATTTTAGCTTTTTGTGATACGTTTTTACTACTGAGAATGGGCCACGGTCTACCGATAACCTTCTTACCCTCATTTATGCGCCCAACTAATTCCCCATCTATCTTTCCATCGCTAGTGAATAGGCTACCCAGATATACGTACTTATTAACTTGTTCTAATCTCTCAACATTTAGGACAATGTTGCATATTGCTTTCTCACTTTTCACTTCAAACAACATGATTTTTGTTTCATTTATATTAATTTTGTGGCCCATGTTCTTCATGCTTGTATTCAGTTTATTCAACATTCTTTGCAAGTCCTCGATTGATTCTGCCATAACAATCTTGTCATCTGCGAAAGCTAACCCACGTACCCTCAATGTATCGAGATCTTAACCTTCTTCGTCGAAGAGGGCCATTCTTAGACACTTATCCATAAATATGATGAATAGCCACGAGGACATAACGCATCCTTGTTTCACGCCTTGCATAGTATCGCACCAGTCACTCAGTTTCCGATTAACCCTTACACTCGCTTTACTACCTGCATATATTTTTTTTTATTGCTTGTAGGAGCCATCCATTGACTCCGTACTCTTTAAGGACTTGCCAATGTTTACTTCTATTTACCTTGTCAAATGCCTTTTCTAGGTCAAGAATTGCACAGGAAACTTTTTTTCCTACTCTTAAACTTTTTTCTGAGATCTGTCTTAAGCTAAATATTTGATATGTACATGATCTTCCTGGCATAAATCCAATTTGGCCCTCCTATATATTTTCTTCTGTTATTTTAATGACCCTACGAATAAGTATTTTTGAGTATATTTTACTCACGATACTTAATAAGCTGATGCCTCTGTAATTATTTCTGTTGCTTTTATCTCCCTTTCTTTTGTATATTGGTACGATAATCGCTTTTCTCCAATCGTTTGGGACTTCTGCCATCTCGATACATAAATTTATCAATTCGTACAGCCTGTGAGGTATGTACTCGCCACCGTATTCAAGCATTTCAGCGTTAATACTGTCTATACCAGCAGCCTTACTGCTTTTTAAGTTCTTAATTATATCTCTAACCTCAGTGACACAGAATTTCTCAATTGGGTTTTCTCCTGCATTATGTTCTATTTTGCAGTTCTGTTGCGCTATAGCTTCACCTCCTAATAATTCTTCAAAAGAGTCTTTTAAAGCGTTTACTACCCCGTCTGTATCGTATAGCATTTCTCCTCTGCTGTTTCTCATGCTGCCAAACTCTGTACTTTTAATTCCCTCCATCTTTTTAAATATTAGTTTCTTACTTTTTTCAAAATCGTTTTGTATTTTCTTCTCTCCTTTTGTTCTGATTTTATCTTTACTTTCCTTGAATAGTCGTTTAACTTTCCTATTTTTGTGCCTGTAATCATTTTTGAGCCTATTTCTATCCTCATCGCTAAGACCTGTGATGTTCAACGTTCTCTCGGACGCTTCTTTCTTTTCTTGTCCGGCTGCCTTAAGTTCATAATTCCACCATGCATTACCAGACTTTCTTCCTACAACCGCCGTACCACATACTTCAGTCGCAGTTTTAACAATGATTGCACTATCTATGCGTTCGTTTAACTTATTATGAAAATCTATCCGCACTTCCGGTTTCTGTAAATTTTCAATCTTGATTCGCGTTTGTTTCGTTTTTTTGGTTCTCTTTCTTCTCCATCCCCGCCCTAAGTTTATGTTGGAGACTAGAAGGTGATGGTCAGTATTGCATTCAGAGCCCCTAATGACTTTTGTATCTTTTAGTAGTTCTCTTAGTCTTCCATCCGAAATAACGAAGTCAATTATACTGCGGTTATTTCCTCTATACCAGGTGTACGTGTGGATCATTTCATGTCGAAACCAAGTATTTGTAATAATAAAACACTAAAAGTGCTAAAAGTGCCAAAATCTCGCACGAACCAAATCAGAGAACATTGATTGGGGAAAGATTTCGCCAGATTTGCGTAATGCTGGGACATAGAAGTATTTAGGGAAAGTTCAGCATTATTTTACTCGAGTTTAAAACTATTTTCCGTGTTTTTGAATGAAAAAATGAAAGGTCTTCTATTATCTTTGAAAAATACCCAAAGTTAGCTAAAACGAGTCGTTGCTCGAGGGGAGTTGGAAGAGGAAACAGAGCGTAAAAGGGGTGACTGGTTTGAAGTTAAATACTCGAAACGAAAACATAGTCATCAGGTTTCGTTGCGCAGTGGTTAGTGTTGAATTTTAAAGGAAGGCAAATGCTCTTTTATTTTCGTCAATAGAATTTGCTTTTCTCAACTGCATTCAAAAGTTTCCCCGAATGCCTCTATGTCCCAGTTTTATGCAAATATTGCGCAATCTTTCCTAAGTCAATTTTCTCCCTGTAAATAATTAAAATCTGAAGATTCCGAGGCAAATTGCTACAACTCTGATAAATTATAAATACATTTAAAAAATTTACAATTGATTAATTTCCTTCCAAAAAGATATACATACAGTGACTTTTTAATACTTATGTAGACATATAGTCAATAATAACTAAAAAAGGTATAAATAAATTATGGGTTATGTTACGTTATAGTTACGTTATAT
>CAKNYM010051149.1:137595-148704 GCA_932195095.1 Andricus curvator | reverse complement strand
CTTATTATTATTATATTTTTAATTTATTTGATACAAAAATATATTCATAAGCGCTTGTAGCGCTAATATTAATATCAATTAAAAAAGCTGAGTTCTCCCGAATTCTTGACTTTTTCTTCTTTTAACTTCTAGCTGAGCTAGCAATATAGTCAAGGTTGGAATAACCAGAATTATGCGAGTACCATCCAATTATTTCTTTCAGTGTCCTACTGTTAGTTAAGAATTTTTATCTTGAAAATTTAACTTTTGTCCTTTTCGACGACAAATCTTTCGCTATTATTCTGTGTATCACTTTTAGAATTTTTCAACTTGTATTCTTCAGAATTGTCTGCAAATCTCTTTACCTATCAACTATTAAATTTCAAATGCCTTTCCGCAGTAAAGTTGTGAATAACCAAGATTGAACGCTTTTGATCTGAGGTCACGAAATGCAAAGTACAGCAATGGGAATTCGCCTAATGGCCTGATCATTCGTATATAAGACAAATTCAAACATCCTGACTTGCATTTCGGTTTGCATACCTACCTTTCAACCATGCGTATGTCATAGAATTCTAAGTCCATATGTGGATTTCGGATATTATGAACTGTCTTCCAGAGCTTCAAGGCACTTGAAGAAGACATAAGGGGTTGAGGAGAATTAATGAAATATCATTTCCAGGTGGTAATTGGTGCTCGAAGGGATCAAAAGTTCCGAAGGGTATTAAGCGCAGGAGGTCGGGAAGAATTTCGCAGATTTTCCTGATGGGTGAAGTTTAGAAGATTCGTGCAGCTCTAGAGTGTTTAAAGAAATTAATCTTCAGATCGATCGACTGAAATAACTTGAACTAGAATGGATTGTTTGCACACTCATTCACTTAAAGAATTTTGCAAACATTTCCAAAAGACAATCTCTCAAGAAGGTGAATTGACAAATTGCCTAAAACTTTGAAGTTTCTGGTTCTAAGACTTTTCTGATAAAATTGAATGTCAATTGAAATGCTTTAGTCACAAAAGTATAACATTTTAAGACATGCATGTTCTCATTTTATTTTTTCCTAGTAATATTTTATTATAGAAATTTATATATCAACCTGGAAATGCCGCGAGAAAAAAAGAGACTTTGATCCTGCAATATTGCACCTACTAAATGGCAACAGGGGAAAATACGCAATATTTTATATATTTTATTAACTGCAAGATTGTGGGACCAAAGACACAATTTTTCTCGTGACAACTGAGCTTGTTTAAAATTTCCCGTTGTGCTACATATGGTACCAAATATTTTATTTCAATTCAAAAGAAAGTTTCTTTCATAGATTCTAATAATTCAAATCGCCTACTCTCAAAGTATTTTTAAATAAAAATAATGGCCGGTGGGATCGTGAATAAATTTATCATCACCCGATACTATTTTGAGGGCTTTGCTTTATTACCAGAAAAGAGCCCTTAAATTAAATTTTTTTCACGGAGCTATTCTATCCATACATACTCACAAGAATGAATATAGTCTTTATGGTATACAATATTTACAATTTGAAAGAAAAAAAAGAGTTATAATTTTTCGTTTAATTTGAAACCAAAGAGGCGTGAAAGGATGTAAATACTCTTTGCGAGAATCACGATAAAAGTAATAAGAATATGTGCACGTATTAATGAGAAATCTAGAGTGTGATATTAATTTCTACTCAAATTGCAGGTAATTTGCCAGGGGATAATGCTACATGCTCTCACAATAGACATTTATTGTCATATGCGAGACTTATTCCCAGCTACTGGCCGTTGAATATTAATAAATCCTTATTAAAAGAAATTCAGTGGCAGACATGACGATATGTATGCACATTTATCGTTCTTTAGTTAATTTACGGGCCTGCGGTGATGTGGAGTTAAAAATTCTATATTTGAATTTTTGATAGAAGTAGAAACGACGGATAAGCTGCAAGGAATAAAAAATCTGATATTATTTTATAAAATACAAATTATTATCAAAAATAAGTTTTCAATTTTTAGGAAGACGAATAATAGAAATTAAAATCATTAATTTTCATTTATTCTAAATATTATCTTTCGTCTGCATATTAATTTCCTCAAATTGAAGTTTCACCTAGTTTTTAGATAACCATATATCGAAATTATAGTTGATCGAAGTTTCACCATCCAAAAGAAGATCCGAGGTAATAATTTTCTCATTAAATTTAAATTTTACCAAACACAATTCCAAATTTAAATTGTGAATTTTTGTTTGTTCGGTTTTTATTTAATCAGGATTTTATATCATTGAATAATGATCATTTGTACGAGTTGCAATTATCTACCCTAATCACTAGCCTTTTCGTTATTTTCAGATGCTGAATATTTACTGGACCGAATTTCTGATTTTCAGTTTATTTAGCTGAAAGAAGACATACTATTTCGACGGCTCCACTGCAGAGTGCTTCAGTTCTGGTTCTGCTCGTATACCGCTCCAGGTTTTTCTCTGCTCGTATACAGCTCTAAGTCACTTTTAGCAACTTTTCAGGAGAGCCGATTAAAGTTTACAATGTTTTTAAAATTCACAAATACGGTACAAAACAATAAAAACGGTATTTATAGATAGCTTAAGTTTTTACCTTGTTATTATTAACAAATATTTGCGATGAGAAAGTTTTTTTATTTAAATATTTAAAAAATATGTTTTAAAAATTCTCTAGAAAATGCACAAAAACAGAATTATAAGATAATTGAGATTTATTTTTTAATTATAAAAAAATTATAAGCACTTCACACGCGGAACGAATACGCATCGAACATTAAACTCAAATTCACAAAGCAACACGTGATCACGTGGTAATTATAAAGATAAATATACGAAACCTTAACTATTGGAAAGGTTGTAAAATCTCATTATTAAATATAATGCATCATACTGAAAACCTAAATCTTCGCATTATTCACACTGTTTTTGATCATAATTTCGTGCATGTGTGTTTGCAGCCCTGATTCTAAATCTCTCGACTTGAGTTGGAACAGTCTAGCTGTGAAATAGAAAAAGTAACCAATTTCGTTTTTTTATTATATTTTGCTTTAATATTGCACAGATTTGTATAATGATTTACCAGACGGCGCCAAATAATCTATTTATTCATGCTAACATAACAACTCAAAATAGACCAAAAATGACTTAGAGCTGTATACGGACTGAACTAGAACTGGAGCTCTCTGCAGTGAAGCCATCGATTTATTTGCTTGAACTGTCATTTTACCTGACCTTATTTTGTCCAAATTTTTATTTGACCTAATTTCTATGTATACACATTAAGACCACAGAAGCCTATTAATTTCCAATAGTGGCTTTTTTCCATGTATTTTCATTGGCTGAATTCTCTCCGTATCTAAATAAAATCAATCTGACGACACATCCAGCATAATAATTCTGCATTTCTGAGAAGGAAAAATAAAGTGAAAATCATTAAAAATCTTTCTCTTCGCTTTCTTTACTCCAGCAATACATTTTTTCATAAAACAAGCTGCAGTTATATTGCATGCATGATAATTTTTGTTAAATTTTTATAATTTTGATCTTACAATCAGGTCAAAAGCCAAAAATGTGAGGCCTATCGTTTTCAGAATATTTTGTTTCGAAAGTTCTCCATGATGCCAATCTACCACATACCTAATATTTACCTTCTATCCATTAATTTGTTAAAGTATTTTATGGCATCCTTTCTTTGAAGAAAATATATTTTTTTCTCTACTTTTTGCGTATAAGAAAGAAGATTAATTTACAAAGCAACAAACTCGTAGTGGCATATTTTTTACTTTTTGTCAGCTAAAGTCTCCTTCGGGGCTGGCACAAGAATACCGAGTCAACTGGAACGATAAGCTCGGGATATTCCCAAGGGGTTTGGTAGGTCCGAAAATTCTGGTCTCTCTGCTATAGTAAAGAAAGAAAACTGGGATGGAGAACCCAAGTCCTTGTTAAAGGGTCCATATCAGAGCGCTGTATTTGACGTTGGAAAAGAACTTTGCTAAAACGCTACGTCACACGGGATTGGGAGCAATCCGTTATGCAGTATGCATATCAGATTCAGACAAGTCGCGTCTGCACATCTGCATGTAGTATTTGTATTCATACACATGTCTGCAAAAGTGGCTTAAGCATGTGGAATTCTTTGCACATGTTCCATACCTGCCTGTGCAAGATTATGTTTATCTACGATTTCAGATGAATGCATATCCTGATCCGATTAGGTTGTCTCTGAGATTTGCGTTTGCTATTTTCATACGAAAAACTTGAAATCCAATTATAATTTTAGATTTCAGAATCTTTGGAAGGATGCATTTTTTATCCGGATTTCGATACTGATTAGACAAGGTTTTAGTCATCTTCAATTTCACAAATTTATCTTATTAATATTCATACGTAATTTTATCATTAAAAATATTCTAAATTATTTAGTTTTAATGCAGTTACGAAAGTAAGTGCCCAAAAAAGCATGTTCTTTGAACCTTCTCCTTTAAAAATGTTACTATTCAGTTTTATCATCATTAATTCAATTTTATCTATAGAAAACTACTTTTTTGCAACACCCGCCTCTAAAGTTGACGTTTTCATGGTTCTAAATTGTGCCTAAAGGACCTTATTTGAGCAGACTATGTGCGAATAATTTTCGCGCATGCGCAGTTTGAAGATGGCTTACTTTAGGCACGGGTGAAAAAGCTGCGCATGCGCATTTTCGAGATAAGGTACTTTTTACACTGGCATAGGTAACTTTAAACACTGGTGTTGGTATCTTCTTGAAATAAATTTAGATTTAACTTGAACAAATGTTTTAATGATTGAAGTTTTGTTTTTATGGTTCCGTAGCCCCCCCCCCACCCGGGTAAAAGAGCATAAATGCCAACATTTTTTTTAAATAATTTTTTTTCCAACAAATTTTTTTTCAAAAATTTGTTGTCAAATAATTTTGTTTCATAATTTTTTTTTCACCAAATTTTTTTTTCAAACATTTAAAAAAAAATTTCAAACATTTGGAAATTTTTTTTTTTTTCAAAAAATGTTCTTTACTCCACTCTATGCAATATAAAATTAGTATTTTTCGTAACCTTCTCCTAACATCTTTTTCGGACGGGCGTTGCAAAAAATAGCGTGTGATGCACGTGCGCATAGGTGATTGGTAACTCGTGTGATTACATCATTCGCCTGCGGCTCGAAGCACTCTTGTACGTTTTCGCACTCGTTTCGCTCGTGCGCTATCCACCGACTCATGCTTCAAGCCTCCGGCTTATGCTGCAAAATTCACACTCGCACACAATCACCTATTTTGCACACTTGTATGACAAATAACTATTAGCAAAGTACAATACAATAACGGAATGAAAAGGAAGTTTCTAATGTGTCCCTCAATTCTCCTTGTACCTCTTCCCTATTCTTTTACACACCATCCACACACTTACTTGGTGGTGGCAGGGGGACCTACAGTTTAAGGAGAGTTCCGAACCACCAAGAGCAACGGCTTCAAGTACTTATAGAGAACCATCTTCTCTAGAGGTACCGGTCCCACGACTCTCCGGAGATGAACGCTCCCCTTGCTAGGGTTGTTCACCTCCCTTGCTAGGTTGTTCACCGCATGGGCCAACGAGGCTCTTGCAGAGTGCGAGGCTGGCATGGAACCCGCCAGCCGACGGAGTGAGTCCAAAGCCTACGCCTTAGCCCCCACGACCATGGTCCCACTAAAATACAATTATAAAACGTATTTTTTTTCGTCTGTACCCATTTTAGCAAAAATAGCGTTCCTGATGTGTGAAAATCTGAGAGACACGCCCCCGAAATATACTTATGCTATATGCTAAGTACAGAGTTCTTGTATCTTTCATTTATTACGATTTTTTACACTACTTTTTTATGTAAAGGTACATTTACATGAATATAGAGTTCCAGTTCTCTTTGAAATTGCTTTTTTATTAAGGTATTGTTTCAATCAACTTGATTAGATGCAATGTGCAGTCATCGTAATCGAATCGAAAATTTTAGATTCAAAAAAGAGTAAAATTAATGTTCGTATCCTCGATAGTAAGGGCAAAACAGCATTGCTGAAAGGACCTGCTACAAATATTTTACTCGTTCGTACACATTGTTCAATAGAGCGTTGCAATAATAATGAGGTGCACTGGAAAGAAGGTTACTCAAGCAATAAGGCTGTAGTGTAACGTTGCAGAAGTCTCCGTTCATATTTACTTCATTCAAGTTTTTTCTTGCAGGAATCTATTTTATTCAAGAAGATAGTTTTCAACCGTCCATTAAAATATAAATATGGATTATTGAACACAAAATAATCAATTTTAAGTAAAGAAAATATGAAATTAAAACTATTACTGATTTGTCTTGTTTCAGAAGTAGAGAGAAAATTATTACTTACAACTTGTTTGGAAATACTTTCACACAATCCTTTGTGTTAGGCTGCCCTTGTCCTTTTTAATATTTTATATATTTGGGAGAGAATACGTTGCACTAAATAATATAGTAGCACTATCAACATAAACGATGTCCTAATTCAGTTTTCGCGACGGTGAAGCATTGCGAATAACTAATGTTGAGGAAGAGTGTGTCCAAAAAAAAAAACCGTGAAAGAACCTGTCACGTAATTTATTAGAGAAATATTTCACTATACAATAAACATTGAAAAATTTCCTTCAGTATGAGTTTATGTGTCGACACAGGTAGATTCGCCATGAAGAAGCATGGTTTAATTGTTTCTAAGATGTGTTTCAACTTTAATGTGAAAATGTATGAAAATTATTTTCAAAACAGTATCGTTTTTAAGTGAGGACAGTTTTAATAATTTTCAAAGTTGACTAGAAACAGCTTGAAGCATCATAATCATAAGCATCATAATCTTCATTAAAAACACCATGGTCATCATCATCACCATGATAGGCACCATGATCATCATCCCGAACATCACGATCGCCATGATCATCACGACTACCACTACAAACACCATCATCATCATCAGAAGCATCATGATGACCATGGAAATTATCGCAAGTATCATGATTATGATGGCTATCGTCATAAACACCATGATCATCACCATCACGATCATCATCCTCATCATCATCATTGAGTATTATGAAAAACTATCATGTGATATAAGTTTGTTCTTATCATTTAGAATTTACAAGATGTTTAGCCAGTTTCCAAAGACTTATTTTAGATAATATTACAATTATATGTAAAATTCCAGGAGATAAAAAGTTGTTAGATAATTGTTAACAATCCTTTAAGTAGAAGATGTTTCTTCGTTCAATTGCAAATAATGATTAAAACCTACTATCAGATCCATTGTAAGTGTTAAAGAGTACAGTTTTAGTGACTAATACCTTCAATGCTCTTTAGCTTTAATTTAATTCTAGTGTTTATGTTTTTCATTCATTAACAGAGTTCTAGTATTTTCGGATCGAAATGAATTAATAAGAAAAATTATATTTGTTATTAGTAAAAGCATCAGCATTAACCAAACATTGCGTTAGTTCTTCAATGAGTTTGAACGAACTCCGAAATGTAATTAATCATATCTATTCGAAGGAGATGACCTGGAATACAACAGGAATCAGCTTTTTTTTACACTTCATTGCTTGTGAAATTAGTGAAATATTTTCTGCTATTTTCTCGATATTGCATATCAACAACTCTTTCGAGAATGGGTAATACTAGAAATAAAAGTGACAAGATGCGGCGAAGGATGGATAATAATCAACCATTGATGCCGGCGCTTGTTTCTCTTCCTCGAATACCAGTCAGAACGGTGATTGATTGAGACACTAAAGCTTTTCACGGGACAACTGCCAAAAAGTCATTGTTTGCGCTCGTATTCATCTGGCTTAAAAAAAAATAAAACCGCATTTGCCCCATTTGAACAAAAATATAAGCTTCTTTCTCATCGCATCCTAATCAAAGTTTGAAAATATCTAAATAAAAACATATGAAATAAATTATCAGTTCAGATTCTCAAAATGCTTTCAAAATGCAATATTTTAGAATAATTTCAATTTAAAAAATCAAAGCAAGTTTTAGCGCGCTTGGGGCGCGCGCCTGTTGGATCTCGCTACGCGCTCGGTCACTGTATATTCCCCCACATTTTTGCATAAGACTTTTTAAATTGAAGGTCAAACCATCGACAACTGAAATTTAGTGATTTTGAAATTTCTTTTGTTAAAGCTGCTTTGGCTTTAACGAAGACATTCTCATCACATGTCTCGTGAGGAAAAAAGGTTGAAAGCAAAATTTCAGATCTAATTCAGAAACCATTTTTTTGATCAACATTTAATTGTACCGTGTGTCTCTATGCCCGAAAATTTAATTTGTTTATTTGTTATGTCATTTTTCACGATTGAAACAAAAACTACAAGTTTTATCAAATAATGATCAGTAACAAATTTGTAACACCTTTTTTGATAAGCAACTTTTGTTCATTAATTTTTTTCGTAGCTTGTGTCGTTTGTCCAGAAATTCTATTTAAAAATTTTTAATGTCGTTTTTTAGGAACAAAAACAAAACTACACATCAAATCAAAAAGTGATTAATAACGAATTTGTAGATCTTTTTGGCTGCATAACTTTTTTTCGTTTATCGCTTTTCGTATCTTGCATTGTTTGACCGCGAAATGGAATTTTTTATTTTTCATTGTTTTTTGTGCGATCAAAATTTGAATTTTTGATTTTGAAAATGCTACAACTCTGATAATTTTCTTTGGATGGAAAGAAGCCATGAGAATGAATTGTTCCAATTTCCAAGTACTACGAACGGCCGTCCATAGAATTGTTAAATCTTAAAAAAATGGTCTCCAAAATTTTGAAAATATTTTGCCTTTTCGAATTTTTATCAAAATAGCTGGTTAACGAACTCGACTTTTCACTTTGGCCCCTCAAACTCTGTGCCAAAGTACAATTCAATCCGATCAGTCTTTCAAAAGTTATCCGGTATTTGATGACATCCGCGAAAGTCATTTTTCACATAAAACCAATACCTTCTCATTGAGATGCGAATGTCGAAATTGACCCACTACTATTTAAAGCTGGAAACCTTCAAAATTTGGGAATATCAAACTTGATAGATAGTATACAAGTTTGCAATTTTCAAAACTAAGAAATTACATTGTTTAATGCGGAAATTAATAATGATCACGAAATATACGATTTTGAATTATGAATTATTCTTCTTGCAGGCGCTGCTAGACGCTGTTTCATTATTCTTTTTCGATTGATACATTGAATTCAAAACCACTTTCCTATATTTAGTTGGCCAATATATAATATATATATAATAAATTACATAAAACATATGATTCAAACTAACTAAACTCATTAAGATAACATTATTATGCTAAGATTTCATCGATGTATTACCCCTTCAAAGATTCACTTGATCTTGGAGGTCACTTTGAAACAGGGACATAATCAGATAGGAAACCTGCGACCCTTGATAATACATCACGAGACAAGACTATGAACATGGAAACAGGATTACCAGATAGGCTGCGCGGCACTTGGGACCAATTTAATAATGTAATTTTCACTGTGCAGTATAACTATATCATTTGACACATGATGAAAGGAGAGACCAGTATTTCTACGCTAGGTATACGTATAATTATGGTGAAATTTAAAAAATCCAAATAGATCCATCATTTGTGTTCCATATGCAAATTCAATAAACGTGAATTGCAAATTAAATGACGACTGAAAACTTTATTTCTTTATATGGTTGAAACTAAAAAAATCAACAAAATTCGCTGATAAACTTTTTTTACTTAGAGGTATTTCGTATTCAATTAAAATGTATTTTTTCCATTACTCCAAACCATAATTAGAATACAGATAATTATGACGCAGGTGAAAGCGTTATATGTATATAGTTTATATATAGAGGAAAAGACATTGATACTTTTCATTTATTTTATAAATTTGTCAATATAAAATAAATGAAAAATATCAGTGTTTTGTCCTATATATATATATATATATATATATATATATATATATAAATTTTTTACCTGGGGAGCTAGATAAAAGAACATTGATTTGAAATTTTTTTTTTTTGATCATTAATTATAATGAAATTTGTACTGCAATGCTCGTAAAAACTCTCAATAGGTATTATCTTGCAAGCTATTGCTTGCAATATAATGGACTAAATATAGATGAATTTAAAAAAGTCGAATTAAAAAATTATAGGAATGTTATTACTAGAACTCTCTTTGTGACTAATTTCACTTACACCCATAAAAATAATTGCGTGAAAGGGTGAGAAAATAAGGAAAGAAAGAAAAAATTACTTAGGTTAATCTTACTTATCTACTCGTACTTTCTATCAATAAAATATTTTAACGTTGCAATTATCTTATTACCTCTATTATAATAAGTATTTAAGAGATTTAGTTTCCATTTCGAAAAGTAATTTCGAGAGTGTTCATTTGTCGAAAAATCGAAAATCCAACTCTTTCGCTGAAAAAATTAAAAAAAAAAACTGTAGTTTGTCCGTGTCGCATTCAATGGTGGAGACATTCAAAAACCAATGTACATGCTACACTCAAGAATATTACACTTTTTACAAACTTCATTTTCTAACTGTGTGCTCCATTATGAGAACATGCATACACTGAGAAAACGTTCATTGTGTCATGAGTAAAGAAATAAACGCATTCTAATTCAGAAAAATGTAGTCAGGGACCGCGTGACTTTTTGTATATTTCAATGATTATTCTCTCTTATCAGGTAAATTTCAAATACTGAGTACACAAGGTTTTACAGGAAGAATCACCAACAATCAGATCCTCAAATTAAATTTGTTTACGTGAGTGGAAGTCTGCAGTTATCTCGGGACAGGATATTGTTGATTTTTTTTACCCATATACAGCTTTATCCCAGGAATTTAACATCCTTACTAATTCGCTGAAATATGATTTTATGCTGTCACAAATATTTAATTTGTTTAAAAATAGTACCATACTGTTCAAACAACAATTTCTAAAAGAAATTAAATGAAGTTGACTTTAATTAAATTGATGAAACATTATTTCCTTGCGTGTTTTATCAAATGTGTTAAGGATAGGTGCAGGATAGTGCAATACGCAAATTGGTTTTTGA
>CAKNYM010051149.1:99777-137585 GCA_932195095.1 Andricus curvator | reverse complement strand
TCCCCATTATTTCAACATTTTGTTCACCCACCTTCTAACCCGTACAAAATGAATCAAAAATTTCGAAATTAAGAAACCTTAATAATCGTGGAGAAGTTTCATAAAATATTTTCGCAAGTTTATTTATTTGCTGGAAGCACGAAATTATTTTGCAGCGTTTTGCAGTAAACCGGATGCTTCTTCAAGATGAGTTTTGCTTAACGCCTTTCAAAATAATGAATAAATTATTTTATTCTTGTAAGTGATTTCTTCAAAAAATATTAACAATCAGTAGCAATAAATCCTACTCCACAATCGAAAACGCTCGTCTATTTTTTTCTTTCGTTGTCTTTATTGTTTATGCATGGCTTAGTTCATAGTGCATTCACTGTATAAGATTATAAGAGTAATTATATTTTAAGTATTTCCACGTATGCCTTCTGCAATAAAAATGTTTCGCAACAAGTTAGGAAGTATTACATTGGATGCTTTGCTTGATGGGGTTTTACTTAACTTTTATTACCGGAAGAAAATTCAAGCTCAAATACTAATATATGAATTTTTAAATTGATTGACTCATGCTGAAAGCCGGATGTTTACTCCTACTTTCCTCGGAACCGTAAGTATTTCTCTTTGTCTATCGAGAGCTTCTAACGCTTCAACAACAGATGCAAGATCTGATCTAATCTAGTTTTGCTTGAACGGCATCCACACAATTTATCGTCTCTTCTATTTAAAGTATAATCTTATATTATGGGACACGAGGATTAGAGAAATTAAATCCAATTAACAAATAAATGTATTTATCAGTCGTAGCTTATAACGAAAATAAATTGCTATTACGTCAGAGAACGTGACACCTGAGAATAACTTCTAATTGATCACAACACTGCTTTGTTTAATACTCCATTTATTTTTCTGAGTACTATTAGATGTCGGGCTCAAAATTCGCGTACATGATCATCTTTTGCTTAGAGAGCAAGGTAGATTTTGGCTTCGCAAAAAAAAATATTTCGCTGCTGTATAATTAAATCGTCGCCCTGCGAAGTTTTATAACTAGGCAGTAGCGTGGCGAAGACAAATAACTTCCAGAAATATCGAAATATTAGTATCAGCGTCAGTTTCGCATAATAAAAATTTTCGCCGCCTAATAATTATTAGGTCGCTCAGCGAAAACAAATTCGAGAGGTATCGAAATACTAAAAGTCAGTTTCACACATGTAAAACCCTACCACTTATATACGACTTCGTAGTTACACACCTGGCAGCACTAAGTTAATTGAGATTTCCTTTGTATCCCACTAAGAGTGTGTAAATGTATGTAGCTCTAGCATGAGAGGCTCGATATTACTATCATGCGTTCTACGGGTACTGCTAGATATGTACCTCTCTGAATCTGCTTTGCATTTGTACATATACCCAATGGGAAATTGACTACTGGCAGCGTCGGCGCAGTACTGACCGTCAGTATTGGCGCAGTGCTGGCAGGACCTTGGGATGATAACTATGTTCGCTACTGGCTGCCAGTACTGCACCAGTGCTGGCGGACACTACTGGCAGCCAGTACTGGCTCAAATTTCTCAAATTTGTCAAGACGAGTAAATTTATTTGCAGAAACTACAATAGACAGTGATAGCCAAAGTATTCGAAAAATTCCAAGATGAAATTTAAAATCTCAGGTCAAATTTGAAAAACGTTTTTATTTTCTCCAATTTTTAAAAGCAGCCTGTGAAGCTTAGCAATATAAATAAATTTTTCCGGAACTGTGCTTTAGTGCGTTACAGTCGAAATTCTTTAAAGATCTAAAATGGCAGTTCAAACTAATATTGTCAATTAAACGAACATTTTTACTTCTATCGTAAGATTTCATTTTCGGAAAAAAGTAGATATATCGCTGGCTGGTAGCCATACTGGATTTAAAAAAATGTTTTGGTTGTCATCGACAACTTCTTAGTTTCAGCAAATAAATTTGCTTAACTTGATCAGATTGAGAGGCAGTTGTTGAAAAATGGAGAAATTATTCATCTTTCTAAAATTCAAACTAGTCATTGGCTGGGCGTTATCCAGCTTTCTCTGTCAGTTTCGTTTTGACCTTCGTGCCGGGTACTTGTGACCTCTTTCTGAGACCAAGTTTGAGGTTCTCGCGATTTAATTGGTCTAATTTTTTCCACTTTTCTGGATTATTCTGAAGTGAATGAAATAATGGCAAAGTAAAGAAAAATAGCCCGTCGTTTTTGGTTCCCTCCTCGTATTGTGGGAAGGAGCCCGTCAGATCACAGACCTCCGGTTGTGTGGTACTCGACCCCTGAGAGAAGAGTCCTAGTTTCCTAGCGTCCAAGGCTCACATGTGCGCTAATTTTTCAAAACAGACAATATTTTTTTATATTATTTATTTATATTTGACAAGCGACCAGGGTAAGTCCTAGACGCTGTGGGGTTGTGTCGTTTCGCTAATTCTCTGGCCCGAGGGCCACAAAAGGTACTGTCTGAATGACAACCTTGTATCTATGAGATATCGGGCATGGGGGGTCAGAGTTTCAGTGGATCGCTTACATAACATTTTTTCTTATATTGTGTGTATCCGCCTCTTAGATAATTTCAAAAAATTTCGTATTTACTCCACACCTCTCTCTCTCCAGGATTGACAGAAGGTTGAGGTCCTCGATTTATAAAAGAATTCGATGAAAACTGAAAAACCCATGTAGATTTTTCATTTTTCCACATTTTTCTCCATGTTAATCATACACGGAGAAAAATGGATGTTTAAACGTAACATCTGGATCTTCAGGGTTAACCTATTTTATGTTTAACTATAGGACAGCAATCTAGATGTTCAAAGTTAGGATCTGTAGATATTCAAAAGTGAGATGTTACTCTGAAACATCCAAAATGTTCAACCTGAAATATCCGAAATATTACATGTATGGTTATTTCAACTAACGGCTGTAAATATTTGAGGAATTTACTTATTTCTGAGCATTTAAGGAATTAATTGATAACTTATTTGTGAATTTAAAACTAAACTTGAATTTTCGTACATGAACGAAAAACAGATACAGGGTATGAAATGCCGATCAGATAACACATTCAGTCTATCTGAGGTTATGTTTAATATTTTTAATTCAAAATAAAAAATAAAAACGGGGTAAGTAAGCTGAGAACGAATAATATCTAATCTGCATTTAAAATTCTATCTATTTGAGGTTACTTAAACTCATATTTTATTATAAATTCACAAACATTTGGTCAAATCACGTGTCAAATGTTCAAAGGTGTTCGAGTCAATATAACCTCAAACTTAAGAACATTGTTCCGTCGTGTAGACAGACAAAAGTCGCGTTATACAATTTTCATTAAGGATAGCTAATTTCGATTCTTTCAAAATGTTCAAAAATTGTAATATTCCATAATTGTAATATCGAAATTATATAGCCGTCAAATATATAGTCGTGAAATTCGAATGCGCAATGCGCATGCGTTCAGATGATTTTAACATCTGAATATGTTACAGTTTAACATAAAAATATTTTTACGCCTAACATCTCAAAAAGATAGTAGAAGTTTGGCATGAATATCTGCATGTTAGACGGAACAATCTTACCCTTTGAACATCTACATTTAAACATCCATTTTTCTCCGTATATGGACAACTTCAAGGGTTGTGTGCTAAGGGTAAATATCAACCGATTCTGTTAAAATTTGAAGCACATTTTTTTGGCTATTTGAACGAAACACGCTCCTGGGAGCAACAGAATATTGAAAAAATGTAAACCACTCGTTTAAAGGTCACCGCAATATAGGTTTACAATTTATAGGAAATATTTTCTTTGATACGCCTATTACTTTCTAAAATTATTTTTCTATAATCATGTGTCGGTTATAAAGCCAGAATTTAATCTTAAAAATAATATACAACCCGTATATAAGTTAATATAAATGAAGATGATTTTTAGAAACATGATTGATTGATTGATGATTCGTAGAGTCGCTTAGATGCACTCTAATCTTTTGTGTTTCCTTAAATTACTTTTGAATTCTTCTGAATCCACCATGAGTTCATCTGCACCCACTTGAAATTGTTTTTAATTATTAAAATTCTTTTGATTAATCTCTATTTCCTTAAATTCGTTCTACTTCCTTAAATTATTTGAATTATTCTGAATTATTACATAATTATCTAAATTCTTTAAATTCTTCTAATTCTCTTCTATTGCACATTAAAATTGCTAGTGGATAACCCTTCGCTATTAAAGTTAAGGGACTGAATAGTAAAGTGGAGAAAACAAGACAGAAAAAAAGAACCAAAAATTCGCCATAATAGGGAATCCAGATTAATAAAATCAATTTTTATAGCTACTTGAAGGTGTAAAAGAAAACTAAGGAGTATTTGTTCAGAAATGACTGAATCAGCTTGGCACTGATTTTCGTTCAAAGGCAGTTCTATAGAATTCAAAGCGATTCTAGTGAAGGGCCTGAAATATTGCACAGTCGAACACAGTTTGTGTAATCCAGATTCAAAATTCTGTAGTCCGGAGTACAAAAGTTTGCAGTGCAAAATCAAATTTGGTTTGAAATTCATCAATTTCATCATAACATAATCGATTATTTTGATAGAACGTTCAACTGTTTGGTCGAAAGTAACTCCTTTGTTGAAAATTCAAATTTCATTATTTGGTTGAAAATTCATCAATTTCGTAAAAAAGTCAATTATTTTGGTGGAAAATTAAACTTTTAGGTCGAAAATAATTCTTTTGTTAGAAATTCAAATACATATAATTATTTATTTTAAAATTTAACAATTTTGTAAAAAGTCCATCCTTTTTGTAAAAAATTCATCTTTTCGAATAAAATAACGTTTCTTGTTGAAAACTAATATCTTGGGTTTAAAAATTCATCTGTTTTGTAGAAACTTCATCTTGTTTGGTCAAGAACACAACTGTTTCACTCAAGATTAATCTTTCTTGATTGATGACTCAAGTATTTTGTTCAAAATTCGACGTTTTGGTTGTATTCAACTGTTTTTTATTTAAAAGTTAATTTTTTTTTAAATATCAACTATTATATTTTTTGTTGAATATTAATCTCTTCTGATTAAAAATTTATCTATTTCGTTGAAAGGTCAACCAATCATTTTTTCGTTAAAGATTGATCTCTTCGGTTGAAAATTTAATATTTAGTTACAAATTCATTGCATCAATTGCAAACTCATATGTTTGGTTTGAAAAATCATCTCTTTTGGTAGAAATTTCCTCTTTTTCGTCAAGAATAGTACCGTTTTACTGATAATTAATCTGCTTTCGTTGACGGTTAATTTCTTTTAGTTGAAAATTCAACTACTATCTCAATAATTTATTATTTGTTTGAAGATTCGTATCTTTCGCTGAAAATTCAAATATTTGTGAAAATTCATTTTGTCTACTGAAAATTTAACCAGTTCGTTAGAAATTAATATATTTGGTTGAAAACCCGTTCTTGTTGGTAGAAAAATAATTACTTCTGGTTGAAAATTCATCTTTTGTGCTGGAAATTTAACAATTTGGTTGAAAACTCATATATTTCTTGAAAATTCAACTATTTTGTGGAAAATTCGTTTTTATTTTGTTTAAAAATTAATTTTTATATCTCAAAATTTCAATATTTCGTTTTTGGTTGAAATGTATCTTTTCTAAGTTTAAGATTCAAATGTTTGGTTAGAAATTCATCTAGTTTGTTGAGAAATCAATATTTGCAAAGACAGTTGAAAACAATTTTTTTTCGCTCCTTATAAGTGGAGAGGGTGGAAGTCGACATGAAAAAGGTGTGTAGTCCGAAATTGGAAACATTTTAAGCACTGTTTTACTGGTTCAGGTAGTATCAAATGTCAACAATACCAATCGCCATTAGAATGTTCTCGTAAGCGATAGTCATCAAGAACGCAGCGATGAAACCTGGCAGATTCACGAAAATGGTCGTGAGCGGTTATATCGATTCTCCTTCCGCAACCAACAAAATGCAATTAATTCGCAGCACGTATACTGTGATCAATTTCGACACGGTGATCTGCCCACGAATTTTAGAAGCTCTGTGATCAATGCGCTCTAATTGTCGACGCGTTTGTTGCTATTGACATCCCCCTCGTTTCTCTCGAATCAATTGTTTTTTTTCTTTACTTTTCGCAATTCGCTAATTGGAATTTGTTATTCTTTTTTGTGTATCATGATTAAGGGTAACGGAACGAATTACTGAGGGAAAACCGTTTTTAGAGGTAACAGTTGATTTCTTCGAGCCTAAGACTTTAATATGTAGTTTTTTTGAGCTGATGTATGATAAGAATTCAGTGTACAATGTACATGTAAAAATAGTGAAAATAGAAACAATTTTATCTTTGACCTCGGTAAATAGGATCGCCCTTGTTAATTTATTTCGTTAACCTATAAAAAACCCCAAATTTTTCCATTTTTCACATTAAGCGTGTTTTTATATAGATATTGAACACATTTATAATTACGGTTTTTCCTTATTTTCAGAGAATAGTATATTGTGCACCAAAGCAACGAAATAGTCTTTTTATAGCCGAGCGTAAGTTTTTTCAAACACGCGAGACTGTACAAAGATTTCGCTGCCTTGGCACACATGATATTTTATGTAATAAGAATATGGTTTCCACCACGCAGAACAGTGCGCGTCGGTCGAAGTAACGAACGCGCATGCGCACGCTTTTCTCGCGGACAATAAAGTACACTTTATCGGCCTAGGCCGGTAAACTACCCCACCACCAACAAAGCCCTACTTTGCCTCTCGAAGCCACGCCAGGAACGAGGAAACCATACTCGTGTTACATGAAAATAATTATCTTTCTATGATTTCCTACAATGACTGTGTCTACTATCTGAATCTGAGTTAGTAAAAGTTTAACTAATTAAATCAGTGCTAAGAATTTCAAATGATAAATCAGTTTTTATTCAAATTTCATTGACTGAAATTGTAAAATGCATTGTAACAGTCTCACTTAAGCTCAAAATCGTGACGAAGGTTGAATTTTTCGTGTCAGGCTCTCAATTCTTTCAAATGTTGTAACTACACACCTTTGTTACATTGACCCCAACCTTCACATCACATACAAGAAGAAGTCAACAAAACATTTTTTCAACTGTATTGATATTAGCCTTCACAGTCCAAAATTCTCTAAAAACAGACAATACAAGGAGATTTTTCATGAAATTAGGGGAAAAAGTTTGTTTCCAACATAATAGAAGTTTTAACCACATAATTAAATTTTCATCAAATTAGTTGAATTTTCTACCAAATACATGAATTCTAAACTAAAATGACGAACCTTCATAAAACAAAAATGAATTTTTAACAAAGTAGGTTTACATTTTAAACTAAAATCAGTTAAATTCATCCAAAAAGTCGAGTTTTCAACCAAAGAGTATATTTTCAAAAAAATAATTGAATTTTCGGCAAAAGTAATTGAATTTTCATCAAAAAGGTTAAATTATCAACCAAAAAGGATGAATTAAAAAAAAGTTGAATTTTCAAAAAAATAATTCAATTTTCAAACAAATAATAAACTATCTAACAAAAAAAGTCGAATTCTCAACCAAAAATATAATAGTAGGCTTTTCAAGTAAAAATAATGAAGTTGAAAACCAAAATATTTTTAATAATTTAGTTCTCGTTTGAAAGTTCTTATTGAAAACGAGAAAAAGGTAGAAAAGGCGGGATCTGGGGAAAGGAAAAATAAAGGGGAAATTCACCTGCAATAAATGAATAGGAATTTTAATAATATATAGACTTGAAAAATATGGCTTGAATAAACATTTAAGTTAATTTTTAATACGTTTGAAACGTTAGGTTAGAAAACTGTGCATTACTCTCCGACAATAGAGTTAATTTTCTAATGCACACTTTTCGATTTCTGACTATACGTGGTACACACATTTCCGGATCACACAAAGTGTGTCGTACTTTTAAACATATAAGGCCCTGTTTCGTGCCTATTGTTGTCTTATATTTTAAGTATTAATATAATCAAGAAGTTGCACTTTTCATAAAGAATATAAATAAGCAAATAAAATATTTCTAGCATTAAATTCATTTGTTTAGGATCATTCAGAATAAAAGTGTTCAAGAAATCTATAATTACGATTTTGGATGATATGCATGCTTATAGCAATAATGACTAATTCATCACCTACATTTTAAAAACCATTTTCTTCCATGTGAGTATCAAGTATATGTTATGGGTGTGTATATATAGTTCGTGTGCTCAAGCATGATATCACTGCATAATTTGTATGCTTTCAGCAATTTGTGAGTATGTTGAATATAGGTAGCAGCCTAATTACTAGAAGTGTTAACTTTCTATGTAAACGAATAATTACCTGTATTCATAGTAGTGGCCACATCATAAAAGCGTGTTTAAGAGCAGTTACCTATAAATACTGAGTGGTGGTTGCAGCTAAAGACTTTTAGAGTATATTAATTAAAATAAATGTGTGCTTAAAGCTAAAGTAATGCAAAAACATAAAATTAGGGATTCTTAATTCTAAAAACCTTATTTATTGAACTTGCTAGAAAAAAAAAGATTGTACTTTTAGTGCTACATAATGTAGTACATCTATTCTATACAGAATAATTAAAAATTTGTTTCCATGTTCATTCTTATCATTCATCTCAGCATTCCATCTGACTCTTCCAATTTCGATCTGTATTGATATACATAATTACTTTTAATCCTCATTTACTTCTTTTCTTTTGTTCCTTAGCAAAAACACATAAATAGCATTTTTTTTGATACGCTGCAATTTATTTTATAATTATTGAACTTTGAATATAGTAACCCATGTCCACAATCATTTTACCAGATTTTGTACGGCTGGCTGCACGAATATCATCAGCTGGGGCATTATTTCTGAAGGAAAAAGTTTTTGCTGTTGAGACAAATATCTTCGGAGAGGTAGGGAGTGATTTTCTTGCGTTTTTGGGGGTGCCATCGAATTCAGCGACTTAATAACTCTTTTAATATTTTTCACGTTCATTTTATTGATAATACACATTTTCAGAAAAAAGTGTTTGACCTTCAGAAAATAAGGTCAAAAATAATTTTCCCTTTTTTCGAATTTGGACCATTTTTTGTTGTTGCTTTCCTTTAGGCTTAAAGGAAAGCTGAGCTTTTTGAATTCAAGGACCATAATATGAAAAAGTGAGTCGACATTTGTTTATTCATCAAAATAAGCGTTAAGTAGTTTTTTTTGAGGATATCATCTGTTTTGATGATTTACAACTGTTTTAATATTAGTCAAAAATTCTGGCCTTCAAAAGTTTCGATAGGATTCTTTACATTCTTTTCACTCAACACAGGCATTTTTTTAAACATATACTTTTATTATTATTATTATTATTTATTATTATTATACCATTAAGCCATTTCCCTTTCTGGGTAGGCGTCACTTGCTCGGTTGGAAAATAGTATTGTGTTTATGGGTATATAGGTATATAGGTATAAATTAGGTAGGTATATAGGTATGAGGCAGATAGGTATCTAAGTATTAGATATAGATATTTTTAGATTGATCTGGAATTCTCGTGTTATCTATTTAAATTGCACGTTTATTCCGCAACACTGCTCCGACCCAGGTTGTTGATCAATCTCTCTAGCGATCACCCCAAGTGAAGAGCCTCACAAAATTGTTATGTATGGTTCCCCACTTGGGCCCATTAGTATCCAAGGTCTTTGTTTCAGGCGTCATTCACTCTATTGTCACTCTGTTTACAAACTATTTGTCGCCACACTTTTCTGTCGTGATCTCCAAAAATAAGTGTCACAAATTAATTTCACTTTTTTAGAATTTCAACCATTTTTATGTTGTTTAATTTTAGGATTAAAAGAAAGCTTAGGGGGTTTTCCTTTAAAGAACTTTGTGATGAAAAAGTGGGCCGACAATGATTGGTTTATGAAAATAAACTATAAGTACTCTGGTGAACGAGTGCCGACCTCATGAGGCGCTAGAGTATTTAACGCTTATTTTCATAAAAAAATAACTGTTAACCATATCTGTCAATGACAATTTTTCAATGACAAATTTTTTTCACATATATATTGAAAGAGTTTTGAATCATCAAAACAGATGACATACTCAAGAAAAATACTCAAAGCTTATTTTCATAAATAAAAAATGTCGGACGACTTTTTAATCTGAAGGATCTGCAAGAAAAAACGTTCAGTTTTTGTTTAAACCTTACATAGTACAAAAAAAGATAGTCAAAATTAAAAAAAAGATGGCATTTTTTTTTATCTTTATTGGTGAAGGTCAAATATTTATTTTCTCAAAAAAGGCTTATGATCAATTAAAAGAGTTACAAGTCGCTGAATTCGCTGGTATACCCGAAAAACCTAAAAATATCTCCCCCTTCTTCTCGGTAAATATTTGCCTATATGGAAAATTTTTTTCCCCTTAAATTGGCATTCATTAGGACTATACTTTGCCGAAGTTTGAGTCCAATCGGAGAACTTTGGTTTTTTAGATGGTCACTTCAGAAATAATGCACCTGCTTCGGAACCGCAAATTCTGATAAATGTCTGAAAGTACCACGATTTTGTCAATTTTTAATCATTGTCATAAGAAAGTAGTATACAAAAAATTATACACAAAATGTCAGTATTGCATTGACACAACATCAGTTTTTTTGGCTATTGGGTCAAAATGATAGTAAACTTATTTTAATTCTAAACCATCAATAAATAAGAAAGTTCTTTTAAAAATATAAAATAATTGTTTTCTATTATTACCCACTATTGAGTTTATCAATGCTATCCATCAGAAATTATATATCTTATTTTACTAAATAGTTTTTGCATTGTGAAGAAATAAAATTCTTACTCTGATTAAAAATAATAGAATTAATTCAAATTTTTCTCATAGCAGGGTATAATTTAATTTTTTTACCATACCGAATATGAGATCAAGAAGAAACTATTATTACGGAACGATAAGAAATTCCCAATATGGATCTTTTTTCTTCATAATTCTAAAAACGTTACACTTGAGACTAGCAGTGTATTAGACAAATCAATTCTTCATTTGATTTGATCAGATTGTTGGTAATATGATTAAAGGTTTGTGAAGAGTAAAAGCGTCACGCTAGTTGAGGCAAATGATTTCTACGGGAAATGTAACTTCCTTTTCCATATGTATTAATCATTCAAGAGGTAGCACCTGCTTCTGTGTAGTTTTCAAAATTATATGTACAGAACTTAAGTTGAATTTCCGGTTTAAGTCGTCTCAAGTGTCACTTTACATATGCGTATCTGATAGCATCATTTGCTTTCACTAATTTTAATCAGGTTCGAGATGATAATATATATATATATATGTTTATTTAACATTATATATATATATATATATATATATGTATATATATATATATATATATATACTGTAAAAAAATCTTTTTTGTCATATTTAAAATTAGATTGTAATTTCACGCGCAAAATTCAAGAGTAAAATTACTATGTCTGACGATGGAAATTATTCGATCAGTGTTGCACGAAGTCAATTTACGCAAGTGAATAAATTTCAAGGAGTTTATAAATAAACACTTTTTTGGTAAAGTTGCAGTATCTAGCCTAATTTAACAAACGGGTAGTAATGTTAGATCTTGGCATCCTTAGAAAATAAAAACAGGAGTAATATTGCTCTAATAGTGATGAGTTCTATTTGAATAAAAAAGATGCCTTTTTTATTCAAAACGTTATCTAAGAAAAGTAATATGCGCTTTACTTATCCTGCTAGTATTTAAAAATGTATATCCTCACGAACATAACCTCAAACTTGAAATATGCTCCTGGCCATTTACGTCCTGCATTTTTTTACAAAAGTGTGTAAACTTGCATCGTGGCACGCAGATCGAATAATTTCCATAGTGGCAGGATGTAAAATTACACAAAACTTTTTTTACAGTATATACATATATAGTTGAAAGTTTGTCATAAGGACAACCGTAGGATTTCTCCGGGAGCGGGTGCTAATCTGAGCAATTGCACCCGCTCCCAGCGAAATCGCGGTAAAATTTCAGCTTTAACCACGTCTCACGACCATGAGATAGGTGGTTACAGTCTGCGACGAATTAAATACGACATTCCGGCAAAAGTCTCGTGCACCCTGAGGACACGAAGCGACCTAAGGACACGCAGTTGACACGCAGGGATGCTTTTCAGGCTATTAACCAGTGAAACCTTGGAACCTTCAAGAGCGCTGATGATCAAGACGATTAGCTTAACAGAATATTCTGGGTATAACCGTCGCAACTCCCTTATAAGGTATTTATACGTCTCTTTCTTTTCCTTCTCCTTGGCTATGACGTTTTTGTCACCTGGCGCCGAAAACTCGATAACGAAAATGGTTCGTTTCTCGAAGTCAAGGAGAACTATGTCAGGCATCGAGTGCGCAACAGAAACAATATTGTCGAGAATATAAAGTTCCAGTATATGCGGCACTTCTCATTTTCGACAATTGACTCTATTTCCCAAGGAGCGTTTAGCGGAGCGGTATTTGGGCTAATGCCGTAAGAGTGACAGAGATAGTAATAAAGCACTCTTAGTGCCGCATTGTGCCTCTGGATGTAGGTCGTTCCCGCATGAGTTGGACAACTAGATAGTATTGTGTCCTAGATGCTCAGGGTGTGCATGACACGCTCTGCAGCTATCATCGGGAATGTCTTGGCTCAAAATGTGGTGACGGTATGCTAGAGTGGGCATAACACCGTCTTGACATGCCAAAATGAAACCCTCCGCGCCCGACTTCAATCCACGTGATTTAAGGGAAGCAAACGTTAGCTCATACGATATCGACAGATCCTCCACATTTCTGTGGAAGATGCAGTGCATCCTCTTGTCGAGGACCTGTTCGCGGAAATTTTTCTCCTGCGCTTTCTTAATCTGGGCCTTCAGGAGTGAGTACTCGAGATGGATAAGATTTGTTGCATTTTGCTCACTCCTGATTTTGAAGTCAAGGCCGAGTGTTTCAACAGTCTCCTCCGCTGCTTTGTACAGAAACGCCCCTTTGTCCACTTTTTCGTGTTTCCTGACCATTTTAAGAAGAGCGGCTATATGTGCTGTACCCAGAATAATCCTATTGTGAGGACATTCAAGATTCAGTATTCTGCTACCCGATATCGAGGGTCAGACAAAAACGGTTGATTTTCTCTGACCCACCTCTATCTCCGCTCCAGACTTCTCCTAGCGTTAGATAGTACTCGTATTCTGTCAACAATATGCTGCCTGATGCTTTGACTTGTTGAGTGTGTGATGATGGATCCGCAGTCCGCGCGGGAACTGTCGAACCTTGGCAGTGAAATTGCTGCCAGATGTTATGTAGTCAATCACACACTGAATGCGGGACGTGTACTAACTTGCCCAGCCTATCTTTGTGCTGAGTTGATGCATTCGTCTTTTGGTCTTATGATCAACCGTTCGTTTTGTTTCACAGTTTGCATCTGCCAAAGCTCTCGCTGCATTATACACACTACAATTGATAGTCTAGAGGTTGGATTCTTCGGAAAAATCTCTACGAAGTTCGTCATCCAGTTCAGCCAGATCTTTGGGCTTGAGAGAAACCTGAATATTGATGTTTCTCCGGTTCCTGAAGCATCGCTTTTCCTCTATTGGATGCCTGATCGCGGGCATATATATATTTATGTATAAATATAAATAAATAAATATATATATATATATAAATATGCGGTGGTTAAACAACCGCCACAGGGTCTCACTGGGAGGAACTGTCATCTAAAAATGACACGGGCCACCAGTAGAACCGCGGTAAATCACACCTATGGTCATGTCTCACGACCGTGAGATGTGTGGCCACAGGGCACGATGAAATCACAACGACAGGCCGGCGAAACCCTCGTGTGTCTTGAGGACACGAAGAGACCCAAGGATAACAGCTTTCTGCATCCATCTCATAAGTGCCTTGGCATATTTTTGGCACGCGGGTATGGCTTTAAGGTTTCGAACCAGTAATAGTTTCGCACCTTCCAAAGCACCTATCACAAGGACAACTACTTGTACCGAATATTTTGGGTACAGTCGTTGCAGCTCTCTTTTAAGGTCTTGATACCTCTCCTCCTTTTCTTTCTCCTTGGCAGTGATGTTGTATTTGGACGGAGCCGAGAATTCGATCACGAATATAGCGCGTTTCTCGAAGTCTTGGAGCAATATGTCAGGCCTCGTGTGCAATAGAGACTGCTGTCCAAAAATCGTAGTTCCAGAAAATTAGGTACTCCTCGTTTTGGACAATTGACTCTATCTCCCTTGGAGCGTTCGGCAGGGCAGTGTCGCGAATAAGACCGTAAGAGCGACAAAGCTAGTAATAAAGCACTCTTAGGGCTGCATTATGTCTATACATATCCGTCGTTCCTACGTGAGTCGGACACCCCGATAGTATGTATTCTAGGGACTCAGCGTGTGCATGATACGCTCTGCACCTATCATTGGGAACTTTTTGACATAACATTCGGTCACGGTATGCTTAGGTGTAAATGACACCGTCCTGCCATGCGAGAATGAAACCCTCTGTACCTGCATTGAGCCCTGATGATCGGAGGAAAGCAAAACTTTGCTCCTTCGACAAGGACTGTTTTTCAACATTTCTGTGAAAGTTTCCGTGCATTTTCTGGTCGAGTAGCTGTTGGTGAAATTTTTGAACCTCTGCTTTCTCAACTTCGGCTTTTAGAAGTCAAGTATCTAGATAGTGTAATGCACTTTCCTCACTTCTGATGTTAAAATTCAGGCCAAGGGTCTCGGCCGCTTGCTCCTCGGCTTTGTAAAGGAACGCTCCTTCGCCAATGATCTCGTGGTTCGTGACCATTTTTAGGAGAGGATCTCTGCCATTTGCAACGATGTAAGCTGTGCTTAGAACAATTCGGATATGAAGACACTGGCGATTCAGAAGTCCGCGTACGCCTTGACGGCGTGAAATATATAATCGGGGAACTGACGAATTGATATGCAAGCTTTCATGCATATGCATGAACTTACGTGTGGTGATATCAAGGGCCTTAAGCTCGTTCTTCGTCCATTGAACCACCCTAAAAAAGTAGAGTAGAACTGAAAGGGCAATCATGTTAGTCGCAGATACCTTGTTCAATCCCGACAGATTGGGAGATCAAATCTTTCGAAGAAGATGCTTGTATCTGCTTCGGTGAGACTCCTTCACTGATGATACGTCCTGAATCCGGCTTCGAGGCACGCCCAGGTATGTATAGGTCTCTCTAGTATTAAGATGTCTAATAACACTCATATCCACAAGCTCAGGGTCCTTGGGAACGCCAGTAATCTTTCCTTGTGCCATTTTTTTTAGATGGCAGTTGCTCTCAGTGGCACCCTGCGGTGGTTGTTCAACTCTTTTTTTAAATTATATATATAATTTTGTATGTTTTTAGTGATGGATTTCTCATATTATATAAATAATGAATAATTTGTGGGTAATATAAACGGAATAATATAGAAGAACTTCTGTTAATTATACTTGTAAATTCTCTGGTAAATAAAAGCGCACAAAGGATGCATGAATAATCATCTATTAATTCGATTCTGTCAAAGCATTTTAATTCAATCAAGGTTCTGATGGCACGATTTGTTGAACTGAGTGAAAAGGCCATTTAATTTCCACGAAAGGCATTTATGATTTAACTTAATGAAAAGTCCACCTTCGTTTATGGAATCACTAATTTTGAATCATGCATTGAATTAATCGACATGTCGATGATGTTACGACATCACAACTTTCGTGAACGGTAGGCCTAATTATATATATATATATATATATATATATATATATATATATATATATATATATCCTACTATTTATTATAGAGGATCATTACCAAACGAGTTTATATTTTTGAAATATCTGAATCTATTTTCAATGAAATTATAGAAGTAGTTCAAGTTATCTTGTAAAAAGGATCACTTTAAAAAGATGAAATTGGAAGGAAACTAGCATTGAGACAGACCCAGAAATTGCCGTGCTTCCGCGGAGAGACCGTGAATATAACAGCAGTCATTCGGGTAACAGTAAAAGTGCTATGAAATCTTGGAGAATTTTAATTGAGACCGTGACAATTCGTGCGAAAAAATGCAGAATCTGCGTCGAAGGCGCAAATTTCCGTTTTCCGCGCACGGCCGAGCTCCTGCACATTCTTGAAGAAACAAGTTGAGAAGCGCCAATGAAAGCCTCGATGAGAGAAAATAAAAGAAAAAGTGAAACCAGTTAAAAAAATGAGCAGGCACTATGCATACTAGAAAAACCAACTGACGTTCATACATGCAGTTGCGTACGAGTTGCGCAAAAGTTCCGTTATATGTTGTGCTGGTGCCTCTAGCAGTGACCATTACTTCTGCTAATGAAAATGTAACGTGAATCTCTCCCACATTCCTTCATGTATTCTACCTCCGCCAAAAATAATTCAGATTAAAAATTGCATCACATCTCGTTACACAGATATTTGACTCTTTTTTAAAGTCTTCTTTCTAGATAAAAGACATTCACGAGAAAATGAATTCATTCCTCATCAATTCTTGTTTTCCTTAAGAGACATTATAAACAGTTATAATCAGTCCCTGCACTTCCTTAAATAATAACTTTATAATGTTCAACAGCTTAGCAAAATAATAATATGTTGAGAAGTTTCTGTGCATATTGTTTTGGAAGTTCATCCTCTTTAGTAAATTGAAATTGAAAAAAACACATATTTCTTTGTCAAAAATACTCCCTATACAATTAATCGGATTATTCGGAAAGATCTTAGCATATTTTAATTGATTCCGTACTTCTCAAATCCAAACCGGAAACCATTATCCAAAGGATTATTGAAAAGTGCATGAGATATTCATCGTCGAATGTGTCACGGTGGGCTTCAATGAAACTCAATCAAAAGGTCTTTCATCTCTCGGCTTTTTCCTATTATCATTAAGGGGATACCTCCGCATCATTTCAAGATCAGAATGAAAAAAGTCCTTGTCTATACTCGTATTATAGTTTTGCGAAAATAATACTGAAGTGGTAAATTGTTGAATTGAACTATTTATTTTTCACCTTAAAAGAGGGTATAGATATGTTAACTATTTCGCGATAACCAAATAACTTTAAAATTTATAAAAATATGTGAAAAAAGTTGAAAAAATATAAGGGCATAAAATTTCCTGCAGAACAAAAAAAATTGAACATTACACCTCAAATATTTGAGGAGATGTAGCTATCGAAATTTATTTTATATAAAAAAATGTTACTGAAAAAATGGTCAATTAAATTTTTTTCAATTACTTAGTTCCTGTTCATCGCTGTTGAAAGTTATTACAGAATAAGTCGAAGTGCACTGAATTTCCTAAATTGATTATTATTACTCAGTCAATAATTCCAAAAATCAAGTGGCCAACAAAAACGCTCAATTTTGCAAAACCAAATCTAGTACTATTTTCTGAAATAAACTCTTTTGAATTCCGAGCATATCCATTTCTGATTTACATCTGAGAACCGCTGAAGTTGTTCAAAAACGTTACGAGCTATTCAGACAGCCCAACATAAAAAACTTGTTACGTAATTTCATTAATTTTTGTAATAATATTTACAGGGCTCTTTAAATTTTGAATATATCGTCTATGAAACTGCCTTTCATAAACAGGTGTTAAAAAAATCTTTCAAATTAAATTTTTTTCATTTTATCACAGATCTAAATACTAAAAGTTATTAACGTTATTGATCATTTTCCGAATTGTAAAATTAAAATAAGAGAACGATTTTTGTTGTGCGTGTGGAGACTAAGATATGAGTAAAGATAGGAGAAATAAAAGGAGACAAATTCTTGATAGAAAGGTGGCTTACACAAGGGTGTCCTTTGAGCCCACTCCTATTGAGTGTTATATTAGCAGACATGGTACAGAACATGATGAGGAATGGAAAAGTGGGGACAAATATTGAAAACAGGCAATGTGTATTTACTAGCATATGCAGATAACGTAACAACAGTACCATATGATGAAAGAGGGATGGATCTGATGATAACAGTTTTCGAAAAGTTCGTGAGCGTTGGTGAAGTTGATGGAAGAGTTTCGCTACCTAGGATTTTGAGTGTGGATGCTTTACGTGTTATTCTGGTCAGCGTTAAACTATGAAGTGGAAATTTGGGGATGGAAAGTGTATAAAGGAGTGGAATGTCTGCAAGGAGAGATTTTTGCGATGAGTCATTGGGATGAGTTGGAGCCGCCCAAGTTATATGCTGAGGAAAGAAGTAGGACCAGAGAAAAGGGTGGTCAGCCAATTGAAAAGATCCTTGCATTTTAAAGAGAAACTAAGAATGGGTGAAGAAAAGAGGATTGCACGAAATTTTGTCCAGGAGGTTATGGATAAGGAGAGGAGGGGTAACGCGGGATGTTCGAAATGGGATGAAGAGAGATACGTAATGAGGTTTGAATGTGAAATACAAATGATGTGTGAAGATTGGCAGGGAATAAAGCCAGAGATTAATGCAAGGCGAGTAAAAATGAAGAAAATTGCGGATTTAATATACAATAGCTGATATAGAATGGTTAAGAGGGAGGGGAAGCTAGAGTACCTGAAAATGATTATATAAAGCGAACAAATGAAACAGAGTGGTGAGTTTCAGAATGCGAGAGGTTTTAAGAGCATTTACAATTGGATGAATAAAGAGGAGAATCGGTGTATGAATTATGGTTGCATGTGTTACACAGGTGTAAAGATGACGACCGAGGAGGAGAGGGCATGGAATAGAGAGTAAAGTGGATTTTGTTTGGAAATGGTCAGGATGAGGAATAGATGAAGTAGCTGGAAGATTTGAGAAATTTGATTGCACATGGAAGAGAAAAGTGAAAAAATAACTCCTAAAGAAGGAGAATAAGGAAGTAATGTTGTGGAATAGAGTCAATATTTTTAGATTGGTAGTCGTAAGAGAAAATCGAAACTTAGGGCAAGGTCGCAAGCATTTAGGAATAAGAATAATTGTTGAGGCGATATGTAACAAATAGTTAGTAGAATAGTATATGAGTTTTTTTAAAAACATGTAATGGTTATATGAAGACTCTCAACCCGTAAAAGGGAGAGTGTATAAATAAAATAAAGAATAAAAAAGTCAGAAAATGATTTTTTTCGAAGTCATTTTTTTGACCAAAACATTTGGCACTTACTTTGCTTTTTCTGCAGATACTCAAGTCTCCCCTAATGATCTTTTTAAAGTGCAAACTTCTCTCGAGACGAATACATATATTTAAAATAATATCTTCTCTGTTATCATTAAAGCCAAATCGATTATACATTAACGAGAGGAAACGAGAATAAAAGGAATTTGCAATTCTTTCTGGGAGACCAAAAAAATGACAAGAGAACACATTTCCGATTGCGGTCGTATTTCGACTAGCTGAACTAATACGAGACTATTTTTACAGGACAAATGCCTTGTCCTCTTCTCGTGCAACGATGCGCGATCCTGAAAGCTGCGGAGCTCGGTTCAAGTGTAAATTGAAGTAGACACTCGAACCAGGTCAGCTTGGGGTTTATGTATATGGGTATGGGTATGGATATAGATGGCATTTTACGATTAAACGATTGCCTGAAGAAGTAGATTTTCTGACAAGGGTGGTCATTATTTGTTAACCCGTTTTGTTGAAATTAGTCTGCGCCATTCGCATTCGCTCTTCGAGTCGACAGCTCTTTTTAATCTGTGGCGAGATTATAGTTTCTGCTGGATTTCCAACATCATTATTCGAATAATTAATCCTATTAACACTTTTTTTAGATTCATATCCCGCACGTTATAGTGATCTGTATCAGATATGAGTAGATCGTATATTGTGAGCTATAATTGGCGTTTATTATGCGTTTGTTTTATACGTAACGCGTTCACAGCGAGACTAATTGGTTGAATGGTCTAATGTTTTCACACTTAAGTCTGTCGTTTAGCGGAAAGTGTTTATGTTCTGTGAATCTAAGCGATATTTAAATATGCTTTTTAATGTGAGTGATTTAGGGACCACTTCCTTTTTTGGCGTGAAAATTGTTTGTAATTTATTGTTTCATGTTATAAAGGAACATGGTCTTTATTATTTGTAATGCTTTGTTAATTATAATTACCGTTAAGACAGAAATTCTTCTTTTATATTTAATTTCAAGTACATTGAACTTTGGAAATGAAGAAATAACTGATAATGTTAACATATTGATACTCGAAATAACAAAATATAGGTAATTTGAAATCAAACATTAGAAAATTTAGTATTAGGTACAGGATTTATATAATTTTCTATTTATTCTTCTTTATAAGGATATGTCATGCAAGTTCTATTAAGTTTTGTAAAAGCATATACCTCTTTATGTTTTGACAAAATTTTGGAACGTATTTTGAAACAACAAGATTGGGAATTTTCAGAATTTTGAATCAACTCTATGGAAAGAGAATTTAAGGTGTTTTACGTATATTATTTTTGAAAGTATATGTAGCATTATTCAACAGTTAGTAAACTTAAGTTTTAATTTAGCTAGATATAATTAAGCCTATTGCACTTTCGTAGCAAACTGGATTGGTTAACTTCAAAGTCTGGTGTTGGTATCTTCTTGAAATAAATTTAGATTTAACTTGAACAAATGTTTTAATGATTGAAGTTTTGTTTTTAGGCTTTCGTAGCCACTCAGAGAAAAAGTTATCTTGAAACAAAAGCATCGTCCTCTTGCCTGTTTTTATGTGAACGACGTGAATATATTTTTTACACAAACAGAATTATGTGAAGTTAGTCGCATAAGGAAAATTTTTACTGCAAAAGGATTCCTGTTGAGACAAATGTAAATCCTCGCAACCTTAAATTTAAGAGGAAATTCTATTCACGTCAAGAAACATCCTTTTGTCACAAGAGGACATTTCTCGGAGTGTCCCCGGGCTGAAACCCTTATGCTTTCGGTCGGGTGTCCGTCCGTCCATCGTACAAAAGGGCGTAAGTGCCAACATTTATTTTATTGAAATTTTTTTTCAAAAGGGCATAAGCGCAAAAAAAATTGTTTTCATAACATTTTTTTTCAACCATTTTTTTTTTCAAATTTTTGTTTCAACAATTTTTTTTCCAAAAAAATTTGTTCACAAGATTTAAAAATCTTTTATTTTAAGGTTATATCAAGACTTAAATTAACGTCTTAATAGGCTACAAAACCCTTTCTTGTAGGCGCTCGGCGCCTACTTTGACTAATTTTTTTGTTTTGGGCAGCAAACGGTGGGGTGGAGGGGGTCTTAACTCCACTCTATACAATATAAAATTAGTATTTTTCGTTAAATTCTCCTAACATAATTTTTTCAGAAGGGCGTTGCAAAAAATAGCGTGTGATAGATGTGCGTATAGATGATTGCTAACTCGTGTGATTGCATCATTCGCCTGTGGCTCGAAGCACTCGTCTTCGTTTTCGCACTCGCTTCGCTCGTGCGCTAACCACCGGCTCATGCTTCAAGCCTCCGGCTTATGCTGCAAAATTCACACTCGCACGCAATCACCTATTTTACGCACTTGTATCACAAATAACTATTTTGTACCTAGGCCTGGGACTGCTTATTCAGATATTGCAAAATAATCTACAAATTTTATTTTTCATGAATACTTTACTATTTGTTCTTTTTTTTTGCACTAATTTTGATACTCAGCTACCCTGAAAAATGTATAATTTCAATAAATTTATATTATTACAATTTATAATATTCGTTGATATTCAAGCAGATGTGTTTTTATTGTCTTTTTTTATAATTAAAAAAAGTTCGCATCCTTTGAAAAACAATTTTGTTAATTATTATTTTATTGCACTTGGTGTCGTTTTTCAGAAACCTCATTTATCTATTTTTAAGTTATTTTTTACGATATAAATAAAAAATACGCATCCTATCAAAAAATGATTTATAACAAATTTGTAGCTCTTCTTCGGCTGAATAATTTTTATGGATTTATTTTTTGTCTTGCCTTTTTTTGTTTGTCCAAAAATTCAATTTTTTATTATTAATGTTATTTTCTACGATAGAAACAAAAATTACACTTCCTATCAAAAAATGATCAATACAATTTTTTTTTTGGTTGAACAACTTTTGTTTGTCTATTTTTTTCGTAGCTTGTATCGTTTATCCAAAAATGTAATCTTTTTTATTATTCATATCGTTTTTTATGAATAAAACAAAAACTACGCGCCCTATCAACAAGTTATTATCACAAATTTGTAAATCTTTTTTGGGAGCATAATTTTTGTTTACAGATCTTTTTTCTTATCTTGCATAGTTTGTCCGCAAAATAGAATTTTCCTTTTTTTATTATTTTCTGTGCCATCATTTCATTTTCGTTTGATTTTAAAAATTTTTTAAATGCTATAACTCTGATCATTTTCTTTATTACAAGAAAAGTCACAAAGATAAATTGTTCAGCTTGCTGAGTACTACGAATAGCCGTACGTAAAATTTTTAAATCTTGAAAAAAATTATCCTTTCTTTTTACACCCTTATAAAGTATGCCAAAGCGCAATCCAACCCAATAATTCTGTCGGAAGTTATCGTGTTCACAGACGACGTCAACGACGACCACAGACAGACAAACAGACAACGACGACCACAGACAGACAAGCAGACAACGACGTAAAAACTACTTTTTCACAATACGAACATTGAAAATGGCGGCTTTCGCAGACTCCGAAGTGGGGCGAAAGTGGGGGTATGCAGGTGAGCGGGTTTGTAATAAGAGGTTGGCCGTACTCGAGCCCCCTCGTGCAGCTACCTTCATGCTCGTTTGCATTCGCTCGGTTTCGCCCCTTCCCACGTAATATACTATTTCTGATTCAGGGGGCCTCGAAATGTCGACATTGGACGGAATCCGCGAAAGTCATGTTTCACGTAAAACCAATACCTTCGCATTGAGGTGAGAATGTAAAAGTTAATTTTTCCATCGATGGTAGGTCATCGAAAAAGAAGAGAAATGTATATTTTTACTTACTAAGCTATATGTATAAGGGGTGAAGAACCCTTTAAGCTTCACCCCTAAACACGAAATTTTGTCTGTTTCAATGATAAGACCTGAAAAAGATAACTTTCAGATTTTCTGTTCCAGATGTAATTACGTGTCTATATCTTCCTTTTCCGCCTTCTTTTTTCTAACTACATGAAATACCTAGCTGAAATTTTGGGAAATGACTAAGCATCTATTAGGATTGACTTCTGGCCCATCCAAATTTGTATTTTGTTTGCCTAATACAATTTTGTTAATCCTTAACTTATGTAATTAACAACAGGAGTTTAGTAACCTCACTTGAACCAAGGCACTATGGCCCTGCTCCCAATTAAAATCTAAGTTAAAGATTAATACAATTTCACTAATAAATAAATAAAAATAAAACAATCTCAAACGGGCCAAATAGCTACGCTTCGATGAATTGTCTGTTATTGCCTAATATTTCAGAAAGATATCTCATATTGTTTAAAAGTAAGAAGGCAAAGAAGAAAGACACGGGATAGTCGGTAATTCTTGAATTCATAGAAATAGCATATGTCCTTAAGAATTAAACAATTCTTAAATAGAAGGCTTTCAGAGAAAAAATTGAAACCATCTTACTCTTTCAACGACCAGAATTAAAAATTTATTCGATTCAATTATATCGCTCAAATCTCTCCCTTCCATACGTTCCCACCCCTACTACCACTGGCTCTACTTCTGCTCCACATAGATTCCCCGTCCCAACAACCCCTAAAACCATACTATTACTACCCCCCTCACGCCCGCTCCACTAGTTCCCCTATTTCCCATATCGGGGGAAAAATACGATGGACGGACGGACGGACTGACACCTGACCGAAACTATGAGGGTTTTTGCCTAGGACCACAAAACCCTAAAGATGACTAAACCTGGAAAAGAACATATGCAAATACTTCTACTTAAAACTGAAATAAAGAATGAGAAAGAGGAAATAGATTCAACCTTCAAACTCCCATCCTTTTTTCTGTCTATCTATTTTCAATTTTTAACGTTTTTAAATAAAAAATACTTATATATTTACTTATTTCATGGTTTTCATCGTGCACCATTATCAGTGCAACAATATTTATCTTTATTCTCATATTCCTTAATCTTTAAACAAAACATATTTACAAAAAATTATGAAGGAAGTCGTCATATTTTATTTCCTCTTTCTTTGTTTTTTTCCCTTCATTTTTGCATTTGGAGCTTAAGTTTGGATTTTAAATCGACATTTAGTATTTATTTAATCAAAAATTAATTTCTATATTTGGGCCGTTGAATTGGATTAATTTTAATTTGAGCGTCCCTTTTTATTCAGTACAAAGGTATAAAACTCAAAAGGAAATTTCAGAAAGAAAAAAAAATTGAAATTGCTCTATGACATACTTGAAATGTCTTGCATAGTAAACCAAGCTGGTATTTTCCTATCTTCCAGTAACTGTTGCGTGGTCACTTGACAGATTTATATCATGCATATTGCGTACTCAAGACGCACGTACGCGATACGATACGCACGAGTGGCATATGAAGAATTGATACATTTTGTCGATAGTAGAGGGAAAAAAAACAACAGAGAAAGAGCAATCCTATTCTTCAGATACACGGCAGTCGATTTCCAGTTGACTCCTCTAATTGATGTAATCTATTTTCGAGCCCCCTAACGATCATTAAGGATTTTAATTTAATTACCTTTTTCAGAATCGCCTCCTCTTTTGCGTATTAGCGTCCAGTAAAAAAGAATAATCGTCGGTAAACCTGATTTCCTATTTGATAACTGACATTTAAACTTTTTTTCATATACTTATTCTTGAAATGTTTTAAATTTTGAATACAAATCATTCTTTAATGCAGTTCACGTTGCACCAAAACCAAATTTAATTGAAAGGATTTTGCATATGGAATTTTCTGGTTAATTGTGGTTCAACGGCACTTCATGAAAGTTTCAAAAGCAAATTTAAAATCAAAGCCTAAGCTCTGTTTGGAAAAAATCTATTCTTGTTTTTGTTACAATGTTTGTTAAATATTGATTACATTTTTTTCTTTATTCAATTTTATAGTTTTTTACATGCTAAAGTATGAAAGAGACCATAATTAAAAAAATTATTTCAAAAATCAAGCTCATCAACGTACCTCCTAATTTTTCATTTGTTTCAAGTTCTTGGTTGCGGAAACTTAATTTCCGTATTCAAGTTAATTTTGAGCGATTTCTTGGAATAAAATAAAAAATTAGCATTTGATTCGGTCAGCATGAACTTTTTCAAGCTATAGTTTCAAAAATAGTTTTGAAATGATGACCTACATCATATTTAGAATGTACAAAACTATAACATTAAACAAAAAATAAAAATAAATCTAGAAAGTAACATCAAATTGTATGCTAATTCTACATGTAATACATTTTGAAACACAAAAATTAACTTTTCTCAACAAGAGTTTAGGCGATTATTATAAGTTTGTTCTGAAAATGTTCGTGGGTATAATTAACCAATAAATCGCATATGCAAACATCTTTTAATTAAAATTCTAGCCCCGTCGTGAATTCAAACTTAAACATTTCAGATTTTTATTTCTTTATATACAAATATAAAACAAGATTGCTATAATCCCAATCTGAAATTGAAGTCATTTGTCAAAAAGAGGCCTGAGTAGGGTTTCGGTGAAAGTAAAACTAAGAAGTCGTGCATAAAAAGCGTTACCAATATTAGGCTATTTTTGACCCCCTTCCGTGCCCCCTCGTTGAAGACCGTCGTTTTTTACACTCCCCCCCCCCACCCAAATTAACGTATCCCAAAATTCTTTCGAAATATAGAAAAGCGGGTGATTTTTTACGAAAATCGGGTAATACGGAAGGAATATATTTTTTGAAAAATTAATGTAAGTACCATATTGAATTCAATATAAAACACTTTAAATTTCTAAGACTTTAGGTCAAAATAAATATTGGATTTTAAATAAACAAGATTAATTCTCTAACAAAAAAAAAAACGAATTTCCAACAAAATAAATCAATTTTCATCTTACAAAAAAAACGACAAATTTCTACCCAAAAATGGAATATTGAAATTTTTAGATAAAAAAAAAAGTTTTTATCCAAAATAAAACAAACTTTCAAAAAAAAGTTGTATTTGAAACCGATGAGTTGAATCTTGAAAAAATCTGAATTTTTAACAAACAAGTTCAAATTCGAACCAAGTAGTTGAATTTTCAACTAAAAAATATCATTTTTTAACAAAAAAGTTATTTTTCCACCAAAAAGTTTAATTTTTTACTAAATAGTAGAATCCTCAACCAAACCAGATTATATATATATATATATATATATATATATATATATATATATATATATGTATAGACTGTACGTTGTCACCTCCGTGTAGTTGACTCTACGTTCTCGCCTCCTCTATTTTCCGTGAATATATTTAAAATTCATATGCATATATATGTTAAGGGGGGCCTTCTGATCAGGTTTCTCAAAAGAGGGGTAACAATTTTTCATTTTGGAATTTATATATATTTGTGATACTGGATGTACGAAGTGACCTCCTCTATATATAAGGAAGCGCGGTAGACGTTATACGTACTCACCTCAAGCGGTGTTGCCACGTCTGGGAGGTAGAATTCTTACCTGGCGTCCATGTCTCCCAGGTATCTATGTGATCTGACAATTGATTCATAATCAGAGAACTAAGCTCATTCGAAATATCATTAGTTTAGAAGAAATTATTTCTTAAACAGTTATTTATTATAATATGTCGCTTCAGAGATCTCTCGTAAATTCGTTTTTGGCGCTAATTATGATTTGCTTGCGGTTTTTTAAATTCAAATTTCTACTGATACATGAAATACTAATTTATACTGACAATTAGATGCCTAAATAAATTGTTCAAACAATTTACTATTGTTTTTAGCAATTTTCGCTTAGAATAGAGTTCGAAAGTCGCATTTTTTTTTTAAATTGCACTTTTTGTCCAATTTTCAATGAGAGCGAGTTGATACATAATTTATGTTGATAAAAAATTGTTTAACATATTTGTTATTATTGTTAAAGATATTCTCTTTCAATAATGCTAGAAACCGCGGTTTTTTCTAAAACTTGTAACTTTTTGTCCACTTATCACTTGAAATGAGTTAATATTCATTTTGGTTCAGAAAAAAATTGTTTAAACAAATTGCTATTGTTATTAGCTATCTTCTCTTAGATAAATGCTAGAAAATTGCGGTTTTCTATAACATTTTTGACTTTTTTTTTAATTTCTGATTAAAGTAAAGTGATATTCAATCAAATTTAACAACAATAATTGTTCGAACAATTTATTATTATTGCTAATGATATTATCTTTGCTTCATGGTAGAAAGTTGCTGTTTTTTCTGAAATTTTCAACTATTTGTCTATTTTTCAGCTGGAGTGACCTAATAATCATTTGAGTTGAGCAAAAATAATTGTACAAAAAAATTATTGTTGTTTATAACTATCTTCATCTATATTATTGCCAGATAGTTGCGGTTTTCTTCTCAAATTTTTAACTTTTTGTCCACTTTAAACTTAGTGAGGTGGTAGAACTAGATCATTTAATGACTTGTGAAAGTTTTGTTTTGCATTACAACCAGAAGTTTATTTTTAAACGTAATAGAAAAATTTGGAGTTGCAAATATTTTAATATTAGCTCCGGAAGGGGAAAGGGGGGATCCTTCCTCGGAGAAAATGCGTCTCGTCGGAGACAATATACAATTGAGGTTGGTCAAAATTTGTTACCGGAAATTTGTTTCAATACACACAAAAAATACATTTTTTCGGTTTAAAAAAAATGATATTCAGAGGTGTCGCAAGCCCTTGAAGTTTAGTACGTATTTCCCATCAGGAAAAGAGACGTTTTTGTACATTTTATTTAGAATCGTCAATATTAGCTGAATGGAGTTGAAATTCAATACTTCTCTTCACAAATAGCCATAGAATACAAGTCAAATATATTCATTATCAAATACCACCCACCTAAGTCTGTTTTATAGGGTCCCAAAAGAACCCATACGTGATAAGTGCCAAGAGTAATGCTAGAAAGTTTTTTTTTGTAATCTTGATTTTGCTTTGACTTTTCAGTGGTGAACAAATAACAAGTGAACCTTAACAAAAATAATTTTTGAAATGATATTTTACTTTTTTAAGTGAATTAATTTGTAATTGAACATATTTTGATATCAGCCCCCCCCCCCAGCAAAATATACTCACGAAAAAAAAAGATTGTTCAAAATATGTTTTTCTCTCATGTTTATATAGTATTTGTTCATAACTAACAAGGCAAAGCAAAGTCAACCATTTCAGAAAAAAACCGGAACTTTCTAACACTTATCTGAGAGGAGATAGTTTTTAAAAATAGTAAATTGTTTAAACAACTATTTTCATTAACTTGCATTGATTATCACATCACTAAGTGAAGGGTGCCAAAAAGTTAAAAATTGCAGGAAAAAAGCGCAACTATCTGACATTAATATATATGATATTAATATAGTTTTCAAACTAGAATGAAAAGATCTATCAGAGTCGAAAAGACATGTTAAATTTCTATGTTGTTTCAGCTACTGCACATATCGAATTTTTCCTCTCGATAAATTCTTGATAAAGGGCATCACAGGTTTTGAAAGTTCAAATACGCCCATCTTTAGAATGAAATTTTCTTTAAATTTGTGAAATACGTGTCGTCTAAAATCCTTTTTAAAAAAACATATTTCTTGCAAAAATGATTCTATGCCTTGAGCATGCACAGCCTGCCCGTCTGGAAATTAATTCAGCCAACTAAAATAATGACACAATATTACATACATATTGAAAATGGTAATTTAGTTACACTATCAAATCATTTAAAATTGCAAAATTTGCTGAGTTGTTTCGTTTCAATGTTAAATACAAATATTTTCTGCTTTTTTCAATTTAAATGGTGCAATTTAAAAAATTGGAAGCATAGCGATCTTCTTTTGCATTATATTTAAAAATTTCCAACGTAATAATATTTAAACTTTTAGTTGAAGATTTTCACGAATGAATCATTTTAAATATATTTGATTGGAAGATTCAAAGAATAAATAATGATTCTGAATGAAGTGTTGAAAGCTAAACGATTTATATTTAAAAAGTTAGAAATTATATTTAAAAAGTTAGAAATTATATGTTACTTAGAATCAAAACAGATGAAAAGTGTTTGATATGAAATTGAGACCTTGGTAATTGAATGCATTTTTTTAATTCTGACTGGTTAAAATTTTAGAGTTTCCAATTTTCATGTTGAACGCTGAATTTTCCATCTTTCTCTTTCAACAGTATTAATTTTGCAATTGAAATTGAAATTTTGAAATTTAGAACAGTATAGTTGACAATTTGCAGAATATTAATTTCCAGACGATTTTAATTTACTTGAAACAATTTAAAATTCAAAGGTGAAGAGTATAAAATTGTTATAATATCGCAATTCTAGGCAATTGAAAATTGGATCAGTTCTAAATGATTTGAGATTGGCTCAATTTTCAACGCTCCGTATTAGAAATGTTTTTATTTTTATTGTTGCGTACTCAAAATTTCTTAATTTCTTACATTTTTTTAGAATAATTAAATTGTAAAGGTCTATATAATTGAAAATTTTTTCAGCTTATACTAACAATTTGAAATTCTGAAATTTCAGAAGCTTTGACTTTGAACGATTCAATTCAGTTTATCAGTTTTTAATTGTAGAATTATAATCAGTTTTAATTTTGGATTGTTGAAATTCCAAAGTTTAACATTTTTAATTATTATTATTTGAACGCTTCCAATGATAAATAACACAACTCGGATTTAGTTGAATTTCACATGATCCAATTTTAAAAATAGATTTTTCAATTATGAACGCTTTGAAGTAGTACTGATACGATAAAAACTCCTTTCTAATGAAACTGTCCAATTTTGAAAACTTTCTTTCAAAATTTTCCTATTTTGAGAGCATCTGATGAAAATTTTTCCAATTCAAAGTTATTAAATTCTAAACGCTCTTATTAAGAAGTGATACAAGTTAAATTCTTTTCTATTACATTAGAAATATTGTGCTTTTGTCCAAATTTCACCTAGGTCATCTAAAATTGTTTGATTTGGAACGTATTTAATTTAGAATCGTTTAATATATACCTTTTTTGAATTCCAAATGCTTCTAATCAGGAATCATGAATTATTGTTTCGGAAAATTGTTAATACCTTGATATTTGAAGAAATTTATTAACGTATTTTCGAATTTTTTAAATGTTATGAAACAAAAATCCAGGCATTTACAGCCAGTTCATAAAAAATGCACGTTCCCTCTTGAAATATTTTTGAACCTTTTCGCTGATTGCCTCAAATAACATCTCTAACGTTTTCAGTATATAAATATATAAATAGTCCCAACGGCTAATATAACACAAATTTATTCATAATATTTCAAATTAGAATATTCAAAAATGGACAAATCTACATTTAAATCGTATACTGACTACTGTTGCAAATTTGTATAATTTCCAAACAGATGCCTGAACAATTCTTGATATATTTCAACTTGAATATCTCTTAAAAATTGAATATATTATGTTGAAAGAGTGCTAAAATCATCAATTTGAGAAAAATGTAATTTTCTTTTTACTAAATATATATCATCCATTATTCAGTTTTATAGTATACGCTGAAACAAATAGAAATTAGAAGGATGATCTACGAATATTAGGGGGTTAAACCTAGATATTAAAATTTAAAAGTTAAATTAAATTTTAATTTTTTCCAAACTAAATTGAATCAAATAAAATAATTTTAAATTAAATTAATTGAATTCAACAAATTTTCAAATCCGTAGTTTGAAACAGAATATACTGCTGGAACTCGATTTGAACAAAACAATAGGTACCCAATAGAGCTGTTGTTTTTCCTTTCGGAAGGTGCAATATTTCAGTTGCAGTTTATGGCGAGGGGGAAGAGTTCCGGCATGAAGGCGACGTTGCCACCTCAGGTAGTGCACCTGTCTCTTCAAAAGTGTCTAAATTTCTGGGACACGATGGCGACGAAATTATACCTACCTTTTTAAACCATCTTCAATCTTACAGGGATTTGTGAGACTCGTCATATATCCGAACCTATTCATTTCTATTTACTACTTTTTACGGTAAGCTCGGTAAATAATAAAATTCTTCTCCAATTTCCCAGTGGAGTGGGTCCAAAATAAATACTTTTGGAATTTGATATCGCTACAATGCGTAAAATTAGCGTATTAGGGTTCTAAAAAAGTATAATTAATTTGAAATCGATCCACGTGCAGCTTGGTTACCTATGCTCGAAAAAAAAGTTGAAAAATTTTCTTATTTGCAGAGTTTTAGACTTTTCTTGAGGTTTATATTTCTTTGCATACCTAAATTTCAAAAAAATCTTCTCAATTTTTTGGAGATTCAAATCAATCATTTTTCTGAAAAAAAATTCCATTTACTTTTCAAAATGTTGATTTTGGTATTTAATGAAATAATCTTTATAACTTGTGGATCAAACATTGTTCTGAACACGTGTGAGGTTTTGAAATGTAAATTCACAATACCCACTAGTCGAAATTAGAATAAAAGTAATTGTTTATTTTTTTTTTATTCCTGGGCCTTGTCGATTTTTTTCTGGAGTATTTCTATGCTTACAAATTCCTGACATGCTCAAGAAAATTATAAAATCACAAGTGAAGTTGATAATTCTATTAAATAACAAATTCCAAATTTATGAAAACCACTGTAATTGTAATTTCGACTTCTGAGTCTAGCGCATTTTTTTTCTAGTGTATTACTAATTTTAAAAACTCCCAACATAGAAAAAAAATTCTAAAATCACAAGTGAAAAAATGTATCATGTCGAATACCAAATTCCAAAATTTTAAAAATGACTGTGAATCTCATTTCGACTCCTAGATCTTGTGCATTTCTTTCTAGTGCATTTCTATATTTAAAAAGTCCACACATGCTCGAAAAAATCTTTAAACCACATCTTCTAAAGATAATTTCACTAAATACCAAACACACATTTTAAACATTGGCTGTTTTACCAATTTTGACTCCTGAGGCTTCATGCCAGCGGAATTAGACATAAAAATTGAGTCAATTTACAAAAATTCCGAAGTTCTTCAAAAAAATGGTACATTTGTGTTTTTATATGTTTAACGTGGTCGGGTCGCCATTTTGTTTCAAAAAATTAATTTGCAAAGTTTTCCCCCCATTTCTCCACGAAAATTCAAAACATTTTGCAAACTTGGGTAACTATAGGCTCAGTCTCTATCCTGTATTAAATTTTCAAAACGTTCTTGATGCGGCAACATTGTTAATCATAAACAAATTAACATTTTGTTAATCACTCCTGAGCGAAAATACCGAAGGTTTTGCACAATGTTGTTTCTTTTCTTTTTTTCATTGAAAAGAAACTATTGTATGATTTGCAAAAATAAAATACATAACGCAAATTATCGTTTTTAATATAATTGTTACATTTTTTGCAATTCGACTCCTTGAATTTCAGCGAAAATTGCGAAGATTGCGTTTTTGGGTAGAAAATGTTAGGAGTTTTGTGATCTAAAAATTATCAAATTTAAAAAACGTTGCTTGGACGGCAAAAATATTAAAGTTGCAATTGAAAAAATTGGTTACTTTTGTAAACTAGCGAAAAATTACAAACATTTTGCAAATCGCACTGAGTGATAAATAACTTATTACCAACGTCATATTATATCTGGAATTTATTTACAACTTGGCAATTTGACTCATAAAATTCCTGCGACAACAGCAAATGTTGCGTTTTTGGGTAGCAAATGTTGGAAATGTCAAAATCTTAGAAATATTAAATTTGCAAAACTTTGCACGACTCGTTTGGGAAAATTTCGTGGCAGTATTGAATCATGCTGAAGCCAGGACAGTTTTTCTCAAGCCTGTCTATTCACGCAAAACTAGCCTGGCACTACACTGGCGCTGTCTAGTTTTGCTGGGTGTTTGATTTAAACCTTTTTGCTGTCTAGTCCTAGTCTTGGTGCTATCTAGGAGTTCGTTACGAATTTGAATACATAAAGATTGTTCCGATTTCAGCTAGTTTCTAGATAGAATCACGGTTTGGACTCAAGCAAAAATTACAGAAGTGAATTCAGAAAATAATCATTTTTGAATAAAAGATTGAAGAAATTACAATACGCAATTGCACAGATGCTCCAGCAATAATTAATTGTACACATTTACATATTTAAGATAGTAAGCAATAATTGTTGAAGGTGATCGAAATCTTAATACAAGAATTGTATTTTTAAAAACGATTTTTTTAAGAATGTTCAAAAACATTTTCTTTTAATTGAATCATAGGTATAGCAGAGTTTTAATACATTTTTATTAAATTTATAATAATTATAATATGTATAATGCTATGTATAATATTGACGATATTCAAAAAAATAAAATATTATTATAAATGACTCATTTAATTTATTGTAATTATTTATTTATTGCGTAAAGGATAATTAAGCCTAACGTATTAATTATTTTAAATAATAAACAATCATTATTTTATAGTCTAATCGCAAGTCAAATCATACAAACGCTATTATTCTCAATGATTTATTCACACATCAAGCACTTTGAATGTTTAAAAATTGTACATGTTTTATTGAAATAAATATTGGGATGTAATGAATTGAATTGCATATCCGACAGAATGAAAGAAAATATAACTTTTAGATGGCCGAGGTATTAAGGCGACGGGACAAAGTTACAACAATATAATAGGAAGTTACATCAGAAGTTCGACATCCGTCGTATGTACCAGAGATTTGCGGAAACTCATTTCTTCATTTTTTTGTTACAAAAACTTTTTTATATTTTCAATGAACTGGAAAATCTATATATTGGACGTTTATCGTATAAAAAATAATTGTATTATTTAATTGTTCATTATTTTTTTTATCAAAATAGCCGATCTGTCTAGAAACTAGTCGATCCGAGCGTTACATCCCAGTCTAGTCACTGGACAGTCAGCCTGTGGCGCGCCAGTGTGTACTCAAGGCGGACTAGACAGAAACAATACAGCGCCACCAAATTTTTTCACACGAGGACCGACAACAATATTGAAATTGCAATTAAAAAAATCAGGTACTTTGTTAAACTAGCTAAAAAATACAAACATATCAAGTCCCGGAAGTTGGAATCACAACATTGTCATATCGATATGGGTGCTATGTTATAATTGAGTGCTTATTTTGTGCTAATTTATGCTGCAGAAAAAAATTTTGTGCCCGGTAATTTTGGTGAAAAATATGTAGTAATGCTAGCTTCAGCTGAAGCCACAACTCCGGTACGCGAAACTCGGAAACTATAAGTGGTATCAAATTGACTTTTGCGCAGGAATTCAGTGCTAATTAAGTGCTCTGGATTCGTGCTATGCACAAAATCCGGGCACTTTTTTTAACAAAAACGTGTAGACATGCTGGATTCAGATGACTCTTGTATGTGACACTCGGCAACTATAAGTGGAATCACATTGTACTTGGCGCAGGAATTCAGTGCTTATTTAGTGCTCATATATGCCGCAAAAACTAAATTTTGTGCCTGGTAATTTTATTTAAAAACCTGTAGTAATGCTAACTTCAGCTAAAGCCATAACTCAGCATGTGAAACTCGAAAACTATTAGTGATATAATATTTCGGTCATTTGAATGTTGAAAACTTGAAGTACGTATAGTTGCCTTGAAATAATAATAAACGTGATATAATTTCCATATAAGTTTTAGATATCACCCAGTCCTTTGAAAACATAGAATTGCACATGAGGATTATTCAATCGGACGGTTTCATAACCCATTATCATGAAAGAAATCTAAAAAAGAGAGAACTCATGGAGCACTCATGGAGTGAAAAGATTTTTTTTATCAATAATGGATTGGACATTCCAGTATTTTTTCTTTAGAATACGTATCTGAAGGCGAAAATGTTCTATCTTCTCGCGTTTTTCATAAAAACAGGTTTAAAAAGCGAAAATGACCTGATGTTTTCGCAACATGGTTTTTTCTTTTTTATGTGACACTGAACATTGAATTTTGAACATCTCCGAAAATATTGCAACAACGAAATAAATAATGTCAAATTTCCGAATCAGTGCCAAAAAATACATAAATTAATGCCATAAAAGTCAAATAAATAAGAATTTTATATGTTTTTGTGACGTACTGTAATACAATATAAATTATTAATAATAAAATTATTTTTAAAAATCTGCACGCTGCATGGGTGCGCTTCTTTTAGGTCTCGCGCTTTGCTCTCAGTCTTTGTTCTTCCGCCGCGTTTGTGCATAAACCGTTTACAATTACAGATCGAACCCTTAAGATCTGTAATTTGGTGATTGCGCCCGGGACTTCTGTTTTGCGTGAAAGTGTTCGCCGTTAAGAATTTCACTGTACCTAGCTTGTGTCGTTTTTTCATAAATTCAAATTTCCCGTGTGGAAAAATTTCGTGGCGCTGTACTGTTTCTGTCCAGTCCGCCTTGAGTCGACATTGGCGCGCCACAGGCTGACTGTCCAGTGGCTAGACTGGGCTGTAACGCTCGGATCGACTAGTTTCTAGACAGATCGGCTATTTTGATAAAAAATAATTAATAATTAAATAATATAATTATTTTTTATGCCATAAAAGTCCAATATATAGATTTTGCAGTTAATTAAAAATATAAAAAAAGTTTTTGTACACAAAAAAATGAAGAAACGAGTTTCCGCAAATCTCTTGTACATAAGCCGGGTGTCGAACTTCTGATGAAACTTCCTATTATATTGTTGTAACTTTGTCCCGTCGCCTTAACACCTCGGCCATCTAAAAGTTAAATTTTTTTTCTTTTTTGTCGGACATGAATTTCAATGCATTACATCCTAATATTTATTTCAATAAAACATGAACAATTTTTAAACATTAAAAGTGCTTGATTTGTGAATAAATCATTGAAAAAAAATAAAGTTTGTATGATGTTACTTGCGATTAGGCTACGAAATAATGATTGTTTATTATTTCAAATAACTAATACGTTAGGCTTAATTATCATTTACGGAATCAATAAATAATGAAAATAAATTGAATAAATCTTTTATAATAATATTTGATTTTCTGGAATATCATAAATATTATACATAGCATTATACATATTATAATTATTATAAATTCAATATAAATTCATTATAACTTCACTATATAATTCAATTGAAACAAAATGTTTTAAAACATTCTTCAAAAAATCGTTCTTGAAACTGCAGTTCTTGTATTAAGACTTCTATCACCTATTGTAATTTCCTAAATCTTTTATTCAGAAATGATTACATATTTTCTAAATTCACCTCTGTCATTTTTGTTTAAGTCCAAACCGTGATTCTATCTAGAAACTAGCTAAAATCTGGATCATCTTTATATATTCAAATTCGTAACGAACTTCTAGATAGCGCCAAGAATGGGACTAGACAGCAGAAAGGTTTGAATCAAACACGTAGTAAAACTAGAAAGCGCCAGTGTAGTGCCAGGCTAGTATTGCGTGAATAGACAGACTTGAGAAAAACTGTACTGGCTTTAGCATGATTCAAGACTGCCACGAAATTTTTCCACACGGGTTGTGGTTTTTAATGTAATTTGTTGCCATTAAAACGCAAATTACGAGCCTCATCAAAAACTGATTGGAGAACATTTCTAGATTTTATTTAGGCAAAAAAATTAGCATTCAGCATTTAATTCGATCTTGCGTCATTATTCCAAAAATTAAAATCTTTCTTTTTAATGTTATTTTTCACAATGAAAATAAAAGCAAGTGGTCTTTTATTGTTCAAGCAATATGTACTTGTTCAAACGACGTATTATGTTATAAACGCGAATTATTGGCATTCCTGAATGCTTTGGCCTAATTAATAATTGTGAACATCCACCTCTGAACATACTTGTTATATTTATTTATTCTTATTTATAAATGTACAGAAATGGGTATTCACATTGTATTAGTTAGTTCATATCATCAAGTAAATGCTATTACTTTGCGATAAAAAAAGATAATAATTCTTCGAACCAGTAAAAATTGTTTGAACAATTGGCTGTAGGTTAAAAAATCCATGAAGTAAGCGAAAGTAATGAAACTTATTAAAATTAAATTAATAATTTTAATCATGTTCCGATCCTGCTTGGTGGGTTTCCTGTCACCACTACGTAGCGCGTCCTCAGGTTGCGGATAGAGGAACGGCCCGTGAGGCTGAACAGCCCCTAAGGTTAGCTGCGAATACAAGAATAAGCAGTCGCGGACAGCCGATAGGAACCAGTCGTGTCTGTGGTGAATTCAGCACTGGTAGAAAATAGGTACACGACAACCATGGCTTGGGAGGACCCACCCATTCGCGTTCATACGCAGTGGGTGGGTTCTGGCAAGCCGAGGTGCAGCGTGTATCCACCTAGAAACTATACCCGAACCAAAACTAAAAATCTTGTAAGGGAAAAATCCTGCTGCCCATTGGACACTGCAGCGATGACACTGCCCGCAAGGGATGTGTGGAATGATTCGCCTGCATAGGGCCAAAGGGGTATTGATGCCAGTAGGCGCGCTGCCTTGCAGGGGGACGTTAGGGTACGAGGATGAAACTGTAATGTGTCTGACGACAAGTTGACATGGTCCTTGTCAGAGTCGGAAAGCTCCCATACTTAGACCTAGGGAGGTATGGGGGTTATCACTCCTGGGACAGTGGACTCACCTACGATCGGAATAGGATCCTAACGTGCGGATTATCTTGAAACTACCATGGCTAACTT
>CAKNYM010051149.1:68074-93644 GCA_932195095.1 Andricus curvator | reverse complement strand
TTAATTATTAATTATTTTTTATCAAAATAGCCGATCTGTCTAGAAACTAGTCGATCCGAGCGTTACATCCCAGTCTAGTCACTGGACAGTCAGCCTGTGGCGCGCCAGTGTGTACTCAAGGCGGACTAGACAGAAACAATACAGCGCCACCAAATTTTTTCACACGAGGACCGACAACAATATTGAAATTGCAATTAAAAAAATCAGGTACTTTGTTAAACTAGCTAAAAAATACAAACATATCAAGTCCCGGAAGTTGGAATCACAACATTGTCATATCGATATGGGTGCTATGTTATAATTGAGTGCTTATTTTGTGCTAATTTATGCTGCAGAAAAAAATTTTGTGCCCGGTAATTTTGGTGAAAAATATGTAGTAATGCTAGCTTCAGCTGAAGCCACAACTCCGGTACGCGAAACTCGGAAACTATAAGTGGTATCAAATTGACTTTTGCGCAGGAATTCAGTGCTAATTAAGTGCTCTGGATTCGTGCTATGCACAAAATCCGGGCACTTTTTTTAACAAAAACGTGTAGACATGCTGGATTCAGATGACTCTTGTATGTGACACTCGGCAACTATAAGTGGAATCACATTGTACTTGGCGCAGGAATTCAGTGCTTATTTAGTGCTCATATATGCCGCAAAAACTAAATTTTGTGCCTGGTAATTTTATTTAAAAACCTGTAGTAATGCTAACTTCAGCTAAAGCCATAACTCAGCATGTGAAACTCGAAAACTATTAGTGATATAATATTTCGGTCATTTGAATGTTGAAAACTTGAAGTACGTATAGTTGCCTTGAAATAATAATAAACGTGATATAATTTCCATATAAGTTTTAGATATCACCCAGTCCTTTGAAAACATAGAATTGCACATGAGGATTATTCAATCGGACGGTTTCATAACCCATTATCATGAAAGAAATCTAAAAAAGAGAGAACTCATGGAGCACTCATGGAGTGAAAAGATTTTTTTTATCAATAATGGATTGGACATTCCAGTATTTTTTCTTTAGAATACGTATCTGAAGGCGAAAATGTTCTATCTTCTCGCGTTTTTCATAAAAACAGGTTTAAAAAGCGAAAATGACCTGATGTTTTCGCAACATGGTTTTTTCTTTTTTATGTGACACTGAACATTGAATTTTGAACATCTCCGAAAATATTGCAACAACGAAATAAATAATGTCAAATTTCCGAATCAGTGCCAAAAAATACATAAATTAATGCCATAAAAGTCAAATAAATAAGAATTTTATATGTTTTTGTGACGTACTGTAATACAATATAAATTATTAATAATAAAATTATTTTTAAAAATCTGCACGCTGCATGGGTGCGCTTCTTTTAGGTCTCGCGCTTTGCTCTCAGTCTTTGTTCTTCCGCCGCGTTTGTGCATAAACCGTTTACAATTACAGATCGAACCCTTAAGATCTGTAATTTGGTGATTGCGCCCGGGACTTCTGTTTTGCGTGAAAGTGTTCGCCGTTAAGAATTTCACTGTACCTAGCTTGTGTCGTTTTTTCATAAATTCAAATTTCCCGTGTGGAAAAATTTCGTGGCGCTGTACTGTTTCTGTCCAGTCCGCCTTGAGTCGACATTGGCGCGCCACAGGCTGACTGTCCAGTGGCTAGACTGGGCTGTAACGCTCGGATCGACTAGTTTCTAGACAGATCGGCTATTTTGATAAAAAATAATTAATAATTAAATAATATAATTATTTTTTATGCCATAAAAGTCCAATATATAGATTTTGCAGTTAATTAAAAATATAAAAAAAGTTTTTGTACACAAAAAAATGAAGAAACGAGTTTCCGCAAATCTCTTGTACATAAGCCGGGTGTCGAACTTCTGATGAAACTTCCTATTATATTGTTGTAACTTTGTCCCGTCGCCTTAACACCTCGGCCATCTAAAAGTTAAATTTTTTTTCTTTTTTGTCGGACATGAATTTCAATGCATTACATCCTAATATTTATTTCAATAAAACATGAACAATTTTTAAACATTAAAAGTGCTTGATTTGTGAATAAATCATTGAAAAAAAATAAAGTTTGTATGATGTTACTTGCGATTAGGCTACGAAATAATGATTGTTTATTATTTCAAATAACTAATACGTTAGGCTTAATTATCATTTACGGAATCAATAAATAATGAAAATAAATTGAATAAATCTTTTATAATAATATTTGATTTTCTGGAATATCATAAATATTATACATAGCATTATACATATTATAATTATTATAAATTCAATATAAATTCATTATAACTTCACTATATAATTCAATTGAAACAAAATGTTTTAAAACATTCTTCAAAAAATCGTTCTTGAAACTGCAGTTCTTGTATTAAGACTTCTATCACCTATTGTAATTTCCTAAATCTTTTATTCAGAAATGATTACATATTTTCTAAATTCACCTCTGTCATTTTTGTTTAAGTCCAAACCGTGATTCTATCTAGAAACTAGCTAAAATCTGGATCATCTTTATATATTCAAATTCGTAACGAACTTCTAGATAGCGCCAAGAATGGGACTAGACAGCAGAAAGGTTTGAATCAAACACGTAGTAAAACTAGAAAGCGCCAGTGTAGTGCCAGGCTAGTATTGCGTGAATAGACAGACTTGAGAAAAACTGTACTGGCTTTAGCATGATTCAAGACTGCCACGAAATTTTTCCACACGGGTTGTGGTTTTTAATGTAATTTGTTGCCATTAAAACGCAAATTACGAGCCTCATCAAAAACTGATTGGAGAACATTTCTAGATTTTATTTAGGCAAAAAAATTAGCATTCAGCATTTAATTCGATCTTGCGTCATTATTCCAAAAATTAAAATCTTTCTTTTTAATGTTATTTTTCACAATGAAAATAAAAGCAAGTGGTCTTTTATTGTTCAAGCAATATGTACTTGTTCAAACGACGTATTATGTTATAAACGCGAATTATTGGCATTCCTGAATGCTTTGGCCTAATTAATAATTGTGAACATCCACCTCTGAACATACTTGTTATATTTATTTATTCTTATTTATAAATGTACAGAAATGGGTATTCACATTGTATTAGTTAGTTCATATCATCAAGTAAATGCTATTACTTTGCGATAAAAAAAGATAATAATTCTTCGAACCAGTAAAAATTGTTTGAACAATTGGCTGTAGGTTAAAAAATCCATGAAGTAAGCGAAAGTAATGAAACTTATTAAAATTAAATTAATAATTTTAATCATGTTCCGATCCTGCTTGGTGGGTTTCCTGTCACCACTACGTAGCGCGTCCTCAGGTTGCGGATAGAGGAACGGCCCGTGAGGCTGAACAGCCCCTAAGGTTAGCTGCGAATACAAGAATAAGCAGTCGCGGACAGCCGATAGGAACCAGTCGTGTCTGTGGTGAATTCAGCACTGGTAGAAAATAGGTACACGACAACCATGGCTTGGGAGGACCCACCCATTCGCGTTCATACGCAGTGGGTGGGTTCTGGCAAGCCGAGGTGCAGCGTGTATCCACCTAGAAACTATACCCGAACCAAAACTAAAAATCTTGTAAGGGAAAAATCCTGCTGCCCATTGGACACTGCAGCGATGACACTGCCCGCAAGGGATGTGTGGAATGATTCGCCTGCATAGGGCCAAAGGGGTATTGATGCCAGTAGGCGCGCTGCCTTGCAGGGGGACGTTAGGGTACGAGGATGAAACTGTAATGTGTCTGACGACAAGTTGACATGGTCCTTGTCAGAGTCGGAAAGCTCCCATACTTAGACCTAGGGAGGTATGGGGGTTATCACTCCTGGGACAGTGGACTCACCTACGATCGGAATAGGATCCTAACGTGCGGATTATCTTGAAACTACCATGGCTAACTTACAAAAACAAAAAACTACAGTTAAAGATCTAAGGGTGGGAACCCTAAACGCGCGTAGTCTAAAAACTGGCCGACTTAGCGAACTCATTAAGATAGCAATTGAATACAAAACTGACTTAATAGCACTTCAAGAAACCTGCTGGTCGGGCGATTTCGCGTCAATTTCTAAGGATGACTATACTTTTCACTATGGGGGAGCTAAGGGGCAAAGACTGGGGACTGGTTTTCTTATTAATAAACGAATTTCGCAAGCACTTATCGACATGCAATTCATTAATGACCGGTTATCATACATTGTACTAAAGGGTAATTTCAGCAAACACGTATTAATCAATGTGCACTGCCCCACCGAGGACAAAGACGAAGACACTAAAGATCTTTTTTATGAAACAATCGAGCAGGTTTTTGACAAGTTCTCAACGTTTGACGCAAAAATAGTATTGGGGGACTTCAACGCGAAAATTGGAAAAGAACCAATGTATAGGCCTACAATAGGATCAGAAAGTTTGCATGACGTCAGTAATGATAATGGAACCAGAGTAATAAACTTTGCAGCTTCAAAGAACCTCGTTGTCAAAAGCACATATTTCAAGCATAAAAATATACATAAGGCCACCTGGACATCACCAGATGGTAAAACTCACAATCAGATTGATCACGTTCTAATAGACAGAAGACGTCATACAAACATTCTCGATATAAGATCGTATAGGGGAGCGGATTTAAATTCAGACCATTTTCTCGTGATAGTAAAACTAAGATCTAGGCTAGCGCTAAGTAAGAAAACAAGCCGCACAGAGCCAACAGTTCGTTTCAATATAGATAAGTTCAAAACAGCAACAGAAACATTAAATTACCAAGTTGAGATTTCTAATAGTTTCGACGCTCTCCAAGAACAGAGAGACGATAACAATAATCGCGAGGAGGACCCGGAAACCCTGTGGAGCAATACGAAAAAGGCGATAAAGGCAGCCGCGAAACTTTCGATAGGTTTTAAGAAAGTAACCAAAAGCAAACCATGGTTTGACGAAGAGTGCAAACTCTGGTTTGAGAAACGTCGGAAGGCCAGACTAAGTAGTTTACAAAATAAGTGCGATCAAACACATAAGAAATATCTCGAGATTAGCAAAAGTACAAATAGGCTCTATAGATCCAAGAAAAGGGAGTGGGAAAAGAATAAAATACTAGCAATAGAAGCGCATAATAAACAAAATAACCCGCGTGAGATGTACAGGGGAATCAATTTTATAAGGAAAGGCTTTCAAAGTAGAACGGAAGTAATGAGGGACGAAAATGGCAATCTAGTAGCCGATGCGACAGAGAGACTGAATTTATGGAAAGATTATTTCGATAAACTATTAAATGTACGCGAAGCCCCCGTTGAAGGTAATCTCGGCGAAATCCACACTGCTGATCTATTAATTAACGATCCTACTGATATAGAAATAGAAATGGCCATCAAGAAGTTGAAAAATAACAAAGCCGCGGGCATCGATGACCTACCGTCAGAACTGATAAAAAATGGAGGCCCTTGCCTCACAAGGCAAATTTGTAAATTGATACGCGCAGTTTGGAAAACAGAACGCATGCCGGAAGAATGGAATACCTCTATCATTATTCCCATCTTTAAAAAAGGCGATAAAACTAACTGTAACAACTATCGGGGAATTTCACTTGTGCCTTCGTGCTACAAGATCCTGTCTAATGTTATCCTAAGTAGACTAACTCCTTTTGCCGAGGAAATCATTGGGGATTACCAGTGTGGATTCCGCCGAAACCGATCTACAAGCGATCAAATGTTTACAATTAGACAACTGTTAGAAAAGAAATGGGAATTTAAAGAAGCAGTACATCAGCTATTTATCGATTTTAAAAAAGCTTACGACTCTATTATACGCGCGCGAATGTACTGGATCCTAGAGTTCTTGGGTGTGCCAAGAAAATTGGTTAGACTTATCGAAATTTGCTTAAGCGGCAGTAAGGGTAGAATACGCGTAAACGGTAGTTTATCTGAAGAGTTTTCGATCCGCGATGGCCTGAAACAGGGCGATGCACTTTCGTGCGTCCTTTTTAACTTAGTTTTAGAATACGTGGTTAGGCAAGTGCAGGCGAATCCGACCGGTGCTACCCTCAATGGGGTAATACAAATTCTTGGATATGCGGATGATCTCGACGTACTAGGGGATGATAAAGAAACGGTAGCTAAAAATGCAGAAATCTTGATCGCAAAAGCCAAAGAGATTGGCTTGGAAGTTAGCGAATCGAAGACAAAATATATGACCGTCGTCAGGTCCGGACAAAGTAATCAAGACGGGGATCTAATGGCCGGAAATATGAAATTCGAAAGGGTTAACGAGTTTAAATACCTCGGGTCTATTATAACTAGCGAATATAAGATTAAAACGGAAATCAATGCGCGGCTACACGCTGGCAATAGGTGCTATTATGCAGCAAACACGCTACTAAAATCGCGATCGCTATCTAGAAACATCAAAGTAAGAATTTACAAAACGATAATAATGCCGGTCGTCATGTACGGGTGTGAAACGTGGGCGCTGACGAAAGGAGAAGAGAATAGGTTTAGAGTTTTCGAGAATAAAGTACTTAGAAAAATCTATGGTCCAAAAAGGGACGAAGAGACCGGCGAGTGGAGAAAACTGCATAATAATGAGCTGCACGCTCTCTACGGGTCAGCAAATATTAATAGAGTAATGAAAGCGCGTAAATTAAGATGGGCGGGGCATGTAGCAAGAATGGGCAATGAAAGAACAGTGGCGCAAGTTTTAAGAGGGAGACCGACTGGTAAGAGACCCCTAGGCAGACCGAGAAACAGATGGGAGAAAAATGTAAGGGATGATCTAAAAGAACTAGGACATGATTACTTAAACTGGATGGAGAATGCACAAGATAGAGATGTGTGGCGGTCTCGGGTAGATGAGGCAATGAACTTTCGAGTTCGAACTGCTAATCTATAATAATAATAATAATAATAATAATAATAATAATAATAATCATGTTCCGATCACCTTACACTGATAGAAATTTCTATAGCGATTTTACTATAATTGTAATGGAAGCAATATGCATATATGTGTAGTAAATTTAATATATAATCATCTTGTAAAATTAATATACATGTATAGTAAAACAAAGTGCGTGAAAGTTAAAAGTTCTTTGATGCACACAAATCTTGTCAAATATTTAATACTAAATTAATAACCTACAATTCATCGACTAAATTCATATTTATATTCAAAGTGCAACGTACGGGTAGGATTTTCTTCAAAATTCACTGTAAATGTTAGAATTTTATCGAAAAAACCTCTGCTTTTAGGTACTTAGGTACTTAGTTTCTAGATAGAATCACGGTTTGGACTCAAGCAAAAATTACAGAAGCTAAATTATTCTTATTTATTTATTCGCTTAATTGAACTTTTCCACCTGAAACCCAGTATATTTCATGTTTAACTAGAAAAAAGTATTATGCTTTATTATTTAGAATTGAAAATTACTGCCAAATTAATTTTAATTTGTGTAGAGTGAAATTACCTAAATTTTTAAGAGTTGAAAAGTATACATGTATATCAAATTTACTATGCAGCCTCTCAATTACTATTTCATAGACCGAGTTTTTAGATTTACTATACAAATGAATAGTAAATGTATATTAAAATTGCAAAAATTGTTAACAGTGTACAAAAATGATTTAAAAGAATATTCACTTTAAAAAAATGTTCACGCAATTCATGAATTGTATATTGTTACTCGTTTTTTTCAAAGGTTTCCTTTTTTTTCTACACCGGCAGTTATTTTATTGCTTTCGAAAACTTTTTCAGAGAAACGAGAAACCTTCAAAAAACCTCAAAAATTATATATAATGCAATGTATTCGTGCCACATTAATAATCCATTAAAAAAACAGTCAATCTATTACAAACTGTGTAGCACCCTTCAATAGTAAGAGAAAATCCTCGTGCAACACATTGAGAATTTAATCTGGGGAATAAATAAAAAAATATCAGTTTGTTTATCATTATCAATGTTTCAGGGTAGTAAACAGTTTGCAAATCTAATATGATGTTAGTACTAAGTTAATTATCACTCAGTACGATTAGCACAACGTTTTGCAAATTTACTATTTGTTAGATTTCGACTCGGAAGTGATAAACAAAATAATAATTCGTTTATAATTAATAACGTTTCCAATTGGAAACAGTTTGCAAATGTAATAATCACTTAATACGATTTGTAAAATGTTTGTAATTTTTCCCTAGTTTATAAAAGTAACTGATTTGCTTAATTGCAATTTTATTATTATTTCCGGCAAGTGATTCACATCGACACGAGAAACTCAACTGTTTCACTCGACGTCGTTCGTTATCAGCCCCTTTTTTCGAACGATCATCTCGTGTATTCATTTGTTAAATTTCGAATCGTATCGTCTCGTTTTTCGAAAGACATCGAACGAGGTCCTTGAAAATAATCGAGAAACGTCACTTGTGACAGCCTTTCAGTGACAGAGCTCTGCTGCCAAAGATTATTTGGATTTAACGTTTAATTTGACGTTAAATCTGTTCATCTTAAATTTTTAATTTAAAGATTAAGCACAATCTGGAGAAGGATGGCAGAAGATACAAGCTATGTAGCGAAAACAAAATCTACGGGGTGGATACATAATTTTAAATAAGGAACAATACTGAAAAATAATACAAATACTAATAATAATGTATTCTTAGTAAAATCTAAAATAAGAAACTTATATAAACAATAAGAATTATCATTCGAAATTCATTTGAGATATATTTTTGAATATATTATATAATTCAATCTTCTGAGTAATGAACTGATGATTGATGAAGATTCATCTGAATCGAAATCAGTGACAAAAAGAAGGAGAAAGGAAGTTCTAGGAAGTATTTTTGAATGCGGATACACGGATAAAAAGAAGTTCGCGAAATGTAAGGCTTGCTCTGCACAAAAGTTGGAAATTATAATGAAAATAATGGATGTGAATACAACTGGAACTACCTGATATTTAAAAAAATTCCATGCTGAGGAATACAAGAGAGCCTTTTCTGATAGTGCAGACCAGCAGCCAAAAGAAGTATTATTGATAAGCATTTAAACATAATATAATTAAAATTTTACATTCTATCACTTTTAGCAAGAAGTTCAATAATTTTAAAATGCATTTTGGATAATTTTTCAATTTCAATAAATTTCAAACAAATTTATATTTTTCAAAGAAATGAGAAGCCGAAAAATTAATTTGTACTCTCTTTGAAGCCTGTTTTAATGGAAATATGATTTTTGTAAGAATCTTACAAAACATTACTTTCAATGAAATAAATCTTTTTTTGACAAAAAAAAAGTAGTAAGCAACTTTCTACATTATTTTTTTCATACAGTAAATCGAAGATTAATATTATTAGTTTGAAACTAGCTGTGATTTCGATCTCGAGTGTTTCCACTTTGTTTGTATTTATAATTATATGGTGCTTATTTCACGAGCACTTTGCTTCCCGTTAGCAAATATATTTGTTTCCTCATAGAGGAAGCATTAGTTATTTTTTTCAATAATATACAAACCAAAGTCTTCATTTGCTCAATTTAAAGATAGAAATTTACAAAAAATACAAAATTACAAAATAATACAAAAAATGTTTTACATACAAAGACAAATCAGACAAATCAAATCTTGTATTCGAAATAATAATTTTTCGAGCTGGAAAAGGGAAAGGAAAAGTTCTGTCGCGCCCTAACCCTTTCCCAGCTTTATGATTTCCTTACAAAAATGACCACAATTACTCTATTTGAGAATTTATGATCAAAAAGTCTTTTCTATTCCTGCGTCAACTTTGAATTATATCGATGAAAAAAGTTTTTCTGTTTGAAACAGATGATTCAAATATTATAAATGAGCATAACTTCCTTAATCTTCAATAAAATGTATTAATATTATAGATCAATCGATTTGCCTCAAATCAAAGAATCTTTTCTGCTCTTGCATCAACTTTGAATTATGTTAGTGAAAAAAGTTTTACTATAAAAAACCGTGTTTTCAAATATTATGCATTACCATAGCTTCCTTAATCTTCAATGAAATGTATCAATGTTATAGGTCAATTGATTCGTTTTGAATCAACACAACTTTTCTATTCTCGCATCAACTTTAAATTATGAGAAAGAGAAAATTTTTACCATAAAAATCGATTTTAAAAATATATAAATTACTATAACTTCCCTACTCTTCAATGAAATGTATTGATATTGAAGATCAATCGATTCGTCTCAAACCAAGGAATCTTTCATATTATTGCATCAACTTTGAATTATGTTAAAGAAAAAAGATTTACTTAAAAAAAAACCGTATTTTCAAATATTATGCATTACCAGAGTTTCCTTACTCTTTAGTGAAATGTATTAATATTATAGGTCAATCGATTCGTCTCGAATCAACACATCTTTTCTGTTCTTGAATGAAATTTGAATTATGTGAATGAAAAAAGTTCAACTATAAAAAAGCGATTTTCAAAATATATAAATAACCATAACTTCCCTACTCTTTGATGAAATTTATTAATTTAATATGTCAATTGATTCGTCTCGAACCAAGGAATCTTTTATATTCTTGCATCAGCTTTGAATTATGCGAATAAAGAAAGTTTTACTATGAAAATCCGATTTTTAACATATTATTGAGTGCTAAAAAGAATGCAATATATATTTTTAAAAATCCTTTGGTCAGTTTCAAGATATTAGTGAGAAAAATAAGCCCTCCATATTTCATCGAATTATCTGCAACCGTTTTCTAGTTATCGTGTTCACAAAAAAGCGTGACATCCAAACACACACATCCACACACACACACATCCGGACAATTGCTTAGAACATTGTATTAGATAAATAAATTAGGAAGGGTTAAATTGAATTAATTTAAAAATTTTGGAAAATGTTACCATTACAAAGCTTCCTCTACGAGGAAGCAAAAATGAAATTCAGTCTCTCAAGATGAAAAATGTTACTTTTTCTAAATTTAACAACAAAATAAAATAGCATTTAGACCGAATACATTCTAAATCGGGAAGGCTGTAAAGCGTGCATGCTGAAGTCAGAAAATCGTTTCGAAACATAATATTTAGTTGTGCCACTTGAAAAATTAGGAAAAGTAGTATCTTAGACATTTTCTTCATCTTGCCTCTTTTTCAAAATGTTCGCTTAAGTTATTATTATTCAAATCGGCTGTAGTTGTATTTTTCTCAATTGAATTACATTAAAACAATTAAAACATTCTCACTGTTCATGTTGATATAATATTATTTTAATTATTTTAATTCAATGGGCTACAATTGTTTTTTTTTAAATTAAATTCAATTGGAACAATTAAAACATTATATTTTGTAATATTTTCTAAAAAAATGTAATGTGTAAATCTATAAGTTGAAAAAATTTTGTTTACGAAGTATTGAAAAATTGCATTGTTACAAGAAAAAGACAGTTGTAACCGAATTTATTGCATTTTTAGCGAAAATTTCCAGAAAAAGAGGCCAGAGAAGAAAAGTGTTTGCAAACTTTTTTTTACAATTTTCAAGTGGAAGAACTTCACTTTTTCAAATATCGTTTCGTTATTGAAAAAATACGAATTTTTATTTTCTATTGAAATAAACTCAATTTTCTCTTCTTTAAGATGTAGGCACAAGATAAATGATTTTTTCGATAAATGTACCCTATTAATACCAACTTAGAAAGAAAATCAAGAAAAAATAAAAAAGTGGCCTCGTTGAGAAAATGAAGGTTGAAGAGTTTCAGAAAAACGGCAACGATTTTTTTTTGTAAAATACATTACCACCTTAAAAATTTGTAATACTCATAACTGAGTCAAAACATTTTTTTGTTCAAATAGCAAAATATGAGTCAACTAAAATCCCTTAAAAACAACATAAAAAAGAACATATTTCATCTTGAACCGATTTGGTGACTTCACTTCACAATGCCATGAGATCAATGATTTCCTCAACTTCCAAGGATATGCAAGAAGCCGTAATCAAAACGCTACAAAAAATGTTTCAAAGATATCTTTCACTGTAGATAGTTGGACCTATGTATAAAAATATGTTCGGAATAAACTTTTTTTCATAGAAAATATAAATTCTAAAAACTACGAAACTTCAAAGACTTTTTAGATTTTCTTAATTTAAAGAAAAATTTGATGAAGTTTCTCTAGTCCATTAGTCTGATGTATTTTATGAAACAAAATTGTATATTTTTTTTAATATCGCTCAGGTATGAAGGTAAAAGTTAGCTTTAACCTTGAGAAAAGGCCTTTTTTACCTCCATCAACTCATTTTCTATTTATATTCATTTAAATATAGCAATATTAAAAATTTTGGAAACGAGCTTCTCGGTTGTTCGGTCAGATCCATCGATTTGACAAGAAGTTCGTTTTAACGAGACGATATGAGATGACAGCTCGATTGTCAAGGCGATGAACAAAAATATTTTTGGTCGTTTCTCGGATCGTGTCGCTCGAATGAATCACTATTGCCGGCCGAGCAACGTTTTGCAAATTTCGTAATTTTGAGATCCCAACCTCTCTAACAATTGGTACCTCAAAGCGCAACCTTCGGAATTTCCGCTGAAATTTTAGGAGTCGAATGGCAAAAAATGTAACAACTTGAAAAACGATAATTTGCGAAATGTATTTAGTTTTGCAAATCATACAATAGTCTTTTCTCAACGGATAAAAGCAGAAATAACATTTTGAAAAATCTTTGGTATTTTCGCTCAGGAGAGATTAACAAAATATTAATTTTTTTATAATTAATAACGTGGCCGCATCATGAACGTTTTGCAAATTTGATACAGGATAGAGACTTGAGTATAATTACTCACTCAAGTTTGCAAAATGTTTTGAATTTTCGTGGAACAATGAGGGGAAATTTTTGCAATTTAATTGTTTTAAACAAACTGCCGACCCGATGACGTTATGCAAAATTTTATTTTATGTTCAACATATGAAAAAAAACATACAATTTTTCTGAAGACCTTCGGAATTTTTGTTAATTGATTAGCTATTTCCACTAGTCTACTTTTCACGACATTGAAGTTTGCCACAGATATGGACTTGAAACTTGTGTAAAATCTCACATTTTTCTTACTTTTGAGTGTTTGAAATTACATTTCGAAATAAAAGTAAAATGATTTCATATATTCATGTGACAAATAAGTTGAAGAAAAGTGATAATTAAAATATTTTTCGGACGTCCTAAATTTGATTTCGATGAAGGTTGCTCCAACACGGGGTGGATTGGAAAGATTCTAATTTTTGACTATTTACCATAAGTGACATATCGTTGGAATCGCCGAAAAACATAGATTCCTAATATAATATTATTAAATTATTAATTGTGAAATTAAAAAAAATCATGTTACGTATTTCACTCCTCATTAGTACAAAGGACCCCCCGCAGGTAAGGGTCGGCGAAAGAGAGCTCAGAAGAGCAACCGGTGCGGTGTAGACTAGGTGATGAGGTGGGTGTACCTGAGCTATTGAAACTGGACATTATAAATAGTGCTACTACACTAATATAATTCCGGAGTTCTCGAACAATAAAATTAATCTCTCGTCAGTTTGGGTTTCAGTTAGGAAATTTTCGATCTAATTTATTACTCTAAAATTCGAAGCTTTTCAACTTTGAAGACCCATAAAATCAATTTAAATAACAAAATCATTATAAAAATTCATAGTCTTCTTATATTACTAGGTTCTTATAAACGCATTTTTGTTTGTTTATTCAACTTCATTGTCATTCCAGATGTTGGACGATTGTCCAGTTATTTTGATTTTAAAGGCCTCGATTCATAATTTGTTCTATTTTTAATACATTCTCAAATTGATTATGGAGATAAATATTTCAAAAAAGAAAGCCCCAACAAAAACCTCCACCGTGCAAAAAATTTATCAACTTCAAAAGTATGAATTTGTCAAATAGAATTTGGTGAAAAATTTTAAGAACAAATAATGATAATAAAATATATTTTGAAAGCATATACTTTGAAAAAAATGTCATTTCAGGTCTTTATTTATGAGCGTACATTTTCACTTTGAAGAATTTCAAAATGCAGTACATAATACTTGAACGACCTCTTATGTTTATTCCGAATTAAAAATGGTTTAATCCGAAATGAAAAAGCCTGCATGTTTCAAATACATATCTACAGGCACACAGGAAATATACGCTAAGCAACACATGACCTCATTGTTCAACCAATGCTTAGAAAAAAAAGTCGCATCGAGATATTTTCGAAAAGATTGCAATAGTATTGTCCATTTTTATTTCCGACAATTACTTCGTTTATAACAATTGCAGAACTATGAAAAATAATGTGATTGTATGAAAATTGTTTAAACAAAGAACGAAAAAATACGGCATCTAGATATTTCGGAGACGAATCTAGAGGTGTTTTTTATTTCCCGGTACGACTCTTAGTTTTTTTAAAAAGTTGCTAATGTATTAATATTTTTAATGCGAATTCTAAAAGGAAAATTATGCTCATATTTTTCACCAAAAGGAGCAAGTTCAGATAAAAAAATGAAACGTTAATCCTCATCGATACATTAAGTGCCAACATTATCGTCAAAAAAATTGAGTAGTTGCATTTTAAGCCAAAGAGTTGAATTTTCATGCCAAAAGGACGAACTTTGAACCAACAAGATTATTTTTAGCCAAAAAAGATGAATTTTCAACCATGTAAAATTACTTTTCTTCTATAGGAAATGAATTTTGAAGATTGAAATTGAAAAACAAATCAATTTACAATAAATAGTTGAAATTTTAATTCACGAAAATTAATTTAAAAAAAAAGAAGAATTATCAACCAGTTGCATCCAATATAAAATGACGGTTTTTTGACAAAATAGTAGAATCCTCAAACAAAATGATGAATTCCGAACAAACAAGGTTAATCTTAGAACCAAAAGAACAAATTTTGAAGAAACTATATGAATTTTCTACTAAATAGTTGAATCACAATTAGGGCAACAGTTTAATATGAGGGCTACATATAGAACCAAAAGTGCAATAAATATATTTTCAGATAAAAAAATTAAGTTAAGAAAAAGAATTTTCGACAAAATACTTACATTTGCGAAAAAAGTTCAATTTTCAGCAAAAAATATGATTTCTCAACATAAAAGTTAATTAACGACCAGATAGCAGAATTCTTAACTGATAAAGAGATAAATTTCCAACCAAAAGTGGAATAATTAATATTGCAAATAAAAATTTAATTAAAAGAAAAATTAATTGTCAACCAAATAGTTACGTCATGAAATAAATAGTTTAATGTTCAATTAAAAATATGGAATTTTAAGAAAAAAGTTCATTTACGACGAAATAGTTGAATTTTTAACTTATAAGCGATACATTTTCAACCAAAAGTGGAATAATTATATTTTCAGTTGAAGAAACATATTTTGAATGGAAAAAGCAAATTATCAACCAGTTAACTCCGATGGAAAATTACAAATTCTTGACAAAATAGTTGCATCCTCAAACAAAATGATGATTTTTTAACAAACACGAATAATGTTACATATAACAAAGAGAAGAATTTCCAAAAAAAAATTAATTGTCGACCAAAAAGTTGAATCATAAACTTGTGAGGGATACATATTGAAACAAACGTGAAATAAATAAATTTTCAGTTAAAAAAATTATTTGAAAAAAAAAAGGATTTTCAACCAAATAGTTACATTTTCAAATGAATAGTTTAAGCATAAACCAAAATTATTAATTTTTAACAAAACAGTACACTTATGACAAAATATTTGAATTTTCCAAATGCAATAAACGGAATTCTAACAAAATAGTCACATTTTCAAATTAATAGTTCAATTATCAATCAAAAACATGAATTTTTCAACAAACCATAAATTCTCAAGCTGTTAGCACACATTTCTACAAAAAAAGCCGAAAAGACGAATTATTTACATAAGTGTTCATTTACGACCAACTAAGTGAATTTCAATTTAAAAACATGTATGTTCAACCAAAAAATTCATTATTTACAATGTAGTTCAACTTTAAACCAAGTAGTTGATTTTTCTGCAAAAAATGTATTCCTAATGCAATATTCTGTTGACATATGTTGGATAGGTAGTATTTCAACCAAAAGAGATTTTAATTCGAAGACAAAAATAGTTGAATTAAACTAAAAACGACCAATTTTGAACATAAGAGCTGAATCCTCAACCAAAACGGAATAATTTTCATCCAAGCAGTAACATTTTCAGTCAAGAAAATGAATTCTCAACTAGAAAAAAAAACTTAAAATTTCAAGTGAAACAGATTGATTAAAAAAAAACAGTTAAAAAAAATTTACTTTCACATTTGTATTCAGCGGCACCAAAAAATCTCTAGAATTTAAAAATTTGGAAATTTTAGAGCGAAATTTCTCTTCAGCCACCCTAAAAACGTATCAATACTAATTTTCATAAAATTTCAACCATTTAAAAGAATTTTCATTTGCGATATTATATCCTCCATTTTGAATTTTTGAAGTCTGATACCAAATTCGGACTCAGCGACCTAAAAAACTTACAAATACTCATTTGTATACAAATTCAACGATTTTCAAATTTTGGTATCAACCATTTTGAATTTTGGAATTCTGATACCAAATTTAAATTCAGCGGCCTCAAAAACATAAAGATACTATTTTTTATAAAGATTGAACCATTTTCAAGCTTTTATATTCACGATTGAATCTTACTATTTGACAGTTTTCAAATTGCGGCCGGCGAAAGGCACCTGCTGATTCACTGAGAGTAAATGCAGTGTTGCCAAATCACGGAGGTGGGAAGGTTTGCCTCTTACCTGTGATTGGATTTATATATGCTGGAGGTGAGAACGTACAGCTTGTATCTGCTAGTATGGCGACACTAGCGCCGGTGATATATACCCGAACTAGGTAGGCTATACTGCTGATAAAGGATGAACGTTGTCACCTCCGAACGTTTTTTCGCCAAATGCAATGAAAGTCCATCTAAAATGGATTTACATCGAAAAATAGGCAAAACGTTGTCACCTCCGTTTTCGGAGGTGACAACGTTATATATGAGGCGACAACGTCTAGTATATATATATTTTTGAGGTGACAACGTACAGTCTATACATATATATATATATATATATATATATATATATATATATATATATTGAAATTGAATAAATTGAATTATATATTATATGTATTAAAATTATAATTTTTAATTATATATACATATATATATTGAAACAGGTATTTTTATCTTAGATGACGAATTTCAAACTTTGATTAGAAATCAATGTTCCCAAATTATCATGGATCATGTTTCCTTTTTATCACAACAAAATCGAATCAAATTTAAACGTATACCTGATTCTAATGTGATAGGTGCATTCAAAGTAAGAAATCCAGATTTGATGTTTACTAATTCTGATGAACGCAATGTTACAATTGCTATGTCTAATGCTATGTCACAGGTAGTTTCTCCTTTGTACCAAAACTTAGGTTATGTCGTATCCCTTGTGATTACATCTTAGTTTCTTTAGATGTAGTTTCCATGTTTAATAACATTCCTACTCCTGATGTTCTAGACTGTGTGACTTCAAGATGGTCTGAGATTTCTGAATTTATGACATTCCATTTCATTATTTCTTAGATTGTATTCAACTTTGTTTAAATTCCACCTTTTTCAAATTTGGCGGCTCCACTTATAAACAGAAAAGTGGCTGAGCTATGGGTTCTCCACTTTCACCTGCATTAGCCAATTTAGTTATGGAGAAACTCGAATCTCACTGTCTCAAAATTCTCCCTTTTTCAGTTCCATTTTTCTTCCGTTATGTAGACGACCTAATCACAGCTGTCCCTAAAGATAAAATACATACACTCCTTGAAAATTTCAATTTTTACCATCCCAATATTAAATTCACCATAGAAGTTGGAGAAAATTCAAAAATTAGTTTTTTAGATACTCTTGTTATTAGATGTGAAGGTGTTGTAAAAATTGATTGGTATCAAAAGAAAACTTGGTCTGGTCTTTATCTAAATCTTAACTCTTTTTATCCTAATTGCCATTAAATTGGTTTCGTCACAGGTTTATTTTACAGAATTCTTCGAATTTCAAATCTGGAATTTAGAATAAAAAACATAAATCTAATCAGAGATACCTTAAAAGATAATGGGTTCCCAACCGACTTAATCAACAGCTGTCTGAAGAAAGAAACTTTCTGATTATATAAGAACGAATTTGTTTCTGAATCTAATAAAAATAAAAAAGTATCTTATGTTGATTTTACAGTTTATCCATACATAAAAGGTTTATCGGAAAAAATTGAACAAGTTCGGAAGAAGCAAAAAATCAAGATCATTTACAAACCAACCAATAGCTTCTCGAAATTTTTAAACAATCTCAAAAATCCACTTCCCAACAAAAAAAAATCCGGAGTTGTTTACAACTACAATTGTGCTGTCTGTCCGTTTTCTTATGTAGGTGAGACTTGCAGACCTATAGAAACCCGTAGTCGTGAACATAGATATTAAATTTCCCATCGTGATAAAGCTGCTTATACTGCTCTTGCTAGAAATTATATTGATACCGGCAATAACTTTGACTTGGATAATTTTGAAATTATATCATTGGAGAACAATAGAGCTCGTAGAAAAATAGTTGAAAACTTTTTTATCAATAAAGTACCAAATACAGTTAATCTTAGATATGAAAATAATTTATTTCCTGAAGTTTTTAAACCTCTTACAAAATTTTGCTTTTCATGTCGTTAAAGTTATATTCTACTTTATCGACCCATTCATCACTTTCTGTTTTCTTGTTTGAATTCTCGTAATTTCCTTCAGTCGTTCAGTCACAAGTCTTCACGTTCCAAGCGGGATGTCGGGCTTTCACCCTTATTTGTTTATATTTTTATTCGTTTTCTCCGGATGTTTATTCATGTTAAATCATGTGTTTTACTTTCTGTTGGATTTTTACTTTGACTTTCTATTCGCTTTTTAACTTGTACTAGCTATATTTGTTTTTCTGTTTCCCTTATTGACCTTCCGTTTTCTTGGCTGCTATCAATATTTACTGCTTGATATAAATTTAAAAATTGAGGGCCTCCTTTTATGTGACAACCATTCTCTTTCTTTTACTTAAAATTTAAATTTTCAATAATTATTCTTTATTCTGTTTTATAATACTTTCTACATTACTTGTATGTTTTTTACAGACTTAATACATGTTTTTTTGACTGATGAGGATCCAAAACAGTGGCCGAAACGTTTTAAAAAGAATTATTGAATCTCTTATTTTGACCTTCATTTCCATGACTTGCTTCACTATTTAAAAAGCTGCATTTGTAGCAAAAAGAATGAAACACTGGAGTTTCAAGAAGATACTGATAATATCATATGCTTCGAGAAGTTTTGCGACAACCTCATAACATCTCGGAGGAGAAAAAGGAGAAGAGGTATCAAGACCTTAAAATGCAGCTGCATCGACTCCCAAATATTCGGTTCTATTGGGAGCCGGTGTCATTTTTAGATGGCAGTTGCTCCCAGTGGGAACCCGCGGTGGGTGTTTATTCCTTTTTTTCCAATCATACATATACTACCGTCGAAAATTTTTGGTAAGCGCGTGGAAATGGTTCAGTGGGTGAACCGTGGCTCAACATTGCTCAACGTGGGATATGCGTGGGGTAAGCGTGGTTAAAGATTGGTTAAATCTTCATCCATGGTCGTCCCGTGGTCTTCAAATGGTAATGAATAATGGCTCAAGCATGGCGAATGGCCCCACTGCCAGTATTCGCCCACGGGCGAACGTACTTTCATTGGACTTTGGTGAAATTTTCAAGGATGGACACAATCTATTGAATTTTCCTCACTTTTTGAAGAGGATACAAAAGTGTACAAAAGGGCATAAGAACCAAATTTTAAAATTCCAAAAAGATACAAGCACCAGAATTTGGCAAAGCAGAAGGACTTATGCACAAAAATTAGGCACAGCAAAAGGACATACGCGCCAATTTTCAGAAATAAAAAAGGGCATAGCGATAGCACTTGACACAGCAATAGGGCGTACGCCTCAAAATTTGATATTCCGAAACGGCAATACCGCCAAGATTTGGCAAAGAAAAAGGGCATAAGCACCAACAATTGAAACAGCAAAAGCCCATAAGCGCCAACATTCTGCACAGCAGAAGGTCATCAGCGCCAAAGTTTGGAATTCCAAAAGGGCATAAGTGCCAACATTTGGCAAAGCAAAAGGACATAAGGGCCAACATATGGCAAAGCAAAAGGGCATAAGCGCTAAAGTTTGGAATTCCAAAAGGGCATGAGCGTCAAAGTTTGGAATTTTAAAACAGCATAAGCGCCCACATTTGGCAAAGGAAAAGGGCATAAACGCCAACATGTGGTAAAACAAAAGGCCATAAGTGCCAACATATGGCCAAACAAAATCACATTAGCGCCAAAGTTTGGAATTCCATCAGGGCATAAGCGCCAACATTTGGCAAAGAAACAGGGCATAAGCGCCAAAGTTTGAGATTCAAAAAGTGCATAGGCGCCAAAGTTTTGAATTCCAAAAGGGCATAAGCGCCAACATTTGGCAAAGGAAAAGCGCATTAAGGCCAACAATTGGCACAGCAGAAGGGCATAAAAGGCAATTTTTTAAATAAAAAATGGCATAAGCGACATCATTTGGCCAGGCAAAAGGGCATAAGCGCCAACATTCGGCACAGCAAAAGGGCATACGTGCCAAAGTTTGGAATTCCGAAAGGGCATGAGCGCCAACATTTAGCGATGAAAAGGGCATAAGCGCCAAAGTTTGGAGTTCCAAAAGGGCATAAGAGCCTACATTTGGCAAAGGAAAAGGGCATAAGCGCCAATGTTTGGAATTCCAAAAGGACACAAGCGCCAACATTTGGCAAAGCAAAAGGCCATAAGCGCCAACATATGGCAAAGCAAAATGGCATAAGCGCCAAAGTTTGGAATTCCAAAAGGGCATAACCACTAACATTCGGCACAGCAAAATGACATAAGCGCCAAAGTTTGGAATTCCAAAAGGGCATAGGCACCAAAGTTTGGAATTCCAAAAGGGCATGAGCGCCAAAGTATGGAATTCCAAACGGGCATAAGCGCCAACATTTGGTACAGCAGAAGGGCATAAAAGGCAATTTTTGAAATAAAAAAGGGCATAAGCGACAACATTTGGCCAGGCAAAAGGGCATAAGCGCCAACATTCGGCACAGCAAAAGGGCATACGTGCCAAAGTTTGGAATTCCGAAAGGGCATAAGCGCCAACATTTAGCGATGAAAAGGGCATAAGCGCCAAAGTTCGGAATTCCAAAAGGGCATAACCACTAACATTCGGCACAGCAAAATGGCATAAGCGCCAAAGTTTGGAATTCCAAAAGGGCATAGGCGCCAAAGTTTGGAATTCCAAGAGGGCATGAGCGCCAAAGTATGGAATTCCAAACGGGCATAAGCGCCAACATTTGGTACAGCAGAACGGCATGAAAGGCAATTTTTGAAATAAAAAAGGGCATAAGCGCTAACGTTCGGCACAGCAAAAGGGGATAGGAGCTAAAGTTTGAAATTCCGAAAGGTCATAAGAACCAACATTTGGCACATGAAATGGGTATAAGCGCCAATTTTGAAATTCTGAAAGGGCAAGACTTAATTAATAAAATTTTGTTTCAAAACATTTTGTTTAAAAAGTTTTAAATTTTGTTTTCAATTCTTTTTTATATAGTTTTTTCTCAAAAAAATTTTGTTCAATGAAATTTTTACTACTTTTACTAATTTTGAATAATTTTTTTGGACTTTACGAAAAGTTTAAAAAGCAGCATAAATTTTCTAGCGCTCATGCCCTTTTGCTGCGCCAAATTTTGGCGCTTATGCCCTTTTACTTTGACAAATCTTAGCGCTTATACCCTTTCAGAATTTCAAACTTTGGAGCTCATGCCCTTTTGCTGTGCCAAATGTTGGCGCGTATTTCTTTTAGGAATTTCAAACTTTCGCGCACATGCCCTTTCGCTGTGCCAAATCTGAGTTGGATCTTCAATTGGAGACGAAGGTCTGAACTAAAACCTTGGACAAATTGAAGATCAAGTGTATTAATTTAGTTCGTATCCAAGTGACAGAACGAGAGGAGGGATAAAAAAAAAATACCAAAAGAATAATTCCCCAAAATGTATGATCAGGAAACGTACTTAATGTTATCTAAGTACATTACGCTACTTTTACTGAACCCCCCCTGTTAACAAACGTAGTTTTTTGCGTGACCCCCCCCCCCCCCTCCTCAAATTGGAAACGTATTTATGGGCGTAAAAGTTATATAGTTTCAATTGAAAGTATTTATATGAATATTATTTAAAATTTATATGAATTCACTTTTTTTCTCCAGAAATAAAATGTTAATAGTTACGCCCCTTTCTACGCATGGCTTCAACTGCACGATTTAATCACTTCAATAAACAATACTTAAATTTAAAGGGCACTGAATAAAAAAGGTTGAATTTAGAACATTTTCAAATTAAAAATAATCATATTTTGATAGCCTGTTTCTTGCATGGTTAAATTTTTTGGGCATAAATTAAATAAATTTTTCATATAGGGTGCTTTTTTCGAATTGTACAATATTCAATTTGAACTTATTTTACAATGAAATCTTCAAATTCCAGGTATGCATCAGTAGTAAATTGGTCAATTCGAATGTTTTATTCGGTCATTTTGTTTTGATTTAATGATTGACTGCTTTGAATCTGACAAGTTATGATTGTCCTAAAAATACAATTTTTCGTTTTGAACAAATAAATTAAAATTTTAATATTTTGAAAGCCACTCATTTTAAATTGCATAAGATTTTGCAGTAAAAGTTGAAAAGACTGTTTAGCTTCAAATGTAGAAAATCAACGAGAACGATTTTATCTCTAAAAAGTATTATGTAATTCATTTTTTAGAAATGTTTTAACATCAGTCATACAAACTGATGAATATTGTTCCCATTATGTGGGAAAATTTACATTTTTCGTTATTTGCACTAAAAAAGTCGACATGCGGTTGTTCATAGAGATCTTATTGTATTGAAGACCGAGTCTCGATGTTTTTAAATGTTAAAAAGACCGCGAGTCGACATACGGTCGATCTGAGTTGCATTGTCATACCGGGTGTTAGAGGCCAAATACAAATTTTTAGTGACTGACGGTTTTATCCTGAATTACAAGTTCCAGTCGCAAAAAAAACATATTGTTTAATAACACTTATTTGTTTTTCAGAATCCTCGTTTCGTAGATAGATGCAGTTTTCTTTTGTGAATCCATTGATGTGAAAATCTTATTTTCGTCAAAAATGTGACATAGGTGTCTGTTCAACTTGTATGGCAGCAGTAAAGGCTGTAAATAAGACATTGTACTATTTTCAACACATCAAATTCCTAAATACTCCATTTAATCCCTTTAAATTTGCAAGAAGTCTATCTTTAAATTGTAAATTTAAGTGAACAAATTACCGAATAATAAAACTTCCGATGACAAATTTTGTTGTTGCTAAAGTAGCTTTAAGTTATTTCCAAAGTGTATTTTTGTATCAAGAATGTATACAAAATAATAATAATCATTGACATAGACAATTTTATTGGTAAAATATTACAATTTGATGTGGCTTCATTGAAATTTTACCTAATATTACCACAAGTACTACAGATATTGTAAAAATAATACACATTTGATTGTACTATGTTGAATTATCATAATTATGACAAGTTTCGTAAACAAAAGGGAAATTGTGAATTTTTTATCATAGGCATCCAGTTTTTTATGTTAATTCATTTTTGTCTACTGGTCTAGAATTAATAATTTTTAAATATATATTTTTTTAAATTGTGAAGAAAATCCTCTCTACCTCAACTGGGATTCGAACCCAGGCCTTTCAGATTTCCGGTTTGTTTCTTTTAACCACTAAGCTACTATGAGACGAGATTATTCATTTTTGTCTGCTGTTCTAGAATCAATATATATAACTTTTACAATATGTATAACTGCTATCTAAATTTGCATAATTATAATTTTTACATTTTTATGTTATTTTTACAAAATTAAAATTGAACATGTGCAACATTATTCAAAAATTATTATTGAAACATCAACATGACACTAACTGTCACTTTCTGATTGAAAAGAAATCTAAAAATAAAATAATGGAAATGAAAAATAATGATACACACCAATCTCATGGTGCGAACAGTATGTATTAGCGGCGAACACTTGTAGATTATTATTGTTAATATATTTTTTTTATTAGCAATCGATGTACCGACGCAATTTTCTACGTGAATTGATGGTGAATGGATCGATAGTTGTAGCATATCATTAAATGAAGCATCTAATAAAGTTGACTGAATTGACCTGAGTGTGCATTTAATTCGTAAAATTCGATCTGTTGGTACATTATTATATTGAGATTCCATAGATTTATAATTAAAATTATATTTAGTAACAAGATTAAATTAAATTTCTCAAATAATCGAAATTGAAATTCATTAATTTTTTAGTTATATGAACTGTATTTCTGATCTCATTCAAATATATTCAAATAATAATAAAATCCGTCTCTTAAAATATCATCTACATAGGTTAGACAATAAGCAGTATGAGAAATATATTCTTTACAATAGCAATAAAGGCGTAGAAATGTGCAAATTTACATAGCAATTTACTTCTTTTGTCGGTACAGAAAGTTGCTCCCTTTGGGAGGGTTTTACGAATGACATTAGGAATGTGACCAGCCATGCGCATTTAAATGCCTTCTGCGCAGGGTAAAATTTCGTTCTGGCGTTTCCTTCCTGCAAAGTAAATACCACATTAAGGGACACGTAAGTCACACTTTGCTGCCTCTCATCGTCTTGAGATCTTAAAGCTTACGGCTGTTTCTTCCTCTGATGGTACCATGGAATACCTAATTGCACACTGGTGTATCTACCAAGTGAGAAATTTCAAGTCTGACAAAATTCTATTTTGGTGCTGTATCAATTTTTATATAACAAATTTTTCTTCACTTAAAAAAGAGGGTTTGAAAATGAAACATTATTTTTTAAACATTATTATTTTTCTCTGGATTTTACATTTAATAAAACGTGGAATGCTCTAAAGTGGGGCTAAGCATCACATATAGGTGAAAGCGGTTCACTCGTGATTTTTTGTAAGACCCACCTCGAAAGTACTCCGTTCCATGTAGCTAAATTATATGCAAAGTGACTCATTCCGGATAACAATGCGGGAATAATATTGGCGCATGCGCAGTTCGATTCTGATATACTTTCCACATCAGCGGAATGTACGCACATGCGCGCTTGGCAGATAAGCAACTTTCCGCATCGCGACAATTCGCGGGCAACGTGGCAACAGCAGCGCTCAGAGTCCAAGCGAACAGCTGATGACAGGTGCGAGGTTAAAGTCGACGTGTTTAGAGTGCAAGTGAAATTTTCCTTCTCATTGTCAAAAGAAGATGGACTTGAATAAAGATTCGAATCAAACTGGTGAAGAGTGTACTCCACCAGATAGTATATTAGTTATTTTCATATATTTCGATTTAATTTAATTAAAATTTCGTATTTTTAGAATTTGTTTTCGTTCCGCTGAGGGTTTTACCGCTTGGGGG
>CAKNYM010051149.1:0-67974 GCA_932195095.1 Andricus curvator | reverse complement strand
GAGGGTTTTACCGCTTACCCCTCCCCCCCCCCACGCAACTGTAAATATTCTTTCTTTGTCTTTCTCTTAGTACAACTTTCTCGGAAGGTTGTTGAAAAAAATAGCGTGTGATACACGTGCGCACAGGCAATTGCTGACTCGTGTGATTTCAGCATTCACCTTCAGCTCTTCGCACTCGTCCTCGTTTTCGCACTCGCTTCGCTCGTGCGCTAACCTCCGACTCGTGCTTCGAGCCTCCGGCTCATGCTGACAAATTTACACTCGTTGGCAATCGCCTATTTTGCGCACTTGTATCACAAATAGCTATTGTAGTTCTGCATGCGAAATTTGCTTCTTCCGTAAGTGAAGAATATGACCGTCATCCCCGGGTACAATCTCATTGCGTGCTACGTGTGCAATGACGGGCACGGTTTCGCACTCATTTTCATACGTTTTATCGGCGCATTTAGACAACATTTCAAATATCATAAATGTTTCAACTTAAATTGAATACTTGGATTCCAACGCTTTAAAACTAAACATCGTTTATCAATTTAACTTTGAAAAAGATTCTCAAAGCACATGCGGCTATGAAGATTGCATTTTCGTTGCGACACTCGCGCTACACACTCAAGGATCAGCTCGTGCAAACGATTCTGTTTGAAAAATGAAACGTAGTGGACAAAACATCATGAAATACCATGACACAGAAGAAAAGAGGCAAAGTAAGAGAAAAAAAGATTATTTTAATTTTGATCATTCGTTACATTAATTAAACATTGCAAGCAATTTATTATATATATATATATATATATATATATATATATATATTTCGAATTTACTAAAAATATATTTTTTAAGGTTATGGTTGTCGACCAGATAAATTTATTAAATGAATTGATGTTAGGTGTTTTTTGTCTACTGTTTAAATATCACTATTTTTGAACATTGATTTTTAATTTTTAAGTTGTGAAAAAATTGTCTATAGCGCCGCTGAGATCTGAACCCAGGTCCTTCAGATTGCCGGTCTGATGATCTTACCCACTAAGCCACGGAGAGACAAGATTAATGTCTTCACAACCTCTACAAGTTAAATTACGAAGTAATTCCTTATACTTGTAAGAATAATTTTTCGAACAAGAAGTTACATATTTTTTGATGTTATGGTTGTTGACCAGATAACTGTATAAAATAAATTGATGTTAAGTGTTTTTGTCAACTGGTCAAAAATCAGTATTTTCGAGCATTGATTTTTAAGTTGTGAAAAAATTGTCTCTAGCTTTGCTGGGATCCGAACCCAGATCTTTCAGATTGCCGGTCGGATGCTCTTACCCACTGAGCTACCATAACATAAAAAAAAATAACTTCTTGTTCGAGAAATTAACCTTACAAGTGTAAGGAATTGCGTCATACTTCAACTTGTAGATGTTGTGAAGCAATTAATCTCGTATCTGCGTAGCTTAGTGGGTAAGAGCATTAGACCGGCAATCCGAAAGATCTGGGTTTGATCGCAGCGGAGCTGGAGACCATTTTTTCACAAGTTAAAAATTAAAAATCAATGTTCAAAAATAGTGATTTTTTACCAGTAGATAAAAAACACTCAACGCCAATTTATTTACTAAAACTTTATATTTCTGGATTTATCAAAAAACTGTTTTTTTTTTTTACTTTTGAAATCCTATCAATTCATCATTTTTGTCCAATCGAAAAATGTGACTAAGATCATTTATAAATCTCTTTTATATCCACACTTAAACCATATTATAAGTTATTGATTACACATACAAAAATCGGTCTGCTGCGTGGGCACCTTCTTATAACGAGCTACGCGCGCGGCTCCTTTTGCTTGCGCCTGAGGCGCGCTACTGTTGGATTTCGTGCTTCGCGCTCGATAATGTATTTACCTCGCGCTACGCCTTGGGTCTTTGTACTCCTCCCACATTTGTGCATAGAGCTTTTAAAATTCAAGGTCAAACCATCGACAACTGTAATTTTATGATTGTGAATTCTCTTTTGTCAAATATCCTTGGGCTTCAACGATCACATTCTCATAATGTATCTCGTGCTTTGCACTCGTTTACCATTTTTCCGATATACGCACTTTTCTATATTATGTTTAACTCTATTATATTATTATATCTACAAATTTATTCATTAACATAACTTCAGTATTTGTTTCTTAATTGGCATTAATCTTTATTCGCAGATACCCTAAAAAAATTGCATTCCAATAAATGTATAATTATTATTAAAATTCATAATGGGCATTGATCTTGAAACAGAGTTTTTTCATTTTCTTGTTTTCAAAATTTATAAAAGCGCGTGTCGTATCAAAAAAAGGTTCAAAGCAAATTTTTAGATATAATTTAGGTGTAAAATTTTGTTCATCAACATTTTATTGTAGCTTGTGTTGTTTTTCTAAAAAAATGCATTTTTTTATTCAATGTTATTCTTTACGATTACAATAAAAACTACGCATCCTATCAAAAACCTATTTATAACAGATGCGTTAATTATGTTTCGGTGAACAACTTTCGCTTATTCCTTTTTTTCGTACCTTGTGTACGAAACACAAGGTACAAGGTATATTGTGCCGTTTTTCCAAAAAATTAAATTTTTTTAATATTATTTGTTGCGATTGAAACAAAATCCTATCAACAATTAAATAATCTCAAATTTGTAGATCTATTTTGGGTTAACAAGTTTTGTCTGTTTATTTATTTCGTGTTTCGTGTCGGTTTTCTAAAAGTTTTATTTTTTAGATTTTTAATTTTATTTTTTACGATTAAAACAAAAACTTCGTGTCCTATCGAAAAAGGATTCACAACAAATTGGTAGACCTTTTCCGGATAAAGAATTTTAAAAATATTTCTTCTTCTTATCTTGCAGAGTTTGAACGCAAAATCAAATTGTTTATTTTTAATAACATTTTTCAAGAGTAAAACAAAAAGCATGCGTCTTATCAAAAAACTAATTATTATCCAAATCCGCCAGCTTATAGGATTTTTCAAAATGTTTGGTCGTCATATTGGATTAGCTATTCCGGAATTTTGAATTTCGGCACTAAATTCGTATTCAGCGCACCAAATAACCCCCTGGTACGAATTTTCATCCAAATCCGCAAACTCGTTAGATTTTTCAAAATGTGTGGTCGCGATATTGGATCTGCAATTTCGAAAATTTGAATTTTTACTTTGAATCCATGTGCAGCGACCCAAATAACCCCCTCATACCAATTTTCATTCAAATCCGTCAACTCATTGGATTTTTCAAAAATTGTGGGCGCCATATTGGATAGGACATTTTGAAATTTCTAATTTTGACCTTGAATTCGTAGTCAGCGACCCATATAACCCCTTAGTACCAATTTTCAATTAAATACATCCAGTAGAAAATTCCGGTAATATCTACTAAAAATTTGGATTGAATCTTGTTGATCTATTAGGAAAGTAGTTTTCGCTATCTCATTGAATTTTTGAACATTTTGAAAATCATGTAACTTTTTTAATTTTCATTAAATGTAAATATATAATTAGGACCATTTGCAAGTCTTTGTGTAATCTGCCAGAATCATTGACAAGATTTTATGTATAACTCTCTCAAAATATTTTTTTAGTTTAGAAAATGCTTAAATTTTAACGAGCTTGAGCTTCATTTTGGGACCATGTGAAAGTGTGTCACAGGCTGATTCGACTCGGCAAATCCTTCAAAAGTAAGCGTAGTAACAACTATTCAGGTAAATAAATTAACAGAAACACATATAGACATACATACAGACACACTGACATATCGACAGACTAAAAATAACTACAAATTGTCAAACTTCAGTTAAAAATCCTAGGAGAAGCATAATCGCGCTTTAAATAGTATTGAGGTTGCGCGATTTTCTCGGCTGTGAACTGTTTACGGTGATTAAGGAACGATTAATACAATATTAAAGAAAGAAGTCTCTCCTAACAGTACATTTTAAATTATAAAGCAATATATTCACGAATTTGCAAGCTACATTTGAAATTTTTTTCTAATTATCGTCAGCTGATACTGAAACTTCGGAAACGATACGTAAAGCATTGGCTCAAATGAAATTGTGTGAACAGGGATTTTAATTCACTGGAATCTAGGTTCATACATACTGTTAGTATTTATGATTCGAAAATTCGTCCGCGGTAGCACTAAAATCAATCAAGTTTAATTTTGTCGTTCAAATGGAAATATCGGGGTATGAATTTACACAAAAACCCAGGGTATCAAAACGTTGCCAACAGGTGAGAAGTACATTATGTAACAGATGAAAAATATTTATTGTGCAACGTTTTGATGCGATTTTCCAGCTCAATTTGATAATTGGGTAATTTTGTGTGTTCCTAATTGTGCAACGAGGTTAATAACATTGTCCTAAATATACAATACATTTTTAAAAATAAAAAAAAATCCTGTTTCCTGTAACAATTAGCTGTTAACCTATTTCAAATTATTATATTAAACTGCTGTTGATTTGAAGGTAAGACTTTCGTATCTTACGATAAATATGTTTTTGAGATAAAAAATATATATTTAATTTAAAATCATCAAACTAATGCTTTTTAAGTATACTGGAACTTGGAATTATGGATTCCGAATTTACAGCGTTCCTAGAACTAATGGCCTCAGAATTTAGAGATGCGGGGAGCGCAGGAGGGGCTGTTCAGTCAAGCGTGGTAAACGGCTCGGGGCCGCACTCTCCGTGCGTTAGTTGCATCGGGTCACGCCATGCGTCTAAACCCAACAGAAATCGTTTAGCGGCCCTGTCTGTTTACGTTCGGAGAGTCTAGATTTATGGTGAAGGCGACTGCAAGCATTCCCTGAAACCGCTCGTAATACCAAGTTCCAGTGTGCCTAAGTTAATGAAACAACCTCAGAAAAGCATTAGAATATCTATTTATATTTATTGTGATGAATTTCATTTGCCTGTCGAAAAAATTTAATAGAATAAACTATAAAATATTATTTACCTACCTAATATATATTTAATATTGAATACTACTATCAAAAAGATTAAAGAGAATGAAAATATAAATAAAACAAATCCGAGCTTAGCGTTACCGCGGACGAATTTCTGAATGAAAAAAAAACTAACAGTATGAACATAGATTTCAATGAGTCAAAATTTCTGTTCATAAAACTTTATTTGAGCCGATGCTTCACTTTATCATAAAGAGACAAAATATCATTCAAGCGAGATGATCATCTCGGCTCGATCGTTTCTCGAGACCACTGATTCTTGAAATTTCATCTGATTACATTTCGAAAAAATGTCAACTTCATCTGGAAATGATCGATATGCATCACTAGCAGAATATAATTTTATTGGACAGCTACTACATTAGGGTGATCCCAAAATTCTGCTTTCAATTTTTGGTAATGGTTCCCCTTAATTTTTTTTTCAACTCGGTCAATATTGACCGCACACAATCCCCTTGTGTTGTGTTCGGAAAAGGCACCAAAAATTTCAAAATAGCCGTTTTATTTTTATTGGATAAGTGCCAAATTTCTAAGTATCATTCAACTAATTTTTAATTGTTTAAACAATTATTTTTGGTTTGAAAAATGTTTTCCCTGTGAATCGTGAAAAGTTACTGTTCTTCGGGATGAATGATGTAGATGATGGATGTCAAAAATAATATTTTTTGTTTTAACTTATTTCAAGTTTGTTCAAACAATTTATATTTGTATAATTTTTCGGCCACCAAATCGTGAAAAGTTTGTATTTTCTGTAATTAATGAAACATGTAACAAATGCTAAGAGTAGTATTTTTGTGTTCAGGAGATTTGGCAATTATTAAAATAATTCTCATTCATTCAAAAAATTGTTTTCTTCTGTAAATTGTGAGAAATTATTTTCTGAAATTAATGACGCAGTTAATAAATGTTTTCATTGATATTTTTTATGAAAGAAAGTATGCATTAAACAATTATTTAAATAATATCACTTGCTCATATTTATGTGACAGCAAAACAAAGGCTTCACTAAAATTATTTCCATCAAGTTTTCATTTAGTATACTATACGTTATAACTTTATACAAAAGCGAGATCGCTAATCTTGAAAATTAGGAATTGTCTGCTGTTGTAATTGTTGTGAAATTTATTGCATTTTCAGACAACTTTGAAGATTGCTTCATTTTTTTAGTTTTTGACATACCTGTATAGTGAATATTTTCCAAAATCTATTCTCTGAAAATAGTAAATTGAGATATTAGACCTTAAAATTGGTTATGAATTGCCTTTTTGTGCAGGTTTGAAATTAAAAAAATAATAAAAGTTCTGATTAGAAAAATATAATACTTCGTTTTTGGTGGTTTTGGAGCACATATGCTATCAGAACGAAAAATCGCTAGTTAAATCGCTATCATATTCACTTAGCCGATGTTTAAAAAACTTTGGAATATATATATATATATATATATATATATATCTCAATTTTCACTATCATGAGAGGAGTAAAATGATCCACTGCTTTCTCAACTATCTCCTCGTAGAATCGTCGATATTTCTGAATAGACTCGGTAACACTAGTCCAGAAACTTTTTCACCGGACATACGTAATTGTTTCACTGTCACATCGTCAGGTCGGATTACCATGATTGGGAAGGGGTTCGATCGCACGTGGGACGTGAGCATCCCTACTACTTTTGAAGATGGCCATTTTCGCATGTGTGTAGAAAGAACTGTATGCAGAGTAAGTATATAGTGGAACCACTATAAAAGTCTAGAAAATACGTTTGAAAGTCGCAGTTCTCACCTGACCGCCTTAATATTGTAATGGAGGAGACAACTTTCAAGGTAGTGCAAAAAGAAATCGATTTCGACACACAATTAAACAAAAGGGAGAGATGAACAAATAAACATATTTCCGCGATACCAAATTCTTTGCCCCTCAGAATATAATTTACCGATGAATTAAAAATAAGAAGATTTTCTTTTTGAAAAAAATATTTTCCTATATAGAATTATTTAAAAAATTAAAGACTATTTTTGTGGAAATCCGAGATTAAAGAAAATAAATAAATAAGAAGAAGAAGGTGAGGTGGATCTTTTGTGGATGAAGTTATCCGTAATTTTTAAACAGTGCTTCGTGAAATATAAAAATGGCTACATTTTCACGAATTCAAGAAAACTAGTGGAATATTTGTTGATCACAGTGAATCGCGTTTATGGAATCGGAACGGATATCAGATAAAAAATTCTTGAATTCCAATTCCACCGAGTGAGGCGTGCTTCTCACAATTCAACTCTGAAATCGATATCAGAGAGTACTGCTGCATTCGCGTAATTAAAATCCGAGCGACGAATTTGAATTACGCGCCACGATGATCCCATATAGCGCATTTCCTCTTTTAATCCCGTTTAGGATATCGATATTCTACATTATTATTGTCGTCGTTAAAATAATGCGTGCTCTTTTACATCTGTCTCAGTGGATCAAAAGCATATCACTCATGAATTGAAAAAAAACTTATATAAATTTTAACGGACTTTTTTATTTAGAAATCAGTCTAGTATTTACACTACCAGTCAAAATTGTGCGCCCACTTATGAAAATCGAATAAAAAACAGGCTTGTCTTAGAAAGTTAATAACTCTGCAATATGTGAAATAAAAAAGTAGACACTTTGCTAAATTTAATTCCGAAATCTCCTCATTAAAATAAAACCGAGAGCATGATAAAATATATCAAGGATTTTAAATTATTATAAAAAATGTGCAAGCATGTTTAATACGAAAAGCGATCGGTCTACCGGTAGCCGACCTGTTAACGCATGGGAAATAATAAACAAAAGAAAGCTCGACTGGCGCTCAACCGACCGTTTTCCGTCATGTAGGCGCTTGTATTTTTTTAGGATAATTTGAGATCCAGTGAATATTTCATTATGTTCTTCGTCTCATTTTTGAAGAGAAAATTTCAGACCTAAATTTAGCAAAGTTTCCATGTTTTGCTATCATTTCCCTAAATCGTACAGAGAGTGGAAGTTGAGAATCTAAAATCGACTAAAAACGGAAAATTAGTCGGTCTTTCTCACTTGCTTCATCGACCCCTATTCATCAAAAATCCTTCAGGTAGGGCTTAATCGAATCGAAATTTAATAATCTTTCTAACAGATTTTTAAAAAATCTTTTTAACTTATTTTTGTGCAGAGATAGTCACTTTGTAAGACATGCCTGTTTTTAATCCGATTTTTGGTAAGTCAAACGCAAAATTTTGACCAGTAGTGTACACGAAAGACAAGATACATTCTCATGCAGATATATATATATATATATATATATATATATATATAGAGTTCAGATTTTCTTGTGTAAATAAGTAGGAACCTCATGAAAAATTGATTTATAAAGATAATTAAGTAGAACGTGACTACGATTTAAAAAAATAATAATAAGTTTTAATGAATTGTGGATCTCTCTCCATTTATAGATTTTTAATATACTGGCCATAATTGTGACCATCACCAACTGCACAACAGCTGGTGTGATTTCTTTGGAAAGTGGCGCGCTGCATAATCATCATCATGCGTCGGTAGCAAGTTCATTTATGCATTTTCACGGACCGGTCGAAGGCCCTGCGTTCGAAGTGAAAGTCCCTTACTTTCCTCCCCATAGTGAATACAACCATTTACACGGCCAAGAGGACCATGATAGCCCTAATCATCATGAACACCATGATCATTATTCACTTGACTATGTTGCGCATCCAAAGTATCAATTTTCCTATGGCGTTGAAGATCACCACACGGGTGACTTTCATGGTCAAAAGGAATCTAGGGATGGTGAGTTGAATTTTTTATTTTTTCCAGTTAAGGAGATAAACCATATCGCTTCTCAACTATTACAAATGTTGAAATTACCAGACTCTTAATATATTTCCTAATTCTTATTTTTTTACTATTTTTTCTCCATAGAATTCATTTAGTTCAGTTTTTTCACCTGCAACGATTGAGAATATTTATTAAAGTAAAAAAAATCGAAACCACATCTGGTAATGAAACTGCCTTGTTTTAAGATCTAAAATGCCACCATTTATGTATTTTTCAAGGTTTGTAAATTTTTTTGGTGAACGTTTTTTAAGAGTATCAATTATCCTGGGTGAGAAAAATGCAGTTGGCCCCCATAAGGGGCCCGCATGAAAAGGAATTGATAATACATCACAGAAAAACGCCGATCCTCAATAGTACGCCCTTGCTTCCTTGTAACATCGTAGAAATAGTTATTTAATTGTTTGAAAATTTCTTTATTTCATTTTTTTGATCACATTGACCAAAAGCATAAAAGAGATACAGATTATTTTACCACAAAAATATATTTCTCTACTTGAAAGTTGCTAAGTTTGAAACGGATTTTCGAAAACAAATTTAGCTAAGTCTAAGCATCGCATCTGTGTGTAAATCGACAAAATATATTAGAAGTTTCACCCATAAACTCTTATAAAACGTGTAAAAGTTCTCTGCATTTATATTACGTAACATTAAAACCGGCAGGCAAATTATATGCTTTTCAAGTAAATCATCAAAATTGAAGTATTTCAAAACATACACATTCAAAATTGCATACGTTCAAAATATAAATAATAAAAATTGATTAATTTGAAATTTTACACATATTTTCGAGATTCAAGAATTTTCAATTATCAATCTTAAAAATTGGAGACCTGTGAATTATAAATAACGAAAATTGAAGGCTCAAAGAGTTTCATTTTTTTTAAATTTACAGTTCAGAATTATTATTGTATTAAATTAACTTAAAATTATTATAATTGCCATTCAAAAATCTGTAATTTTTTAGATTTATATTTGAAATTTCTTGATAGTATCCAAAAAAACATTCAAAATAAATCTTGAAAAGTAAAGAATTCTTAATTGTAAATCACCAAAATTGAACTATTTAAAAAAAAAACGTTCAAAATTACATAATTTTAAAATATAAATCTTGGAAATTGAATAATTTTCAATTCTATATCTTTATAATTCAGAAAATAGAGGATTTGAATTTTGCAAATTTACAATTAAATTGAATGAATTATTTAAATTCTGAATCTTCAAAATACATATTTTCAGATTTTTAATTTACGTATTGAATCGTCCATTACATCAGCCATATTACAGTACTTGAATTGAATTACCCCAAATACCTTAAGATACAAATTTTCATAAAATTGAGATCACTTTCAAATTTTTAATTTGCCATATTCGATTAGCCAAATAAAATTTGGTAATTCTGTTATCAAATTCGGATTGAGCGACCTCTCAGACTAGAATACTGATCTCAAAACCTCTATAACTTGTGACTTAACCTTTTCTATTGAAATCTACCGGGAAAATTTTAGAAAGGCTCAAAATTAAGAAAATGATGGCGGTTTTTCTGAAAATATTAAAACTAGATTTTCTCAAAAAAGAATTTAATTTATAACTTCATAATGAAGACATCTTGTGAGTTTTATGCAGCCTAAATAACTTTTATGGTGAGTAAAATTTCCTTTTCATAAAATTGAATATTCTAACTTCTCTCACAAACAATGGCAGATACAAAAATATGTTTGGATGAAAGTTTGCGCGTCTAAAAAAGTCCTGTGAAAGATACCTGTTGCTGTTTGATGATATCTTGCATCGCTTGTGACTCTTTTGAGAAAAACTCAAAATTTATATTTTCAGAAAAAAAATTCTCCCGGTTAAAAAAATGGTATGGCCCGCATAAAGCTAATAGGATATCTTCCTTAATCCTTATATAAGCAGCAACTGTAAAAAAATATGGGAACACATAAAAAAGGTGGGGATTTTCATAGAATCTTTTTTATTTTTTTCTTCAAATCTTAAAAACATGAAAGAAATATTTTCTGGAAGAGCTCCACCTTTTTTATCCTTTGTATTATATTTTAAAAATTTTTGCTTATAGAAAAAACGCATTTTATTTGATTTATGCAGTATAAATCATTTCTGATGCCGGTAGAGTTCTTTTCCTAAAAATATAATTTTGTGATTTTTTCTCGTAAACCATGCGAGGTATCGCAAAAGAGCGAGGCGAATGTTCCATAGGAATTTTTAAATCGTTAAAACTTTTATCCTAATATTTTTTCATATCTGTCATTATTTGCGAGAAAAATTAGAAAATTAGATTTTATGAAAAAAATTCTCCTGGTCACAAAAGCGTGGGTTTTTTGAGAAAATCGTCGTTTGACATTTTCAGAAAAACCGCCGCCATTTTCTTAATTTTGAACCTATTTAAAATCTTTTAGCAGATTTCTAAAGAAGACGATAAACGCTATCAGAATCGAAAACAACCCGATAAATAGTAAATACCTCAATTAAGTCCAAAATTATAGAGGTTCAAAGACATTTTAGTTTAAACAAGGCACAAAATTCCAATACAGACAATTTCATGGACATTTTTTTCTCAATTTGGGAAAATACATATCGCCTAATTTCTTTTGAAAAACGACATACCAGGTTCAGCGACTTCAGATCTAGAACATGAGCAAGTACATGCCAGGAATATCAGAATTTGCAAGTCTTTGTTCGATTTTAATGAAACTTGGTAAAATGATAGTGCTATAGAAGATATATTGACAGGCATAACAACATGTCATTGTATCGTGGGCAACATTATTAAATTATTTATTATGGATTTTGAATTTTCACACTTTTGAATTATTTATACAATTTGTTAATAAAATTAATAAATAATATTACAGGACAAATATCCTTTACTAAATTCTAAATCTCACTGGCAAGCTAAGGTGAGGACATTTAAGAGATAAAATTATTTTTTGTTGACTTGAAATGTACACGCTGAGAATTTTTTTATATAATTTGCTTCTAACGTTAACAAATAATATCGGGAGAAATATTTTTATGTTCAAGTATCACTTTGCCGATGAAATTTTGAAATTGTAATGCCTAAATATCCTTTACAAGTGAACAGTCCATAATTTTGAGTGTCTGTTAATAGAATTTGTTTATAACAATTATCTTACCAGTCAACATTTTCTTTTTTCATTTCGTGCACCCCTAAGTATTAAGCGCAAGCCATAAAGAGCATAGAAACAAAATTCTAAGCATATGAAGCATAAGTTGCAGCTTCTATGGTTTGTGAGTGGCTTTTTTTTCTGGAAAAATTCCGGAACTTTTCATTCAAAATTTTATATTTTTAAAACGTAAATTTTTATCTCTGATACCTTCAAGTATTATCAAAATCCAATCACCGGTTCCCGAAATTTCGAGAATTTAAAAAAAATCCAACTAAAAAATAAATATGGCCTAGCTCCGACCATTTAAAATTTTGTTTAAAATGCTCAGGGCCCAACATGTCTCTTTCCTATCAGTTGGTGAATTTTTGTTTTTCTTCCTTATTTCTAGGAAACAGCGTTCACGGCGAATACAGCGTGAAAGAGCCAGGCGGTACCGTTCGCGTGGTAAGTTACCACGCGGATAAAGATGGATTTCACGCAGTGGTGCACACTTCTGGAAAAAACGATCACTCTGGCGGCACATATGGTGGACAAGGTCAAACTCATTACTATCATAATCACGCCCCAGAGCAACATCAGGAACATGGTGGTTTACAGGATTACGCTACATACTCCGCTCCCGAAGGGTACTCATAAGAAAAAAGAAAACCCAGAAAAATGTAATGTAAATCTAGAAACATATCTCTCGTACCTGGATTTTGTATTTGTTGGTCAACTTTCAGAAATATCTGCCTGCATTTTCAATTAGATTTAGATTCAATCAGTGAGATGTATTTTCAAGCAAACATATTTCCATTTTTGTTATGTATATATTTAGGTATCTTACTTACCAAAGCCACTCCGTTAGCGTCACCTATTAAGTATTAAAAATAGTGATTATCATGACTCCGTTTATTGTAAATATATATCTAATAAAATTCTAGGTAAATTATATACTCTAAAACTCCAGAGTAAACATGTAGAAATGATCTATTTATTTCACCTGACCTATAAACAATTTTGCATTAGAAGATTTAATCAGGTGGGCCGAAAAACTTGATTTTCTAAATTCCCTGACTTTTCCCTGATTTTTCTATGACCAATTTTTCATTTTCCCTGATAATTAATATTCAAAAAGGAGCATTTCAATCTTGTAGTGTTTTTATATTATAATCTTTTATAAACGAAATACAACAATTTCAGATTAAAATTTGAAAATTTCATATTTATTTGTTCATTTCAACCCAAATAGTTGACTTTTCTGTCATAAAAAATGTATTCTCAATCCAATAAAACAAATTTTCAAAAAAACAGTTGAATTCTTGACCCAAAATTATGACTTTTTAACAAAAGAATTCTTTTTTCAACAAAATATTCAAATTTTTCACCAAATTAATCATTTCTCACTCAACAAATATAAATTTTCAACCAAACCGTCAAATTTTTAACACAGAAAAAACAGAAGTAAATTTTTGTTGCGGGTAATTTTCAAGTAGATAAAATTGAATTTTTTCGCATCGAAACAAAGCAAGATTTAATAGAGTTGACTTGGTAACCATTTCCGATGTGCTGGGTAAATCTTAACACGTGAAGTTAATTTTTGTTGCAGGTAAAGATTACATTTTGTTTGTTCTGTGAATAAAATAGTTGAATTTGCATGCTATAAAGATGAATCATCTACAAAAAATATAATAGTTGATATTTCATTTTAAAAAGATGAAATTTCTACTTAACATGAATTTTCAAATGAAAAACAGAGAAGAAGAATTTTCTACCAAAAAAGCGAATTTTCAACAAAATACATTAATTTTCAAGAAAATAGTTAAAATTTGAACTACATAAGATAGATGTTCAACAAAGAATAGAAAAGTTAAATATTCAGTACACTTCCAAGCCAAAAAATACATTTTTTGTACAATAGTTGAATTTTAAACATAAAAATATTTTGCAACAAGAATGTTAAGTTTTCACCAAACAGTTGCCTTTTTAACCAAGAATGAGGAAAATTTCAAACCAAGAAGGCTACTTTTCTACCAAAAAAAAAACGATTTTTCAACTAAAAAAGATACATTTTTAACCAAACACAGTAAAGTCACATTTCTACTTTAAAAAATAAATTGTTACCAAAAAAAGGAATTCTCAGCAAAATACATGAATTTTGAAGCAAATAGTTCAATTTTGAAATAAATAAGATAGATGCTCAACAAAGAATAGAAAAGTTAAATACTCAGTACGCTTCCAAGCCAAAACATACATTTTTTGTACAATAGTTGAATTTTCAACATAAAAATATTTTGCAACACAGAAGTCAAGTTTTCACCAAAACAGTTGCCTTTTTAACCAAGAAAGAGGAAAATTCCAAACTAAGAAGATTACTTTTCTACAAAAAAAAAAAAAAAACGATTTTTCAACTAAAAAAGATCCATTTTTAACCAAACTCAGCAAAGTTATATTTCTACTTTAAAAAATAAATTGTTACCAAAAAAAGGAATTTTTAACGAAGTAGTTCAAATTTATCCAAGGAGATAAACCTTCAACCAAAAAAGTAATGTTTTGAAAAATTAGTTCAACCTTCACCCAAGCAGTTGAAATTTAAATGAAAAAATCTGCCCGCTTCGCGGGCACATTCTCATCGCGCGCTTCGCGCGCGGCTCGCTTCGCTCGCAAGTTTGAGCGCGCCTAGGGCGCGCAACTGTTGGATCTCGCGCTTCGCGCTCGATCATATATTTATCTCGCGCTTCGCGCTCGATATGTATTCACCTCGCGCTACGCGCTCGGGCGTATTTGCATCGCGCTTTACGCTCGGTTGCTCTAGATTTTTCAACTTCGTGTTCGACTTCGATGAAAAGAAAAAGGTTGTTTGCAAATATTATAAAATTATCAAAACCTCTACATATTAAGTGATTGTTAAATTTGTTTTTATTTTAGACTGAAAAGGAACTTCATTTACTCAAGGTTCTATCGACCTTAAGGAACACATTCTCATCCAGACACTCGCGCTTCGCGCTCGATATTTGATTTGAAAATCATTTGAACCTTGCGTTCCACGCTCGGTTCTGTGCATTTGATTTTTCTATTTTCAATGCTGTTTTTTACGAATAAAACAAAAACTACGCGTCATATCAAAAAGTGAATGATGAGAAATTTGTAGATCTTTTTTGGGTGCACAATTTTGGTGGAATGATCTTTTCTCGTATCTTGCATAGTTTCACAGCAAAATGGAATTTTTGATTATTTTTTTGTGCGATTAAAATTTGAATTTTTTATTTTTCAGAAAATTCAAAAAGTTGTTACGAAAATATTATAGGGCGTTCAAAAAGCAACGTTTTTCTCCTCTTGACTTTTTTTCATATCGTGCGTTTTTCGGCTTAAAATGTACATTTTCGTTTGTTTTTTGGAATTTTGAAAATGCTATAACTCCAGTAATTTTTGTTTTATCACGAAAAGTCATTAGAATATTTTGTTCGTCATTTTGCGTACTACTAATAACCATACATAGAATTTTTAAATCTTCAAAAAAAGTGGTCTCAAAAATTTTCAAAATGTGCTCACTTTTTGAATTTTCATCCAAAATAGCTGGTTAACGAACTCGTTCTCTATTTTTCGGCCATAAAAAAGTGGGCCAAAGCTCAATCAAATCTGATCATTTTTTCGAAAGTTATCGTGGCTACGGACAGACAGACAGACAGACAGACTGACAGACAGACAGACAGACAGACAGAAAGACAGACAGACAGACTACAGACAGACAGACACCTTGGTAAAAACCGTTTTTTCTGGCTCAGGGGGTCTCAAAACGTGGAGATTTGATGAAAACCGACTATATCAAATTTTACATAAAACCAATACCTTCTCATTAGAATGAGAATGTAAAAAGAACAATTTTCAAGTTAAAAAACTTGTTCTCATAAAAAAAACTAATTTTAAAATACAGAAATGAATTTTCAACTAAGTTGATGAATCTTCAGCAAAAAAAATTATTTTTTGAAAAGTGGTTCAACCTTGAACTAAAATTAGTTTAATTTTCCGCCAGAAAACGTGAAATTTTCAACGAATATTGCAATAGAAGATATTTCAAATGAAAAAGATTTTAATTTTTCATCAAAAATATTCAAATTCAATTAAAAGACGAATATTGAAGAAAATTTTTTAATGTTTAACCAAGGAAAATATCAATTGAATTTTTAGCATGAAAATGCAAATTTTTCTTTTCTTTTTCGTTTGAAAATTAATTTTTTAAACTAAAAATTCAATTATTCTAGTATCAGTTGAAAATTGATCATTTCTATTTGAAAATTCAAAAATTAGTTTGAAAATTCATTTTATTAGTTCTACTTTATGCATAATATGTCCCCTGAGGATGTACATGACCTTATGAATGCATAAATTCTGATATTTACATAGATTTGTACTTATTGTTTTATGATAGCTGAATCTTGAACATAATTGAACGTAATCCTGTAATCAAGCCCTACATTCTTTTTTCATTCTCGGCCGTCCTCAGTATATCGTCCGCGTATTCCAGTTCGTATATCTTTTCTTCTCCCATCCTCCCACATCTCCTACATGCTCTCCTACCTTAACCCTGCTTTTTGTCTTTCTAAATATTTGCGATACTCTCTTTTTTAAACAATCTCGTCTTCCTTTTTTTCACCACAAGCTTTTCCATCTCGACGCGACCCGGTGAGTCAGACGTTGCCTTCTAGTCCACGAAAATTGCTATCATTGCCCATTTTTCCCATTTAATTATTTTATCAACCAGATGATTCAGAACATATACGTTGTCCATCATCCTCATTTCTTTCTTAAACGCAGTCTGATTCGGTGGCTCTATCTTTTTTCTCAACTTTTTTCTCCAACATCTCCGATGAAACAGTTACATGTACTTTATACAATGTTGGCATTAGCGTCGCTCCCCTATAATCTTGAATCTCCTCCGCGTTGCCTTTCTCAACTATGGGTACCACTACTCCCTTTTTCCATAAATCTAGTCACCCCTCTACTCTCCTTACTCTATTGCACATTATCCATACCCATTCCTTTAGTTCTGTCCCTCTATATTTCCAGACTTCATTTGGAATCTCGTCCATACCAGGTGCCTTTCCATCTTCCATTATCCCGTATACCTTGACTATTTCCTACCTTGTAATGTCCTCCACCTCATCTCTTTCCCTGATATATCTTCCTCCTTTCCCAACTTTCCTTTCTACTCCTCCCAGCAATTCCATTAAATATTTTTTCCATTCTGCCATCTCAACATCCTGGTTTACTCTTTTGTACCTTCCAAACCTCTTCTCCCGTCCTAACCTTCTCCGCCTCTTCTTGAAACCTTTGACTTTTCTCCTCTTTTTTTTGGTCACACAACTCAGTATACTCCTTTTTTCTCATATATTTTTCTTCATTACTTGTCCCTTCTCTCCATTTTATTATTATATTTATTAAGGGACCCTCCAAAAAATACGTAACGCTTTTTTCTGAAAATCTGGACCCCCCCCCCCCCCCTACATAACGCTTTTTCTATAGTAAGTGTATGACTCTTTAACATTAGCGTAATGCTCGAGGTGACGTCCCCTCCCCCCTAAAGGCTTCTTTTTTGGTAGTGCACTCCAATATTTTTTTTATTTCTCATATAATTATTTCCATCTCCTTGTTTACATTTCCCTGTCTGTAAAGAAAATAGTTTTACGCTGTACATGTGTGAGGTTTTGAGAATTTTAATTTACTCTGTTCTTTAAATTATTAATTCACATCTATGAATTTTAAATAACATATCAGGAACTATTTACAGGACTGTACAAAAATGATTAACATAAGTAGACTCGAGTTAGTGAACAGAATTGAAAAAACGAAGTGAAGGTACCAATGGTTCGAAAATATCGGATGAGATCTTAGGGTCGAAGCTACATAGAGGTGCATGCCGGAGTACAACAAGAGTGAGAGGATTGACTAATTAGTAACGTTGAGTTTCGTTGAGTTTCGATGGTCACATCGTAAAGGGCTTGAGGTGATCGGTATCGTTTGAAAATGCCTTCGAAGATTAGGAAAAAAATACCTAAACCTAAACAGATGTTGAGCTTACATAAAATCTTAAAGTAAAAGTAAAATTTTTTCCAAGAAACTTGAAATCTGATGCTACACAATTCAATATTCACAATTTGTGTAATTTGGAATTTCTTACATAATTATTATTCTTTTTATTAATTATTTATTCATTTTAGAGTCAAACATCGTAGTTTCTTGACCTTCTCTCTTACCTTGTCTTTCACTATCACATAATCAATTACCGATCCTTTTTCTCCTTCTTCCTCATCCTCTTCTATGATTCCGTTCAAGGTAAACCATCCTATCTCCTACAAGTTCTTCAAAAATTTCTTTCCTTCCCCATTCCCTTCCTCCTCTATCTCCTGTTTTGCATCAAAATCTTCTCTCACATAAGCCTAATCTCTTTTTTACTTTCTTCTATCAGTTCTATCATCATTAACGAACACCCCCACTATCTTCCACCCCTCTCCTTCCATCTTTACCTCGGCTACTATTGATCCCTTTTTGTGTTCTTTTATCTCTTTCTTACCCTTCCCTGTTATACATTCGTTTCTTACTCCCCTCCAATCGCCATTTCTACCATTGATTTGCCTTTTTTATTCTTCCTCTTTACATTTTGAATCTGCCATTTTTAAGCTCTCGCTAACCTTCCCCTTACTCTTCACCATCCCTTTTTATTTTGCCACGTCTTCATCATTACTGCTACATCCCATTGTGCCAAATTTCTCATAAACTCCCTATCCCTTCGTTCAAAGCCTGCTACATTCCAGCAACATATCCACCATTCTTCTCTGCCTGTACTTTCTACCTGTATTGCTTTTTTACTTCTCTACCCTTCCCTGTAGCCATTACTCAACTAACCCAATCTACTGGCCTTGCCAAAAACACCAAGCTAAACGTTCTATACCTAAACTCACCGCCCACACAAATCAGTCTGAATCCCCAAAAATATCCTCAACCCTTGTTTCCCTTTATTTGTGCTAATCAATCTTTGACTAAACCAACTTTCATGCACACATTTGCTACCCACTCACCTGAAATTTTACCGCAGATATGCAAAAACTCTGCAACAAAAATTCACTGCTACCTAACACTTTAATTCCGAAAACGAAAATCTATTTTATTAGTTAAAGGTCCATCTCTTAGATCAAACATTTAACTATTTTGTTGAAAATTCATTTTCTTTTTGTAGAAAATTATTTTTGTAACTGAAAATTTAACTATTTCGTTATCGGTCGAAAATTGATCGTTTTCAGTTAAAAATTGAAAAATTGGGTTAACCATGTTTGTAATATGTTGTAAATTTGTATTTTTTAAAAGCAAATTACTCTTCTTGATGAACAATTCAACTTCTTGGTTAAGTGTTAAACTAAATTATTAAAAATGCAATTTATTGGTTAAAAATTCATTTTTTTGGGGGTGAAAATTGATCTTTTTGAGTCGAAAAGTCAGCTTATTTCTAAGACATTCGACTTTTTAGCTTAAAAACTCCACTTTTTAATTGAAAATTAATCTTTTTTGTTTTGGAGTTCAAATATTTTGTTGAAAGTGCAGTATATTTCGATTTGAAACCTTAATCGTTTCATATTGAATTTAATATGGTAACTATATACAGAAATTTTATCCAAAAAAATTCATGTCCCCATTATTTCTTTATTTTCGTGGAAAAAGACCCCATTTCCACTGTTTTGAGAGTATTTTGGCCTACGAAGTCTGCTAAAGTATTGTGCTTTGGGTTTTATTTTTGTGTTTATCAAATAAAATCAAATAAAAATTTGTGACTTAAAGGTTGGGGGGGGGGGGGGTGTTCGTATTGTTGACGATATGCTGGAGGGTTCAAGCTTTGCGTGATGAGCTGCAACGAAGAAGGGAAGGGGTGGAAAAAGTTTTTAAAATCGCGTGACGTAGTTTTTGAACGTCTCCTATGAAAATAGGTCATTTGTACGGTCTATTGCATCTAAAGAACTTTGAGAAGTGTAAAGATACATGAATTTTAATAGAGTTTTTAATTGGTTCAATCAAACTTCCTATTCGAAAGCAGTCTTCGATGATTGCTTCTTTATTGGCCTAGTAATATCAGGTACATAATTAATCGAAATCACTGTAGATGACCTTTTCTTTAATTACATTTCAGTAAAGTTTTTAATTAACGTGAATTAACTTGTAAATACAATTGTCACTGGAGAAACAAATCTGTGAGGTAAAGAAGTACATCTGATGCCATAATAAACTCAAATTGGTAGAAAGAGAATTTGATTACTATTTTGATAAGTGCTATAAGTTTTGATTAATGAATAAATTAATAACTCATAAACTCATACAATATTGATTCTGTTACAGGAAGTATGTTACAAACCAAACTTCGAAACTCGAGGGATGAATCTCGCCCTAGAAGCTTTGAGTTTATTAATTAATATGTAAATTATATGTAGTTATTTAATAAATAAAATTCAAGAGCTTTATTATTAAATTAAATTGTAGCATGTGAGCTGGATGTAACAATAATAATTTTCTATAATGAAATGTAAGCAATCTACCATCGTACAATTATCTCAAAAACTTTGTCTTAACCCACTTTCAGAGAAGTCTCTCTTATTCAAGTAAAGTTGCCACCATTAATCAAATTGCTATGCATGATTATTTGCTGAGCATTCGCAGAACGGTTGACGAGTTTACTTTCAAAAGAGCATATATCCACTCTTGGTTTTTGTTGGGAAAACGAGAAAAACGGTTTACAGCATTTATAAAAAGAATTGGTTTTTCTGGATTACTACATTATTTTGGTCCTACACCACGTACCAAATTACCAGAAGCTTGGATTCTCACTATCACATTATCTCATTATCGCATTATCTATATTATCTATATTATTCTATATTATTCGATATGGGATAAAAATCTTTTTTGAAGGAAACTGATACACAGGTTGATAGGGCTCATCCTAAAGATACGATCAACGCAAAAAAAAACAAAAAAATTTCAAAAGTGGATATATACCCTTTTGAAAGTAAACTCCCCAGTTAGATTATAGTTTGCATGTACAAAAATGTAATCAGTTTCGATATCAAATGTGAAGTAAAATAAAACATATGCTAATCAGGAGAGAGAATAAGAAAAAACCAACATCAGTTTCCTTTTATGAGGCAAGGAGAGTGAATATTTTTTTCTATAAAGAGTGGTGAAACGATATATCTCGAAAATCTCGCAATCTTTGTTTTTAAAAACCAGTTTTGCCCTTTCAATAAGAAAAATCATAGAAGATATGATGCGAATTGAGAAACATTTACGCTATTCAATACTCTTGCGCGGTTAAGTTAAAACTTTCAAATTATCTAATTAATTATTGAAAACATTTTACATCTTTTATATTAGTGCTTTTCTCTAATAGTTAGTATCTTCTTCAAGAATTTTAATATGAAATGATAAAACTGTTAAGAATTAAAACTTCTAGAAATTTTAAGCAAAATCATCATGATTCTCAATTTTTAACAATTTTATGTCATATTAGAATTTTACACTGAGAATGGAAATTTTAAGAAAAAAACTGTTATATTCTAAACATTAACAAATTCTCAACAATTTACATTTTTTGGGTTTTCTTATCGTTGATTACTGAAAATTGACGTTTTTGAACAAAAGTCACTAGACGTAAAGGGTTAATAATTTTTTAACAATTTTAGTGCTTAGCGTCTTACAACAAGAATTAGTATTTTAAAACCAAAAATTATTACAGTTAGAACAGGATTTCTAATTTTTGAACAACTTTAGCCTACGTTAACGTTTTCAACGAAAAACGGTTATTTTAAACAAAAATTATTAAATTTCAAAGAAGATTATATCATTGGAGTCATATTAGGTTATGTTAACATTTTTTACTGGAAATTGGTTATGTTGAACAAGCAACAACAATAGCAATTTTTTACATCATATTAGTGTTTTTGGTCTAAAATTGCTGTTGGTTATAGAAAATTATAATATTTCAAAGAACATTTACAATGTTCGAACAATGATGGGGTAGGTGAGCGTTTTGCACCGGAAATCTGTTATTTTAAACAAAAATGATTTTCAAAAATCATCAACTTCAAAATGCGCATTATTTAAAAATAATTTAAATATTATAAATTATAAAAATTTTAGATTGTGTTAGTTTTTTCATCAGAAGTGAGCATTTTTAAACAAACATAATCATCCGGATCCTTAATTTTCAAAAAGTTGTAGTTTATGTCAGCGTTTAGCAACGGAAATAGGTATTTTTTTATGTAAAATTATCGGATATGAAAATTTTAAAATTTTCTAACAATTTACTTCTTTGGTTTTGTTAGCGTTTTTCCTTAGCAGAAATTAAAATTTTCAAAACGAAAATGATTAGATTTCAGAAGGCTTCCGTTTCCGGTACCGAATGGTGAAGTATGCGTGTTTGTTCTGTGCTATCCTTTTTGGTTTTGGCGACGGGCGTGGGTAGAGGTGTGATTGAGGCAAAAGGTGGTAAGGGAGATGAGTGTAGTGAAGGGGTTGTGTGGAAGTGTCGGGGGGCTGTTTTGTAAGGTTGAAAGTGTTAAGAGGAAAGTTGAAAGTACTAATTTGGAGGTTAGTTGTCGAGCACGGAAAAGTGAGAGGGAAGATAGCAGACAGCAGATCGGTAAGGTTGACTAGCATCTATTTAATGAGGAGCCCAGTGGGGTCCGGCAGAGGGCAGCAGCGGGTAGACAATACCGGTGCAGCAGTGGGACTCCGATACTGTGTTGAAAATCGAAAATTGAACGGACCTTTTTTTCTAACGTGTGGAGATAGAAATAGAGATTCGTTCGATTTTCGACTTCGAAAAGGTATCGGAGTCCCACTGCTGATGATCTCACGGTGGCCGGCGAAACAGGGAGGGGTAAGGGTGATGCCGGAGATAGTACCGATGATGGCGAGGTTCAGTATACTACACCGGGGAACTTAAGGTGGGTAGAGAAGGCAGGGGGACTAGCTGACAGGAGGACTCAAGGTAGGCCGTTAAATCGGGAACTGTTTAATAGATACAGATCTAGTAGTTTAGGATCGAGACAACTTTTTGATAAATGGTGGCAGGGGGGAGGGTTCACGGATAAAAGCGATGAGGGGGATAAGACGAAAGACGGTAAAAGATCAAGGGAAGAAGAGGGGAATGAGCAGGGAAATGAGAAGTTGCGGAAAAAGTTTTAAAAAAAGTCTCCACCGGAGAGGAATGAAGCAAAAGGAGGTTTGGGAAGAAATGTGAAAAGTTAGAGAGAAGTGGGAAGAATGGGATCTGATGTGGCGGCAAGAGAAAGATAAGGTTTGGCAGCAGTTCGAGGATATCGAGAAAAAGCAAAGGATGGGTAAGAAAGAGAGAAAATCTGATATGGAAAAGTTGGAAGAAAGAGTGAGAAAGCTAGAATGTAAGTTTGAGGATATAAAGAAAGGGGATGAAGGGGCAAGAGAAGGAGAGAGAATAAAAGAGGTGAATGAAAACGTTATCCTAAAAAATATGAGAATGAAATCAAGATTAAGAGATTTGGAAAGGAAAATGGAGGTAGAAGAGAAGAAGAAACGGAGTAGAAATATAGTGATTAGAGGAATGACAGTGGATAGTGAATCAGGAAGAGAAGAAGTGGAAAAGTTGATGGGTGAATTTGGGGCAAAACTGCACGTGGAAGAGGTAAATGGAGTGAGAAGAAAGAATGAAGATAAATCGCGTATGTATATAGTGAAAGTGAGAAATGAGGAAGAAAAAATTGATATCATGAGAGAGAAGAAAGCTTTAAAGGGGAGGGAAGAAAGGATAGAGGAGGATATGACGTGAAATGAAAGAAAAAGAAAGTGGATGATGAAAAAGGGAGCATAAAATGAGAGAGTGAAAGGGAACACGATATGTATAGGGAAAGACAGGATATGGATATATGGGAATATGTGGATATGGGATGATAAGAAAGAAAAATAAAGTGAAGTGTGTAGGGAGGGTCCATTGCGACCACATTGAAGGAAGAAAGAAGTGAGAGTAGCGTTTTGGAACGGATCAGGGCTAATGAATAAGATGAAGGATTCTGGGAAGAGGTGAAGAAATGTGATGTAGTGAGCTTGAGTGAAACCTGGGTCGATGTGAATGATTCCAGAAGAGTGAAGAGGAAGTTACCCAAGGGATATATGTGGCAGATGCAAGAGACAAAGAGAGAGAAGGTAAAGAAAAGAAAGAAAGTGGGTATGGTGTCAGAAGTGAGGAATGAATTAGTGGGAGAAAAGAGAATAGAAACGGGATTTGAGGAAACGGATGGAGTAATGACAAGAATGGTGAAGATAGGAAGAAGAAAGGTGTGGATAGTTCGCGCTTACAAGAGAAGGGGAGGAGAAGAAGGTTGGAGTGTCATTAGGAAATGAGTGGCGAAAAAGGACTCTGTTGCAAATTCTGGGAAAAACAGGATGGTTCATTTATAATGGGAACTCAGAATGGGATAAAGAAGGTGAGAAAACGTTTGCAGGAAAAGGGGAGTGGAAAAGCTGAGAGAATATGAGGAAAGAATGGAAGAAGAGAATGTGGTGATTGAAGATGGGAGAGGTGTGGATGAGATGTTGTGTAAGATGAGGGGAAGGGTAGAGAAGATAGTTGAAGAAATAAGGCCAAATGAGGAAGAAAGATGGGGGAAGAGAGGATGGTGGGATGTGGAGTGTGTAGAGAGTAAAGGGCGTCTTAAATTATCATTAAGGAATTGGAAAAGAAGAGAGATGGACATAAAGGAGTATAATAAACGACAAAGGGAACACGAGAAATTACTGGATGTAAAACGACAGGAGGAGGAGGCGAGGTACATGGAGGAGGTAGAGAAAGCAATAAAGGAAGGAAGACGGTATATTCAAGAAATTGCGAGGAGGGGTGGATAGCAAGGTGAGGGGGGAAGGTGGAAAGATCAAGGAGGGAGGCATGGAAGGTGGAAATGAGGTGATCGGAGAGGAGGTGAATCAAGCAATTGAGAAGTTGAAAAGAAACAAGGAGACAGGAGAGGATGGGATGGAGAATGGAGCGTTGAAATTTGGCGGAAGATAGGTTAGAGAAGAGATTTTGGAAGTATGTAAAAGAGTATGGAGAGGGGAAGGATGACCGAAGGAGTGGATTACAGGTTTCGCAGTTCCTTTATTAAAGAAAGGAGGGGGTAGAAAAGTGGGAGAATATAGAGGAATCACTCTTGTGCCAAAAAGGATTCAGGAAGGGGATGGGGGCAGTGGATAATATTTTCGTTCTGAATTATCTAGTCAACAGGAATCTGCTCAGAAAAAAAGGAAAACTGGTCGCACTCTTCGTAGATTTTGAGGCAGCTTTTGACTCTATGAATAGGAAAGGTTTGTGGAAGGCAATTAAAGAAAGGGAGGTGGACGAAGAGCTGATTGAGAGGATAAAAGACGTCTTTACGGATACGACAACAAGGGTGAGGATCGGGGAACAGAAAGGAGAGGAGTTCTGGACAGGGATGTGTCTCCGGCAAGGGTGCCCTCAAAGCCCGTTGTTTTTTAGCATATTGTTAGCAGACCTAGAAGTGAAAATGCAAAAGAACGGTAAAGGGGGTATACTTATAGGAAATAAGAGAATATACTCGTCAGCGTACGCGGACGATGTGGTGCCTCTGGCAGAGGATGAAAGTGGAATGAACTTGCTAATAAAAGGATTCGAAGAGTATGTGAGAGAGAAAGACCTGAAAATTAATGTGACGAAGACAAAGATAGTATGTTTCAGGAAGAGAAAGAATGAAGTAAAGTTTGGATGGAAAATAAATGCAGAAATGATGGAAATGGTAGAGGAATTTTGTTATTTAGGATTCTGGTTCGAAGCGCGAAGTGAAAATGATCTGCAAGCAAAAAAAAGGATGGAAAGCGCCAGTAAGGTGATGGGTCAAGTGTGTGAGATTGGAAAAAGAAGATTCGAGGAGGACTGGAAGATGAGAGTATGGGTGTTTGATTAACTGGTATGGTCTGCGGTGTGTTATGGAGTGGAGATTTGGCGGTGGAAGGAGTAAAAAAAGGTAGAAAGCATGCAAGAGAGATTTCTGAGATGGATTATGGAGTGAGCTGGAAGTGGCCAGGTTATATGTTGAGAGAAGAAACGGGGAGAGAGAAATTGGTGATAAGGCAGATGAAAAGGGTCTTGAGTTTTGAAGAGAAATTTAAGAGTGGTAAGGGTAGCAAAGTTGCACAACTATGCATGCATGGAATATTAAATAGAGAGAGAAGAGGAAACACGGGACATTCAAGATGGGAAGAGGAGAGATGGCACGTTAGAAGGGAATGGAGAATGTGTGACAAGGGGAGGGAGTGGCAGGAAGTAGAAGGAGAAATGAGCAAGGAGCAGGAAGAGAAGAGGTAAGAAAAGATTATGGAGTCAAAATACAATAAATGGTATAGATTGGTTAAGATGGAAGGGGCCCCAGAATATTTCGGGAAGTTGAAAAAGGAGTACAGGTGGTCCAGGGTGGTACGTTTCGGAATGGGAGAAGGCATCAATGAGTGTAAATATTGGATTAATGAAGAAATGAAAATGTGTAGGTTATGTGGTTATGAAAGGGAATCATGGGAGCACGTGTTGGTGAGATTTACAGGGGAAGAGAAAGGGGGAAAGAGCGTGGTAGATAGAGTTAGGTGGATATGAGCGGTTGTGGGCAAGGGGAAAAGTGGATGAAGAGTCTAGAAGAGAATAGGGAAGAGAGAATGCATAGGGGAGGAAAAAACCAAGTTCGAGACCTAAATTGATACAAGAGAAATATGTGTAAGGAAAAGTAGTGTTGCGTAACTTACAAAAGCTTGAAGAGAAATGGTAATAGGAAATGGAAGCCCTGGAAGGTCTCGCGCAATTGTAAGATAATATGTAAGAGCTAGTAAATAATAAAAAAGCGAAGCGATTAAAGGTTAAGTTAGGTTAAGTTAGGCATAAGGCACAGTGTTTAAGTGACATTGTAAAATATGGAAAGGGAACGGAGCCCTCAAACCCGTAAAAGGGAGAGCAATAAAATACAATACAATACAGTAGATTTCAGGAATCCACAATTTTTTTAAACGACTTTAGGTTACTTTAACGTTTTAGGCCAAAACTTGGTATTATAAAACAAAATTATTAATAGTTAAAAAAGATGTTCCATTTTTTAACAGTTTCAGATTATATTCACGTTCTGTATTTTTTTCAAAAATTTTCAATAAAAAAAAGTTTTTAAAATTATATTTCGAAGAAGATTCACCACTTTGAAAAAATTTGAGCTGGTTTTGGCGATGTACTGCGGAAATCGGTATTAGTAAAAATAGATTGGATTTCAAAGAAGATTAAAATGTTTTGTACAATTGTAGGTTAAGCTATCGGTTTTCACAAAAAATACCTATATAGATTTTGAAGAAGATTACAAGTTTTTAAACAATTGAAGCTATTCTGATCGTTTTTTACCAGAAAGTGGTACTTTCAATGAAGAGATTATTGAATTTCAAAGAAGATTACCAATGTTTGATAAATGTAAGGTTATGCTTGCTTTTTTACCTGTTTTTTAAATTGTTTCTTTGTCAGAACGCGAAAAATAATGAAATTCTGCATCTAATATGATAAAGATAAAAGATTCAATTTTATAAAAGGATATTGTAAAAAAAACTAAAACTTTAGATGTATCGAAAAAATTAAAATAACTCTGAAAATAATCAACATTTTTTAAGTTCTTGGGCTCTTTTCCGAAGCAAGTCTCTATAGAATTTTTTCAAATTTTTAGAATATTTTTTATAATTCTTTGCTAGATACTATATAATAAAATTGGGAAAAATTCATAAAAATATTTTTGTTTTGAATTTTTAAAATCATTTGATGAATACAATCTGTATTTGAAATTTTGTGACTTTTTTATAACAAGTTCGACCCAAGGGTAGAATTTACACTGAGAAAAATAGATATTGAAGAAGACTATCTAGATATCACTAGCTAATATCTTAGCGATTTAACTATGGGTCAGAAATCTAGATATTGAAGTAGAACATCCATAGATATTAAAAAGAAGATTTTATCTGACAATATTCAAGATATTAAAGGGCAGAATCTAAGATATTCGATAAATATTTCTCAATTATGCCAAAATTACCTGTAAACCTTGCCAATTTCTATAAAATCCAAAAGGACTTCATATCGTAGTACTTTGTTTTTCATATCCGAATCCTCGAGCATTCGCCTTTTTTTATTTTCGTGTAGAGCGGATAATAATATGCGCTGTTCAAGGCTAACATGAGTGATGCCTGTAGCGCCAAATCCTCATTTTATTGAGGAAATTATAATACCCCTATCCAAAAACACTCAATCCATTTTCCGCCAAAATTGTTAACGCAATATATATCCGAAAAACAACAAAACATACGACGACTGCTCGATATACGAACAAAGCGGGGTTAAAATCTTTTGTCCTCACGCCACACGTCAACGATATTGCTCCGATAAAGATTCTCTTTTTTAATATCTTAGACATTAACGGTTAATGTTACACATTTTATTCTTTCAATATAAACAGAAAATGCCCTTTAATATTTTGTATATTGAATAGAAGATACAGTAAACTTCATTTTATTCTACTGGCCTTGAAACGAACACGTTCGGTTATTCTTGTATCGATGCGCTTGCGCTAAGTAACTTTTTCAACTGCGCGTGTGCCGAAAACAGCGGTCAATTTGAAATCAATCAATACCATCAATAATAATATACCGCTAAATACACCCGACATCCCTAGAACTGCTGGCCCACGCAGTTTCTCAGCTCAAGGGGCAAGAGACAGTTTCGACTCTCGCCTCAGAAGCGCCGCTGTATGCGCGAATACTCAGTCCAGTGTATTGCGCAATAAGATGCATTCCAAGTGGAAACGGTTCAGACGGTCCCGACTTATTGCGCAGTTGAAAAAATCGCGATCCCTTAGCATGTCACTGTTTTTCCAGTATCTTTCAAGTGCTTTTGTTGAAGTACCACAATTTGCCAAGTAAAAACTCAATATAATAGAATCAAAAAACGACTCAAATATTTCGGGGACTAGACTAGTGAGTGTTGTGGCATGTAATCACGTCATGGGAGGATAGGTGGAAATGTGAGGAAGGTTAGCATAGGAGTGTCATAGGAGTGCAGACAACTTTTTGGAGAAAGTTGTCTAAACGTTGAAGTAAGTTATAAAGGTCTGAATATTAATAGTTTTCAAGCGTACACGGAGAAAAAAACCACACTGTTATAGTAGGCTGAGCTCTTAATATTACAGCATGAAACTTCATGTGCGAAATCGGTATGAATTTCTACCAATATTGGCATCAGGTTAGACATTTTTAGCATTAAATGTCCTATACCATAAAAGAATCAAGCGCATGCCGTTATTGCTGGAGTCACATGCCCTTAGAGCAGTTGTGCCTTGCGAAAATAGCTCGAACTTCGCCTTGCTACGGTTGTAAGAAAACTCATCCTATTAGAGTATGAGTACTCTTACAAACGGGATATTAGGTCACGCGCAAGCGCCGGTAGGCGTGGCCTAATATCTCTTTTGTAAGAGTACTCATACTCTAATAGGATGAGTTTTCTTACAACCGTAGCAAGGCGAAGTTCGAGCTATTTTCGCAAGGGATAACGGCTTTAAAAGCATGAAGCTTTGTACTTTTTGAGGATAAAGGGATTCCTGCTTAAAATGAATGAATTTTGTACCAAGATAGCAAGAATGAAACCTACGACAAAAGCATGACTAGTGCTCTTACTATTATAGGCATATTTTTTTCTCCGTGTATAGTGGAAATGTCAGCCGTCAGGAAGGTTAGGACATGGGACTGCAACTGCATATGACTTTTTGGACAAAATATTCAAAAAGTAAAGGCTAGTGATAACGGTCTGACTAGTACTATTTCTCAAGTGTGAAATCTATTTTCTTAGTCATTTCCCATTTTTTCGTCGATTGACGCCTGTTCAGTGTCACGAAATACAATCAACTGTCCCAAATTTGTGGTTAGTGGCACTCTAACCTCAAATTTCGGACAGTTGATTGTACTTCGTGACACTGAAAGGGCTTCAATCTACAAAAGAATGGGAATTGACTGAGAAAATCCATTCTACGCTTAAGAAATATTACTATTTGTACATTCATAACTTCTTCGTTTAGAATATTTTTTGTCGAAAAAGTTGTCTGGATTCATATGACGGCATGTCAAAATGCTCAATTCAAGGCTTCCCGCTCTTCGGGTCTCTTTTTTTTAATTGGTCACCCACTGATGCGGGCGTAGCCGTACAGCCCGTACAGGGGCCGTGGTGGGAGATGACGAAACTGCGGAAATTAGAATAAGCGCGTATAGGGGATGTAGAATAGGTGAACTGTGACAAAATTCTTAAAATATATTAACAATTAACCAAAATAATACAGAGGCTCTCCTTCAATATAAGGCAAATACCTTCAAAGCTGTTAATTATTTCAAGAGTTAATCCAGTTTTTCAAAAACATCGAAGTTCAAACGTTTTTTTATTAAATTGACATTTTACCTTCAACTCAGGCTCATTGAACGCAGAATTTTATTACCCTTCGTGCGATTACAAGGACAAAAATTCATGCAAATATTATTTTAAAAATTAAGGAACTTTAGCAATAGCTCAAAAAATAGGCTTGAAGATAATTTCCGTCGTTATAATGTACTTTAGTTTAGGCCAGTCAGCAGGGCTAAATTAATTGTAAAATCTTATATGAAATCTTATATTTTATAAACTTGGCAATTATATATAACATAAGAATTACATAAGTAATTCGAAATTAATTTATAAATATAAGGTAGCAAACCCTCATAAAAATCCAGAAGATTAAAAAAATAATTCTGGTCCGTTCGTGGCTGTTATCGAGAAAAGGTACTTAAATATTACTCCCATATTATCACTGAAGGTTGCATTGTACGCTGTATGGTGGTCTTCCCTATATATAAAATCACACATAATAATAGGGCCTATGTAAAATAATTATTTAAATATATGTTTAAGGGTATAACATAATATATAAGTAAAAAGTTGAGAGCAGAGTCAGTAGAAAACAAGATAACCAACAAAATCGGAATTTTTCAGGAGACCAGAAGAACATTCTGTAAAATTAAAATCACCATCCAAAGATATATCATCAACTGGAGCGAATTTCCACTTCGAGCGAATCGCTACAATAATTTTTACAAAATCATCAAAGGCTTCATAATTGTACGATCAAACGAACATATCTCAGTGAAGTTCGATCGTAATTATGCGGCTGCCTGGTTCGAAGGGATTACTTTTGTCGTTTCGCTACTCTCCGCTAGATTGCCACAAAGTTAGAGTCAAAAATGTCCCCCGGCCTGCTCTCCTTGCGTTCTTCCACCATAGTTTCATTTAGTTTAAAAAGTTCTAGAATAGTATATTGCATAGCCTACTATTATTTTGCTTTAGTTTCTTAAAACCATCGAAAAAGGAGGTAAGGCATAGAAATTTTCGTCTCTCCAAAAGATTGTAAAGGAGTCAACAGCTACGACGTCAGAATCGCTAATTCCCATTGAGTATCCACGTTTTGAATTCTAGATTTTCTGTCTGCTTCGACATTCTGTTTTGAAGCGATATAAAAGGCGTAAATCCAAATTCTGATACTCTCGACCATCTCCAAATTTGTCTACTTAATGAGTAAATATGATGGCGCTGAATCCCTCCCATCTTGTTGATATATGTGAGCGATGTAGATGTAGAGCCTAGAAGTAAAGGGTTTTAGTGCATCAGAGAAGATTTCCTTTTCAAAATAGAACTGACCTATTGTACTTATTGCCGAACGTGAGTTTTGCCTAAAGCAAATTAGACTTGAGTTCAAAGAATTTGGCAATGACATCTTTTCATCATAGTTGCCATCAGCTATTGAAGCGTGAAACTTAGCTCATTAGAAAGCTTTAGAGTAACCGATCCCAGAGGGTACTGTTGAACAACAAGAGACGAGACTTCCTATTAACGGGGAAGAGAGAAAAATTGTATGAAAGAGGACTTTTTCCTCAAAAAGGAATCTATTAGAAAGATCAAATTCTCCTGCTTTTGTGAAGGTAATTTTAATGTAAGATTCTTCAAATTCAACTGCAAACCTGAAAATTCCGATCTTATGGAAGGAGTTAGAGTACTTTTTCGTAATTAATTACGAAACTTAGCGATTCAAGTAATGTAATCGATGTTTGGATATTTAGTCAGCAATTTTCAAAAGAAGCACACAGAAAAAAAAATCGTTCAAATAGACAACTGATGGAAGACATTTACCTCTTAAATGGCTTACAACGAGTATCATAAGTTACGTGAACATATTGTACGTTGAGGACAATAGTGTGAAAACTCAATAAAAGTCATTTCGAGAAAATCGACTTTGAAAATTTTCAGATTTTCAAGTTGGGGGGATTTTCCTCCATAAACGTTTTTCCTCATAAAAGTCACTTTTACTGTTAGTGTGGAGTATTTACCGAGTTACCTCTACCCTGTTAGAAAATTTTCGCTTAAAATTCTATTTGTTTGAATTTTGCAAATTAAAGTTTTGAGTTGTCACAGTTTTGATTTGTCACGCGGCACCTGTTGCACCTAGAGATTTCTCTCTGCTCTAGAACGATAGAACTCGAAAAATGCTATCTAATGGTGGTATTAACTCAAAAATGAACTTTTTTGAGTTGTCACACTATTGTTCTTAACGTGCGATATACGGGCTGATGATAACACCGAACGGCAAGCAATTAAATTCGTAAAAAATACCCTCAAAGGATAATCTTACAAATTTTCTGAATTTCCCATTGATTGGAACCAAAAGATAAGCATTTCCAAGACTAAGCTTGCCATGTAACAAATCTTTGTAAATAATTGACAAGCCGTCCGCACGTCTTCTATTTTGGAATAGCGCACTTCAATACATTGATTTAATTTTGTCTATTTGAAAATGAATCTTTAATTCATTCTTCCAATCGATGAGGAAGAAGGGCCATTCAAACTTCCCGTCTTATGACTTACAGCGACTGATTGCTTTCATTTTCAATAAGTAATTAATCTCAATTTTTAGAGATTTGACTTTAAATGCAGACCAATTTCGCTCAAGGGGAATAAATTCCTGATATGGTTTCCGCTTAAACTGAATCTGGTATCCCTTCACATACTGAAGAATAAATTTGTCGGCGACAATTTTTTCCCAGCCTGGGAAAAAATTTCTCAAACGGTCAGCAATCTATCTATCTTCCTCTGTATCGTGTCAATGTCCAGGATCTGTTCGTTGACTGTTTCGACGACTGCTGTCTCCGGGATGTCTGCTTAGATGATGTTTGCTGAGATATTTGGAATGGTTGTTTCGATTGGGAGTTTTGATTGTGGCTCGCCCGTGATGACTTCTGGTTATTATAAGAGAGTTGTAATTTCGTATTTATGAGTGGAAATATAACTTTATGGCTAACTTGAATTTGCAGAAATATTGTATTTTTCTTAATAAAAGAAAAAAAAATCCGAATCAATAAAAGTACAGCATTTTTTTCAGTTTCTCGTGATTTCAATCTTAAAAAACGTTGCAGTTTTGTACTAGTGTACAGAATAACATTTTTAGCCAAATTTGAAACTTTTTGAGAATTTTGTTAACAAATGAAAAAATCATCAAATGACTACAAATTTTATTTGATCAAATTTTAACAGGTTTTTAACATCTTTATGGGCTGCAAACTAAGTACTATATACGTACTATACACGCAAAAATATACTTTTTTTCAATGACCTACGGTTAAAGAAAATATTGACCAGCAACAAACATAAATAAGTGCAAGTTTCGTATGAAAAAAGGAAAATTATTATCAGAATTTACATTATTTCATAAATAAACATATTTTTAATCTTCAAGTTGGTTGCAAATTTAGATTTTCTATTAGATATATGGCAAAAGAGAACTGAGAGGGGAAATTACTAATTGTAAGTTTTCCTTGGTAAGAGACATAGGAGAGATAGGTCACATGAAACTGCCTCAGGGCCAGAACACAGACTGCAGACAAGTAACTCTTTGGCTCAGTTTGTTTTTATTTACAGAGAAAACGGGTTTGTCGAATCTATCGACTGCTACTCTTCAAAGTCAGGTGCAACGTAATTGCTAATAAATCGCAAATGCCTACCTAAAGCCTAGAATAAATTCAACCCCTTGGTTGTCTATCTTCAAAAGACAAAGTTTTTTACTCTTTTCAAAAAGTCTGAAATTCATTACATTTTTACAGAAGTAGAATGTAATCATCTCTTGGATTATAACTTGGTTTTTATATCATTATTTATGTAAAATACTTCCTTTGATTTTGTTTTCGAGTGTATTGATTATTAAATTGGTATTTGTTTTATATGGTAAAGTATGAGAGAGCTGCCGTTAAAATTAAATACTATCAGCGGGTAAAAATTATAAGTATGGGATTGATCAATCATTGACTTTCAGAAGTATAAAACATGTATGGTAAATGAGACGATCCCATAGTTCAAGTATATTGAAATAGTGTAGCTAAAGTATAGCTAAAGTACAGCTAAAGTATAGCTGAAGTATAGATGAAGTATAGATGAAGTATAGCTAACGTATATATGAAGTATATAATATACTTCATCTATACTTAAGTAGAGCAGAAGTATAGGATATACTTAATCTATACTTGACTATGGCTAAAGTATCGCAAACAACATGTGCTCATTTGTTTTTAAAGATATCATAGCAACAGGATAAAACATAATAAATCGTGAATGACCGATCGTCCGTAAATTAAAAAATTTGGTGATTTAAAGAATTTCTTGAGAAAAATGTGCAACGAATATTGTTTTTTCAATATTTTAATCAGTTTTTTTTTTCAAATCAGAATATCAGTTTTTCAACTATATGGAGATTCCTTAAAGCAAGAAGATGTATATAATAAGAAGTTTATATTCTTCTTATTATTTTCTATATGTGGGTAAGAGATCCAGCAATCTTTGATTCCTAACCACAGAATTATTATAATATAAAGAATATCTTAAGTTCTGCTAAATTTAGGAGTTGCAAAAAATATTTTTTTTTGCTTTGAAAATCATGATTTTGGATCTCTAATTTTATGAATTTCAGGTCTCCAATGTAATCATCAAGAATACAACGCTTGTACTTATTTCATATTATCTCTGTATTCTATACCTCTACCTATATAGCTATACTTACTGTAGCCATACTTTTGCTGTACTTTAGGCATACTCTATGTATACTCCTGACATACTTGAGCTATACTTTACAGATATGCATCAGCTATACATCAGCTATACTACAGATATACTTCAGCAATGGACTTACTATACTTCGACTATACCTTGTTATATTTTAGCTATATTCAAGATATACATCCACTATACATGATTCAAATAGACATGAAGTATGGGACCGTCTCATATACCATACTTTTATTATACTTTCTGAGAGACGACACCTATACGATTTTCCAGATGTTTTCCTAGATCAATCCCAGACAAAATTTTTTTGCAGATTGTGTTTCCATGGTTATACATAAAAGCATATGGTTGCCTGTTAACGAGTAGTATACATTAGATTTTTATAGAAATGTAAGGTATTTCACAGGTATCGCAATTAAAATACCTTTCACACGTTTTATAATTTACAGCTTTGCATGCAATTAAGATATACAGGGTGTCCAAAAAGTCCCGGGACGGCTGAATATTTCCTCAGGTAAGATATTTTTCAGGGCGGTCAAGGTCATTCTTAAAGGCACTTTCGACAAGGAATTCAATGGTGACCTTTATTTTGATCTTGACCATGACCTTAACGGTCATTTCAAGGTCAAATTGATTTTTTTAAATGGGAACCTCTATTTTAGACCCCGGGAACTGAGAGAGCGGAAAATGTTACGTCCAGATATGACCTTGAAAAATCGAAAATTTTACCTGGAAAGGTCAGGGCAAGGTCAAACAGCGTACAGTAGGATGACTCGAAGAGCATGCATTTATGAAGAAAATGTTCAACGCAAGAGTTGTAGCATTTTATACTCCCGATCGATTGGTGACTTTGACCTTGTCTATGACCAGAACCTTCACCAGGACATTTTCTTCAAAAATGCATGCCAGTCGAGTCATCCTGCTGCACGTTGTTTGACCTTGCCCTGACCTTTCCAGGTCAAATTTTCGATTTGTCAAGGTCATATCTGGACGTAAAATTTTCCGCTCTCTCAGTCCCCGGGGTCAAAAATAGAGGTTCCCATTTAAAAAAATCAATTTGACGTTGAAATGACCGTTAAGGTCATGGTCAAGATCAAAATAAAGGTCACCATTGAATTCCTTGTTGAAAGTTCCTTCAAGAATGACCTTGACCGCCCTGAAAAATATCTTACCTGAGGAAATATTCAGCCGTCCCGGGACTTTTTGGACACCCGGTATAATATACAAAATATATGAGTAAACGTAAAGTAAACGAACAGTAATTTGCATCACTAACAATAACTACTTTGTAAAATTTTATATATATTTTGTCAATAATGTTAAGGCTGCAATAATCATGAATAATAAAGGAGAACAATTCTAATAATGAACTATAAAAAGTCTCATTTTATAAAATAAACTCCTACTTTAATTACAAAAATAAATTATTGCAGATTGATAAAATTCTTGGGCCTTCAGTAGCTTGAAAGCATAAGGAGTCAAAGGTATTCTTCTTCTCACGAAGGATTTTATTCTATTACAATTCGATATAAGTAAAATCTGTATAAGTTTAAAAGGATGTCGAGAAAATCCCCCAAAATAGTAATTATATTATTATAATGAAATAAATTAAATGCATTTTTGAAAAATATGAATACACTGATAATATAAAAATGAAATAAAAGTATTAATAAAATTATTCATAATCTACACAAAATCATTTCTGCAAACAGTCAAACGAAGCTGCAAATGAAAGAGTTACAGTTTTGGAAATCTTCCAAGCCCGTTTTTGAGAAAAAAGATAATTTTATAAAAAGAAATAGCCAAACATTCATTCGGAATTTGCATGAAATTTATTTTCATTAAATTAATATAACTTATCAAATCATAACGAATGATTGAATAACGAAAACTATTTTAATATTCTATTGTAGCTAGAATTTATAAAGGTAGCCTCTTTTAGGTAAACAGAATGTGTTTACAAAGTAAATTTTTAAAATTTGTTTTCATATAATTCTACTCATTTATTAGTAACTTTACACACATTTTTTTGGAAGTTTCAAACATAATTTTTAGGTTAAGGGAAACAATTTGGCCAGGGTATAATAAGTGTCTCGCGCAAGCGTTAGACAAATCATCTAAAGATGTACTATAAACCCTCTACCCATGGTCGTTTGGCGTCTTATCTTGTAACTGAGATCTTGTCATTTCCTTGAGTCGTTTCACATAATTTTCTGAAAACACGTTACAATTCATTTGTATTTAATATAATATTCGAAATCTACATAAGTTTAAAATTCTATTGCCTTTCGTAATTAAATTGTGGAACAAAGAGTCTAATGAGAAAAAATGCAGAAAAAAGTAATTCTAAAGTTCTTAAGTGGGGATAACTTATTATATATGACCATAATTAGCGGATATATTTATAATTATAAACAAGTATATATCATATGCATCATTTTTAAGTATTTATTTACTCAGACGCATAACATCGCATTCTAACTTTTACCATCTATTAATGAGTATAAACAAGTAGTTATGATATTATTACTAATTACCCGCCTCATATACATTTCCAACGTTTAGATATTATTGTTGTCTTTTATGAGAGTATCAGCATAAATATTCTTATTAAACACTATCCTTGTCTAGTATTACGGAATTTTCCGTAAGAATAACCGGTCACGTATACTGCCGTACTTCTAAAAATAGGCTCTATCTCTATTTGGAGTCGAACGGAGATTTAGAAGGAAATGTGTTTACATCTTTGATAATCTGAACCTTCCGATGTGTAATTATTCTTTTTGGAAGAATGCAAAACTATAGATAGGCTTGATATTCATGCGCAAAATAGTCAAAAAGACTAATGAAAAAACCAACTACGTAGATAGGTTTCAAACCGCCTTTTTAGCACCATGGAAGACCGCTTTCAGGTCGAACAAGGAATCTATCTACATTTTAGAGTACAATTATTATTAATTCACAAGATTTTTGCATTCTTTGAATCTTATAATTTATTCAGTATCTTCCATTGTGTAATATTGTAATGTAATTGAACAATTCTCGTCATTTAGATAATTGCAATAAAAATTAGTTCAATATCTAAAACTGCAGATAGGTTTTCTCTTTTGGATCGTTTTCCTTCACTCGCTCTCTCAAACTGAACCAGTGAATTTGTCACTAGTTGAATCGGTATTTTGAAATATGAGTGGCAAACCAGTGATTTTCCGACTTTGACTGGGAGAACCAGTGAGTGAATAATCTAAAACAGCGTTACTGAATATACCAGTAACGCTACATAAAATATTCAACCAGTGATGTAGCGCCTCACGCGGCCAAGACATGAACATCCAGTCGTCCTGAACGGGCGTCTCCCAGGTTAGATTTTTGCATGCACAAAAGTGATGAATGATAAGTGTCCAACCTAACAAGGGACGGTCGATAACGCATACGACCAGATGACCACTGGCACTGAGTATCCAGTAAGCCTCACTAATAAACCAGTAACAGAATTCCACTAAGTGAGCCAGTGAAACCTCACTGGTTGTCAGTGACACACTTCTGATTGTTTCATACAGTGAGATTTCACTGAAAGTCAGTGATATTTCACTGGTTCATTTGAAGAGAGCGGCGATAGTGTATTATTTAGAGACATGCAAAAACCTATCTGGTATATAGGGCCTTTCTTGGACAGTACTTCTTCAGTTTCTTAAAAATCTGTGTAGATAGGCTAATTAGGGTCTAATTATCTCCGAATTGAATTACAATTTCTAATTACTCTTTTCACAGATGAATTAGTTTCTTTATTATTACGGAAAATTCCGTTACAGTAGACAGATCGTAATACATTGAATATGTATTTTCTAATATGAATAACGAGTTATCCTCGCATAATTTATGAGCAATATACACAATGAAGCTGTGGGGCCCAAATGTAAGGCGATAAGAAACGCTTCAAGCTTCCCTGAAATTTATTTATGAAAAATGTATAAAACATTCCCCCGCAACCCTTATAAGCGAATGTGAAGTGGTGATACGATGATATAGCATACCGCAAGTGAAAAACGAATGAGATAAAGGGAGTTGAGCGACGAAGGAGCGGAGCATGAGAAAAATAGAGAAACAGGAAAAGAGACAGGAACTACATATTGAGGTAGATAGAAAGAGAGAGAATTGAGTATGACCTACATATAGCCCACAGGTCACAGGGCAGCCAGGGCTATTGATTCTCTTCGCTCCTAAACACAGCCTCCATTTCATTTCATTCAAGTTAATCTCTCAGACACCCGTACCAATCTCCTTCTTTATCCCACTTTCTTTGTATTTTCGTCCATCATATTCTTGTACATTATTTCCATCAGTCCTTCTTGAACTTCACCTTTTCTTTTTCCACTTACGATACTTTTCCCACAATTCATCCTCTTCGAAGCGTCTCTTTCACTTATCACGGTTTTACCTGACTTCCGCTTTACTTCCAACCGGAAAATGAATTTGGTGGAAATGTTGGCTTTGCTTCTATCACATTTCCTTCCACATCGACTTACTACTTCAGACTTTATAGAATTATGTAACTTTTAAAATTTTCTATTAATAATTATCGTACATATAGACAGACATATAGACATACATATAGACAGACATACAGTGCATATTGTGGTAAAATAAAAAAAACGAGGTTCAAAACAACTTATAAACCGCAATTCTTGACCAATTTTGGATTTTTTAAAATGAAAGTTTAGTATTTAATTTTAGAGAGATCCCTGAAAGCCGATTTCCGAATTTTTGTTTGTTTACATTTTTATGTTAGTACAAATAGCGAAACAAATTATGATTTATTCAATTTTCTTGTTTATTTTTCTAACAGAATTTTTTGTATGTCCCGCTTAGCTAAAATATGCTGCACGTCGATGTGTGGAAGATAGCAAAATTCTTAACTTATCAACCTTATTTTTATCAATAATTTGCATTAACAAGTACACAATAATATGAATGTTTCGATTAAGAAATCTGTTTGAGCATTAAAACTACTTGATGTTACCGGTAAGGTAATAGCCGATAATGAAAATTTGTCATAAGACATTATTTGTTAACTTCATAAACAAATTATATGAACAAATGCATAGTGCCGGAAATTATGGGCATAATAAGATTGAATTTTTTTCTCATTGTCTTTAAATTGCATTTTTATTGATGTTCAGCAATCGTTAGTTCTTTTACTTGTAAAACAATATTTATAGGACTATTCAAGAACGAAGACTTTTTCAACAATACTGAGCATGCACTTTCTGAATATTATACTTGTATGTGAAATATAACTGTTTTCGGTATATTTTTAATAGTCTACTAAATAGTAGCGGACAGATTTTAACTTCTGTCTCCTGATGTGAGTATTTATTCTGAAATAAGGAACTCGAGAGCTTCTGGATATTCTGAATGGAAATAAACAGATAATATCAGATGATAAATCTTTTTTACTAAAAATCACTAGCAATACAATTTAAGGATAATAAATGCTGACACTGTGCATTTATTTATATAAATTAATTATAAAATTAATAAATTTTCATTAAAAAATGTCACTGGCAACATAATTAAGAAAGATTCAAGGCGCTTTAAGCGGGTTATTTGAATTTCGCTACTGCCAAAATACGGCTTAACGGATGAATTGTTGTACGTAATATTTTAACCACATAATCTGAAGGCAATTATACCGGTTTGCTCAGAAATATTTTTCCCCAAAATTTTTTGTTTTTTGTAATTGAAAATTGAGTGTATTTTCACGCTTGAGACTGGCGCGCGGTGTGCACTACACGGTAGTATCGGAATGCGAGGGGCAGGAGCGGTAAGCGGGGGACTCGCCTGCGTTCCCAAGTTACCCCCCAGAAAATGAATTTTTTGGTTCAAAATAACGTTACAGCCCACAAATATTGACCAATTTGGACAAAAAGAATTTGAAAAAAATGTGATAAGATTTCTAAGAGAGTTGTCGAACCAGCTCGTCAATAACAAGAAAATTGTTGAAATCGCCTAAGTTTCATAGAGTAACATTCTTTAACGATGTTCCAGTATTACATAATATAAGAAAAAATTTTTTAGAAATAAATCATTTGTTGAAAGAATGTTTTCTAAGATTATGATTGTTCATATTATAAACAAATTTAATAAACAAATGCATTAATCAGGCATTTTTCGGCAGAAAAATTCGTTTCTTTCGATGTCTGTTTTTTTAATTAGGAACCTCATGATAATTTTAGCAAAATGCATAATTTGTTGATTAATCTTATGATTTTTTAAAAACAAATTTAATAAACAAATGCTTTATTCGAGCATTTGTCGGTAGAAAAATTCGTTTTTTTCAATGCTTGTCCTTTGAGTTTTGAACTTCATGACAATTTCAGCAACATTCATTATGAGTTGATAAATTTTATGATTTTTTGGAACAAAATTAATAAACAAATGCATTATTCAGGCATTTGTCGATAGAAAATTTTTTTTTTTTATGTTAGTCTGTTTAATTGGGAACTTAATGATAATTGCGGCAAAATTCATAATTAGTTGATAAATTTGATGATTTCTTTAAACAAATTCAATAAAGACATGCATTATGTGGTAATTTCTCTACGGAAATACTCATCTTTTTCAATGTCAGTGTTTTTATTGAGCTGCACCATAATAATTCAGCTTGGATTTCTCTATTCACTTTTGTTGTGCTACATTCTCGAATTCGTCTAAAATATTTCTGGCGCGTTTTTAGATTGTTTTTTGTTATTCTGAGGCTACGGCAAAAAAAATGACGATAACACTGAGATCATTTGCATTTTGCGGTAGTATAAAAGAAAACAGGAAGTATCATCGTCAAAGACAGTTAGTAATTTGAATTCGTCTCTATTTTAACAACATTTGTTATCAGACTAATACGTTATTGCTGTTCAGAAACCAGTCATATAGGCGACTATCAGATTCCTTAAACCTGCAAACATATATTTTTTTCTGATTATAACTGGGTATTCCTAAAAAAAAATTATTTTTATTATTATGCTCTGTAATACCCAAAAAAAGATTTTAATATGATCAGACTCGTGATCTAGATCCAAGTAACAAACTTTGCACATACTTTGATTAAAAAAACAAAATTTTTATCCATACTTACGCCATCGGGAGGAGCCTACGTTTGAACCAAGCTTTAATTGTTGATAGGTTATGTCTATACGTCCCGATACAAGTCACACCCCCTCCTCTTTTTCAGTTCCCCCATCCCCTGACCAGGTCCGTACGTTTTGACTTGACCGTGTTACATATAAGCATTCATAAATGTACGGACTGTCCGGACGTTTAGAATCGGCCCTATTAACAACTTCGAGGGAGAATTTTTTTAAATTACATTTTCAGGATATCTTCAGAAGATTCTTAACAACATTTATATATGGTACAAAAAGAAATTGAGTATTTTGATGTTTTTTTTCAAGCGCTCAGCACTGAATTTTCAAAAAATTGACATAGCTTTGATTTTTCAATTTTTTTATTGTGTGCACTAATATTTAAACAAATAAAGTGACAAAGTTAACATTATCGACAATATGATTTTGTATCCTGAAAAAATGCCGAAATGGACTCTCTGTTTGTCAGTATTATTGCACTTGCAGTTTTGCTTGCAGTCATAAAATATGAATAATTCTATTACTACTCGAATATAATATTAAAAACAATTATTATAAATAAATTCTTGATTGTGGCGGTTATCAGTTGAAAACGTTATTTTTTCATCTAGCATTTCTTAGATTGACTGCTAGATCGATGTAAATACTAAGGACTTAACACGTCAACAATTGCTATTATTATAAACAATTTGATCAACAATTATTTAATGTTGGTTTTGTTTCTCAGCCATACTTCTTTATCCCATTGGCCAAATTAAAACTGTTTTATAAATTACTTTTCTTTAAATCTTGTTGGAAAGAAACTAACATTGATATTTAGTCAAGATGTCAAGCTAATAATAAAATTTACGATAGTCATGAACAAATAATTTCACAAATATGCAACTGTAACAGTAGTGTCATCTGTCAGTAGAGTAAATATTAGTGTCATCTGATTTGTATATATCATCTATGAGGCGCGAATGGGAAAAAGATATAATTGAAACTGATCCCGAAATCGCACAATTAATTAAATAATTCAATTACAACGTGACTGAGTTCAATTAAAGAGTACCAATGGTTTTCAATACTTAGAACATGAAAAAACTGCTGCAATATCAATATCTAGTTATTCTTGAATAAAGAGAACGAAAAAAATCAATTACATACAAAACTGTTACAGTTGCATATTTGTTAAAATATATGCTCATAACAAATTGTAAGTTTCACTTTTTTTCTGAAATCTCAACTAAATGTCAATATCAGTTTGTTTCTAACATGATCTGATGGAAAAACTAATTTTTTCCACGAAAAAACATGTAATTAGAGCATTTGTTTGTACTATTTATTATTGCAAAGTGACCGACGGCATTAGCTGCGCAGTGGATCTCGACTGAGAAGGAGTCCGGATGTTAAGCTATTCTGAGCGCAAATAGCACTGGGATGGGTGACTATCAGTGCCACATGACCAGCTTGTGTATTTGCTGCGTTCTGACTAATGTCGAGCGGGAGGTTTGACGCCAAGGATGATTGTGTGCATTCAATGTTCATGGTCGAATGTCTATCTTCAAAACACGTCTTTCGAAAAAGCTGGCTGAACTCTTGAGGCGTTTTCCTGTGGTTTTCTGCAGTTTTTGTCTCCCCTGGCCAAACGTCCAGGTAAATGCGAGTACATACTTCTAATAAATTCGGATGCAGCTGCAGGTTATCACTGGTTGTGATTCAATTCATAGATTGATTCTGAACCGACCTCAGTCTAAAAAAATTTTCACAAGCCCGTACCCAGTTAAGTGGAGTCGTCTGGTGGTATATGTATTTTATATGAATTTTAAAATTAAGGAATATTACAATAGATTTTCAATCGCTGTGCTACACAGGACTTAAATGGTCCGACCTAACAAGACAATACTCTTATAAAGGACAATTAATAAAAATCACACAGAAAAAAATCACTTATTTTATGCAGAAAACTGCTACAGCTCTACATTTATCTAATAGTTTGTTTAGAACAATCGTTTATTCAAGCAGCCGAAAAATATCATGATGAAATATCCTTAAACACCTGTTTTCGAGAAGATTTATTGGAAAAAACAACTTCTTTCACGAAAAACCATGCAATTGGGATATTGGTTTGATATATTTCTCACAAACAATCAAATTCATTTACTTTTAACAATATTTCACAATTGATAATAATTTCTAAATAGTTTCAACTTGATCCAACAGGACGGAGATGGCCTAAAACTAAAAACCAAAATTCAATAACTGTTACAAATATTGTTTTAGATAAAAAATAACTTTTCAAAACATTCAAAGGTCAGCGTTTCTAAAAAAAAACATCAAAATCCGACTAGAAATAGAGCCTGCCCGTGTGGATATGCAAATAGGGGGCTGGTCGGGTACCCGACCAGTTGGCACCACTTAAAGTCGAGGGCTAGTCAAGACAACTGATTAGCGCACCCGACCAGTTTCGTTACGGTGAATTAGTCGGGAGCTGGCCAGTTGACCCGACTTATCCCAGTTGGGGTCTAGTCGGGTACTACCCAGGTGAAAATACACCACTGGCGCAGTACCACTATTGCTATACTCTAAAGATATAACAAAAAAGGTATTCAAAAAATAAGTAATAATTGATTGGCAGTATTTTGTCTATAAATGTTAATGGCCCTGCTTAGAATGAATACAGCTATAACATTTTCTAACATTATATTATAAATAAAATTTCTAACGCTACGGGGTTTCGAACCTACATCTATCCCTGAATCTGTCATCTCAAAAAAGTTATAATAACAATTTTTTAACTCTTTTTTATCATTACATTTTTTATTATCATACGACATCATATAGATGTAAAATAAATGAACTGTTAACAGAAATATAGATACAATAATTTTTAAATCAATAATTTAAAACAATTTTTCTCTTCGTGTAATATTTGGTTTTTTCGCGTTTTAGACTATTTTACAACTTTTTATAATGAGATAAAATGTCATTTTTAATGAGCATTTAAAATTTGCATTGATGGAACTTAGAAATTTCATCGCGCAATGGGACAGTTTTTTAGTAACAAATTTCTTAAAACTTTCCTGTAACGTTTTGCTTTTTAGGTGTTTCAGACTATTTTACGACGTTTAAGAATTACATCAAATTTAATTATTTCTGAACATTTACAATTTATTTCAAAGATGGAACTTAGAATTTTTCCTTAAAAAAAAAGAGAAAAAAAATTGATTTCGCGATATTTGTATTTATAGTTTTTCGAAATTTTAGAACACATGAACATCTTAAAGTCTCGTTGAATTAATAATAAAAATGTTACATTACAACAAAAATAACCCAACCAGAGCCTGACTAAAACCCGCCTAGGAATTTTGACATAAAAATAGCCTACACAGAGGATTAAGATTTCTTTGAAATAGCTCGACTAGTCCAAGACCAGCACCCGGCTAGAAATGTTCACCAAAAAGAATCCGACCAGCAACTGACCAGTCCCCGACTAGGGATATTCCCTACAAAAGTTCTTTGAATAGCCCCCGACTACTGCCCGACTTTTAATAGGGCCAAGTGGGGCTATTTCTACACCGGTGTAGATGATCACGAATAGTCAATTACTGATTTTCACCACTCCGCGATTGACGTTAATTTCAAATGTTTCATTCACGAGAGGAAGTAGAACTCTTTAGAAATCGGATCTTTTTTTTTGTTTCTAGAAATAATTTGGTATCAACAACACTCTTCTCCTTTAGAGTGATTTAGTGTCAGTTAAATTAATTTTTAACTAATTTACGACCGCGGCACTATTTATGTAAACGTTTACAAGAATCAAAAGAAATCTTTTGCATACGACTCTTTCTTTTTACCTTTTCACGCATAACACTTTAAAGTGAAAGTTTCTCTATATTATGTGGGTTGAATACATCATAAAAGTAGCAGATTCACAATTGTCGTATCACCTGCACTAGGAAATTAATGCAATAGGAGAAGTGAACCTAGAGTTCTTCAGTTTCAGTTTACATCCGTTCGCAAGGGGAATAAATAAGTATCGTTTAGTATACAAGCTTCCGCTTACAAATCTAGTTTCGTGCAATGTACGTGCTCTGCTTTGATTTAAACGAACCAAGTACATCTTCCGTATTCATACAAATTGTCGGAGGCAAATTGCAGTGAAAGTTTAATCGTACCTTTTTAATGGGCCGAGTTACCACCTCGACGGTGCATCATACATCAGATGTTGATTATAATTGCGTGGAGAATCACACACATGAAAGAGAGAATCGTAAACAACTTTCTATAGACATTTCTTCGATGAGTACTGCGCATTGATTTAATCGGTCCTTTCATTAGACGCAGTATTTTTGTGTTGTTTTATTTTTAGAGTGCAATAGGCGTAAAGAAGTAAAAGGTCGAAGTGGAAAAATCCATTATGTTCAGACACGATGTCCATTGCAAAAACTGTAAAGATCTCACTATCGGATCAAAGAGGGTTTGACAAAGAGTGTATATAAGCAGAAAAAAAAGATAAAAAATGTTAATGGTCAGAACTTAAGCCTGTGAAACATGCCACACTGCAAAAATATAAAATGAACGGTGGCAGTACAGAACTACTTAATAAAAAAAATGGGAATCTTTTAGTTGAACGAATAAGCATTATGAAAAATCGAAATCACTATTTAAATATCAAACAGAATTCTAGTCCCAAACTAAATAGTTGGTAAATTGAAGTCAAAAAAGAGTGGTTAAAAAAAGTCATCCAGGTTTGAGAAAATGGATGTGGTATTTGACAATCTCAAAGTGTCACTAATCTAAAATTCAAGCCGTCTCAGCTGCATTTTACGATCGGAAATTCATTTTTTAGTTAAAATAGAATATAAAAACAGTCTCCCGAAATATTAAGTATCTGAATATCGGAAAAAAAAGCTTGATGTAAAAATTGAGTCAATTCCAAGAAAAACAACCAAGAATCTTAAGATTAAATTTTAATATGTTTTTAAAATAATGCTACGTTAACACTTTAACAAATTTTAACTAAAATTTTATTAAAATTTCTTGAAAATTATTATATCAGAAAATGAGATTTCGAAACAATCATTGTGCCACAATGTGTATTCGATTTTTTAAGATTTTTTAAATAATGTTGGTTATGTAGTTCTGCACTGACGCTCTTCAAATATAATTAAAAATTTCATTCGGCGGTTTATAAAATTAGAAGGGGACGAAATTTCTAATTTTTGCATCTGGAAGTAAAATAATATCCCATGTCTTGTCAATTTATTACAAGAAATTATTTGGATTCTAGAACATCTAGAAAAAGTAAAAAGTAAATTATGTCTTGTCGTTAAGCATCATGCATTGGAAAGTGAAATTATACACTTTTCTATTGAATTACTGTTTTTTTAATGGAATATTCATAAGGTTTTTTCTAATAGTTTTTTTGGAAATTAAATGTTCTAAAAAAGTTCAACTATACAGAGAATTTCAAACATTTGAAATATTTTATTTTATTTTGATAGGAAAGGAAACGATTATTATTTCTGTGCAATTTGTGTTTGATTTAAATTATAGTAAATAGCTTTAGAGCTCTATTTTTAGATATATAGATGAATTTATTTACAAATTTATTTTTGAATACTGCCTGTTTGGAACATTTAGCATTGAATATATAACAAGTTTACGCTAGTTAAAATTGTTATATTTTCACATAAATTATTAACGAGATATCGATAGCTTATTTTTCTATGTACGATTGTATTCACGTGACTTATAAATAACGAATATTGATAAAAATAGTAATATGTATACAATATGAAGATAATACGTACTATACTTTCTTGTTACCGGGCATTTGCTTTTTCATTGTTAGAATGAATTAATATACTCTAGTCACAACAATTTCAAGCGCTAAAAACTACTTACGAAAATTATCATTTTGTTGCTGAAACTTAGGAAAAATTATTACTAAAGCCGTTAGTAATCGAATTAGCACTATTTCTTTAGCAAACTACACTCCACGCCCGATAGAAGAACAGTTTCGGCGATGGTCTGCAAGTAACCTTGATCATCGATTGGGCGCCTCAAACGTAAACAGTCAGGGCCGTGTTAACCATTTCCTAATATTACGCAATCTCCGCACGTGAGTACACACGCACTGCGTCTTTCTGCTACACTGCTAGTGTTTTCAGACATGAGTGGCAACCGTAGTGAGCAAACCGCCCATTTGGCCTCTTGTATCAAAATATGCTATTTCACTATAGAATTCACGTCATAAGGAGCGTATTATAAATTTATTTACCGAAAGCCTCTATCGCTTAAAATTTCAGCAAAGGTATAAGAGAAAAATTCAGATTCTCAACTATCTCTAATAATGCCAAATAAAACGAATCACGACATCGTCGTACAGATTTTCGGAAATATGAAGCAGCACATAAATGAAAAAAACAAGCGAGTGTATGAGGAAGGATTTAACTCTTGACTTGGAAATTTGCCAAGTCTACTGTAACTCGAAGCACCGAAGGTAGGTCGGTAGGAACCACCTTTTCAAAAGAAGAGTCAATTGAATTTTTATATCGTCGAACGGGGTGAAGGATGAGAAAAAAGTGTAAAAGTAGAGAAAGAAATAAAATAAGAATGTTTGGGCGATCACGCGGAATCCTTGCCACGAGAGACAGACTGACAATGCGCCATTGCATCGTAAAAGAGTGTCACCTGTCTCACGTTAGTATACGACATTTACGAGGGAAAACGGCTATTTTCTCCTCCAGTACCTCTTCCGCTTCTTCGGGCCTGTATCGTCTTGCCTTGACTTGGCGATGAAACCGAAAATGCACTGAGTGTCCAGGGATAAATTTACGAGGTGCGAGGATATCCACGCGGTTTACGAGCTTCCGGTATATCCAGAACGTTCATGCACTCGCAATACTAATATTATTCGTGCAATTCAAGTGTCTTCTGCTCAGATAAGTTCGTGCTCTGGTTACCTTTCGGCACGTGGTTTACATCCTAATAAATTAGACACCATTCTCCGGAGGTGCACGTTCACCGTGTGTCTCACTAGCCAACGCACATCTTTTCAATGATTCATATTTTAAACTGCACCCAATACTTTCACTTTCTATTATATGAACTTGCTTTACATAAATGTCCTATGTAAAAATTGCTATAGGGATTTGTAAGGTCCTCGGTTAGCTTTCCCTATTTCTGATGGGGCGCTGATCGGAAAAAATAGAGAGGACCAGACTAGTTCTGTAACGCTGTTTCACAGTAAAATAAATGTTCAAAATGATACCGAAATCAATATCATTTTGATATGCAACAAAAATTTTACCGAAATCAAGAGCATTTTGATCGGCTGGAATGAATGATCGACTTTTGAGATCATAATGACCTGATGCGGGATCATGTATCAAGTCAAACCAAGATGGCTGACGTTCTTAGAGTACTTCAACCCATATGCGAGTTTTTTACGGTTTCTGATCGTGCAGTGTGCTTGAAAAGTTACAAGATTAACGAAATCTGATTTCAGAAAATATCACTTGTTAAGTGTAGTTGTCCCTTGCGTGTCGTTAGATAACATTTTTAGGTTATGTCGTTATGACAATGGCTCCAAAAATTGGCGGCCATTTTGTTTAGTCTGACAAATGATCCTAAAAAGATGATCAAGGTGATCCGAATGGACAGATCATTATGCTCTCGAGAGTCAAATGATCGTTGGAGCAAAATGCTCTACAACAAAATTGATCCCTTTTTTTTACTGTGTTTAGCCAAGATCTGTTTAGAACTTCTAAGGAGGTTCTATCAGAAATACCCTTCAACCGTACTTTCTGATCCATTCCGTTTTTCGGTACGATCACCATTCAGCTGTGATATCAATATATTGTAACCTGCAAAGAATGAACCAGCCTTAGGATCGAAAATGAGTTTAAAAAGAGATTTTCATGTTTTGTTATGACTTATGAAGGGAAATTTAAAAGTATTAGAACTCCGAGGTATCACACAAACACGACGCGTGAGAGTGTTGGTGCAGCAATCGAGCGCGATGCAAAAAAAAATCACCTCCAAACTTTAAGCTCCAGAAAATTCAATTTTAATCGTGGAGCAATGTGGATTTTTTTATTCTATAGGGGGAATCTTCATTATTTAGAACCAATTAAAACCCGAAAAATCGATTTGCCGGTCTTGAGACTGGTTTCTTCGTTCCACATCACATATGTGAAAAATAATTTATAAACAACAAAACTAATAATAATATTTGAATACATGCCCATTTTAGATACATAGTTTCAGATTTTTATATATTTTCAAATGAAAATAGTTTTTTGCATATACTCGTATTGGTATCTCACACATCTGAATATTGAAAATTTGCATTCTGCTATGAGGATTTATTATTTTCATTATTTTTCACTGGCATTTACTCACACAGTACAAATTTATCTGTTTCCCTTATATTTTACACATTAGGAACAATTTCATCTTCATTTTAAACAAAATGATGTTATTATGAGAGGTGAAAAAATAAATCATTGAAAGTTTGTTGGTTATTATTATTCACACACCTCATTGAGTATATACACTCCAAGTCCCATACAATAACAGTTTCGGGGGTTGCCTCGCGTAATCTCGTTACTTTTTCGGTACCCTCGAAACGTAAACAGTCAGGGCCGCCTGAACAATTTACAATTGAAATGCATAATATTGCGGAATATACTCGGCAGAGTACTCGCGTACTGCGGCCCCTCCGAGGTGAGAATCGCAACCGTCTTTCGCCCTGCGCGCTGAGAAACTGGGTGGGCCAACAGTTGTATGAATTACAAAACCGGACTGGCTTTCAATTAACTGGCGTGTTTATTAAAGTATAATTTGGTAAATACAAACTTCTGAAGATGGAACTGCATTATATAAAATGCAGTGCCTTCCTCAGAAATTTTATCATGGATATGCTGACTAAGGCCCGACCAGTTTCTTACTAGAACTTTCCGGTCCTTTTATCTTAATTAGAAGCCAACTAAAGCCTGGCTAAAATACAAGATTGGGACCAAAATAGATGCATATAATTTTTATAGACACAACGAATAAAAAATCTTAACAGTTCCTTAAAGGGTCTTGACCAGAACTTACTGGTCAATTTGTTCTAGTGATATTCTGAGCACAGGTCTGATTGATATGGGGAGAAATAGGGCGATTTCTACGTGAGAGGAATTTGCAACGGGTTAATCTCGAGAGGACCGCTTGAAAACTATGTCACTTTTCCGAAAAGCTATAAAAATAAAAAGGGTCTTTTCTTCTTTTCTCTCTCTCTCTCTCTTTCTCTTAAAAATAAGAGGAAACGATCTCTAAAATATTTTCATGCTTTGAGAGTTTTCGAGTTGAAAAATAAATTTAGTTTGCCTCGGTTCTTTGAATCTTCACCACGTAATTTTTGTTAGCGATATTTTCATTTAAAATAGTTGTTCCTTTTCAATATAAATTTAAAACAAAAAGTTCCGCAATTTTTCGTTACTGTTTTCTTTCAAAAAATTTTTTTAATCAGTGTCGGGGTTAATAATTTTCAGGTCATAATAACCATCTTTCTTCTTTTTAATTTAAAATATTCTTTGAAGTTTAAATTCTTTTCTAATTCTTATTATGAATAATAATGTTTTGTATACCTTTGTCAATTTTTAACTAATGAATACAAAATTTTGATTAATTAATCCTTTTTTAAAGAAAAGTGATTAGTGTTGTGTTTGTATATGTGTATGTGAGTGTACACATGTATATATATATATTATATTATTTTTATCGGCAGGTATTATGTTTCTGATTTTTCCAATTGGCATAATAATATATTTTTGTCATACCTTGTAGTTTCCTATAAATAATCCCTGATGAGGGAGATTAAATTGACTCCGAAACATGTTGGTTCCTTGGTAGCATAAAAAAGACGGATAAAAGAAAAAGTAAGAGGTTGGTATTTTTGGTTGACTTTTTCTCCTTTCCTCCCTCTTTTTTAAATTGGTTATTTTTGTCTCTAATGAGCCGAAAAGTGAGGTGGTCTAGAAGTCTATTTTTTAATTTTGAATCTTTTTCATGCTCATTTTGCATAAAATTATTCATGATAAAATGGATTTCTGTTCTATCTTAATTTTAAAGAAGTGAAATAGTTAAGGGAACTTCCACATTTTACGTGACGCTATTTTCAGTGATTTTTCGCTCACCCTTCCCTCTTGTGACAATTTTTCAAATTTCGATGACCCCACCCGTCACCCCTACAAATTGTACGTGACACTGAAGTTTAACCCCTCCTATTTTTAAATACGAAATATGAATGTGATTTTATATAATCGTGAATCGAACGATGAATAATGAGCTATTACAAATCGCCAACACAATTGGTATATTCTCAAAAACAACTCATTGCTTATTTTTATACAAAAATATAAAATTTCCAGGTTGAAGCCTCAAAGATCTTATAGGGAAGAATCGAAGCTTTCCTTAGATAAAAAAATGGGAAAATATGCCTTTTTTCCAAGAAAGCCTAATTTGTTTTTCAGTCTCCTTTTTAAAAATCGAATTTTTTCAAATGCTTATGATAAAAGGAAGACCGTAAACCAACCTATCGAAACCGTGCTGGACGAAATTTTTTATTGGCCATTAGATTCAAAGGACAACATTTTATTCCAATAAACTACTATAAAATGGAAGAATACTTCGCTTATATTTGACATAGATCGGACAAATTTAATTTTTGTAGTGGTTATACTTGAGAAATAATGCCCAATTTGAATAATTTAAATTACCACTTCTCTACGTTTTATGCGAAAAATCACTTCCGCGGATTCCATCAAATGTCGACGATTTGAGGCCCCCCATGCAAAAAAAAGTTTTTACGTCGGTGTCTGTTTGTCATTGTCGTCGTTGTTCTTTGTTCTTTGTTGTTCGTTGTCCTTTGCCGTTGCTGTTGTCGTTGCCGTTGTCGTTTTCGTTGCTGTTGTCATTGTCGTTGCCGTTGTCCGCTGCCGTTGCTCTTTCCGTTGCTGTTGTCGTTGCCGTTGTCGTCGTTGCCGTTATCGACGTTGTCGTTGTCGTCGTTGTCCTCTTTGTCGACGTTGTCGTTGTTGTCGTTGTAGTTGATGCCGTTGTCCGTTGCCGTTGCTTTTACCGTTGTCGTTGTCGTTGAATTTGTCGTTGCCGTTGTCCTTTGCCGTTGCGGTTGTCGTTGCCGTTGTCGTTGCCGTTGCTGTTGTCATTGTCGTTGCCGTTGTCCGCAGCCGTTGCTCTTTCCGTTGCTGTTGTCGTTGCCGTTGTCGTCATTGCCGTTATCGACGTTGCCGTTGCTGTTGTCGTTGTTGTCGTCTTTGTCGACGTTGTCGTTGTTGTCGTCGTTGTCGATGCCGTTGTCGCTGTCTTTGTCGTCGTTGTCATTGTCGCTTTTTCTAAAAACGACGCAAGGTACGAAGAAAAATTAATACACGAAAGTTGTACACTCCAAAAAGATCTATCACGTTGCCATTAATCATTTTCTGATGTAGCGCGTTGTTTTTGTTTTATTCGTAAAAAATGAAGAATAAAAAATTTAATTTTTGGACAAACGACACAATGTACGAAAAAAAAATTGAAGACAAAAGTTGTTCACCCAAAGAAGAGATACAAATTTTTCATAATGCACCTTTCGATAGGACGCCTATTGTTTGTTTTAATCGTAAAAACTATAACATCAAGAATAAAAAATTTTTTTTTTGAAAAAGAACACAAAATACGAAAAAAAATAATAAACGAAAGTTATTAATTCAAAAAAGATCTGAAAATTTGTCATGAATTATTTTTTGATAGGATGCGAATTTTTTGTCCAGATCGTAAAAAAAAACTTTGAAAATAAGCAGATTAGGTTTTTGAAAAAACTACAAATAGTGCGATAAAATTTTAATTAACATAATTGTTTTTACATTCTCATCATAATGAGAAGGTATTAGTTTTATGTGAAAACTGGCTATCGCAGATTTCTTTAAATCTTCATGTTTCGAAACCCCCTGAATCCGAAAACACGGGTTTTACGATGGTGTCTATCTGTCTGTCATCGTCTTTATACGGGATAACTTCTAAAAGATTAATCAGATTGGATTATGATTCAGAACAAAGTTTGAGGTACGGAAAAGAAAGATCGAGTTTGTCAATCAGCTATTTTGGGTGAAAATTTAAGAAATTAGAGCATTTTTTAAATTTCTGGGACCATTTTTTTTCAAGATTGAAAAATTCTATGTTCGGCTGTTCATAGAAAACTCGAACAATTTATCCTCATGATTTTTTAGACAAGAAGGACATTATCAGTTTTGTAGGATTTTTCAAAATACAAAAAAACAAAGAAAAATGAAAATTTTAAGCCAAACAACGCACGATATGAAAAAAAGCCAGGAGAAGAAAAGCGTTGCTTTTTGAAAGCCTGACAAGATTATCATAACAACTTTGAATTTTCTTGAAAAATCAATATTTAAAATTTTTTGATCCGAAAAAGAGCTACAAATTTGTTATAATTCAGTTTTTGATAGGACACGTAGTTTTTGTTTTATTCGTAAGAAAAAACAAGAAAAATAGAAATAAAATTCGTGGACAAACGATACAAGCTTTGAGAAACGATGAATAGAAACAAATTGTGCACCCAAAAAAGCTCTACACATTTTTCGTTAATCGCTTTTTGACAGGACGTGTATTTTTTGTTTTGTTTAAATCGTAAAAAATAACATTGAATATAAAAAATTTGTGGAAATAACACATTTTTCAGGGTAGCTGAGAATAAAAATTAGTGCAAAATAGGGAAGAAGTTAAAAGTAATCATGAAAAATGAAATTTGTAACTTATTTTGCAATATCTGAATAAGCTGTCCCATTTAAACTTAATGTAGAAAAGTTCGCACATTGGACAAAATCGACTCCGAAGCACGAGATACGCGATGAGAATGTCTTCGTTGAGGCCAAAGGAGCTCTAACAAAAGGGAATTCACAATCACCAAATTACAGTTGTCGATTCTTTGAACTTTACACAGAAAAAACTGTGGGCTCACTAAAGTTGCGGCTTGAATAAGAGTTGGTATTCTCTAGAACTTGAGCTCCATGAGAAACTTCTAGAAACCCAAAAGGGTTCCTTTGGACACCTTGAAAAGAACAACATAAAGCCGCATTCACAAACAAACAACCTGCAAATTTTGCTTGGTAAGTTAGGACGAGATTTACAGTTATTGACCGATGACTTAATACGAAAACTTTCGGGCATATGAATACGCCTTTATGTTTACAAGTTTCCGATATAACCTGAAAATTATATTTATCAAGTCATTATATCTATTCTAATTGCGATAATACTTTGTACATTAATTCTCCTCATTAAATTATATCCATCAGAGGTTGATTACATGTGTGCTTTGAATTAAAATTTGTGTTATTACAATAATTAGATAAAACGTCGAAGTAGAAAAAGCGAATAATAGGCTCCATTAAAATTAGGTACCTTTAGAGCTCCAACTGAGGTCTCTCTTAGAACTAGCAATTCATCGTTTTGGGTTTCTTTTCAGCAAGTGGGGTTTCTTTTTGTTGCAGCTCCTTCAGAACCAAAAATTAGTTCTGATGGAAACCCCAGTTTTGTCTGTGTAATTTTATAAGATATGTGCACAAAAGTGGAGGAAGTACAAAGACCGAGCGCGTAGCGCGAGGTAAATACATTATCGAGCGCGAAGCGCGAGTTCCAACAAACGCGCGTCCTAGGCACGCTCAAACTTTTCTGTTTAAAAACTTGCATACGTTAAAAGGTACATATGTAAACGCGTTTCATTAAATATCTCGGTTCTGATCCAAATGCAGTTGTATAACTCCTTCATCAGGACGGCAGTATTGATACAAGAGTACACTGTTAGAAAAATCTGTATTAAATTCAATACAAATTTATATGAAGTCATTTGCATACACGTTATTTGAAATTTAATATACATTGAAATTTAAGTATAATATACAGGTCGGTATAGCAGCGTTCTTGAAAACTCAAAGTGCTTTTATTTCTTCAAATCTTATCAAACATTCGCAATTGAAGTAATAATCTAGAATTCTTCGATTTAATTTCCAAAATTTGCCCTGAATGGTAGAAATTTAGTGTGAGTACAGCTTATTTGTAGGTAAGGTCTGTCATTTATTTACGTAATTGAACTTTTCGACTTGAAATCCAATTTTATTTTTGATTAACTGTAAGAAGGTATCATGTTTTATTATTAAGAGTCGAAAATTACTGCAGATCTTATTTTGATTTTGTGTAAAATGGAATTATCTGAGCGATTATACTGAATGTATATAAAATTCAATAAACACGTACCTAAATAGCGATTTCATATGCTTCATATATTAATTTTAATATACATTGGCATTTTAAATTTAGTACTATTTTTAACAGTGTACACATGCGAAACATGTCTGCATTGGAGGTTTACGTTCAAGTTATCGAAGCTCTAGATTCAATCATTGAGTGACATCCTGGAACCTGCAACTCTCCTTCACATATCAGAGGCTTAGTGATTACAAACTGTCCTGCCCTATATTGCGAATGGAAACCTTTCCGGTTTTACGAACCCAATTTCGAAGGTTTCAAGCGAGGTCACTCAAAAGGCAAGACACGACACGACGTAGCAACAGTTTCGTAAAGCTTAATCCAATTTTCGTATGGCGAAAGCGATTCGTCGGAAGTTCACTCATTCTATTTACGATCTTTGGTATTTTTGATGTGTCCAGTTATTGAAAGTACGTTGTGAACACGAGAGAAGGGAATTTGTTGGTGCGAATACTTGAGTTTTAGAAAAATTAGGAAAGGGAAACTAATTCAAATTGGGATCATAAATTGGATTTATTTTGATTTTTGGTATTAAGTTATGTTATGTGTTCGGGGCCGTTCAAAAGCTACGTCACAAATATTAATACACCCTCCCACCTAAAAAAGTAGGAGAACAAATTCTCTTAAATGAGAGTAATGTATATGTACTATATTGAATTTAACATGAAAGTCTCAAGATTTTAAGTAGAACTATATTGTATTTTCTACAAAATAATGGAGTTTCATTTTTCAAATTTGATTTTTCAACTAAATAGCTAAATGTTTAAGAAACAAATGACATTATATCAGACCAAATGGTTGCATTTAAAATAAAGTCGTCGAACTTCTAAAGAATTTTTAAATAAATAGTTAATGCATGAAGCCAAAAGCTTGCATTTTTCAGAAGACAGTGGAATTTTCAACCAAGAAAGATAAATTTTCAGTCATGAACTATTCTACAAAAAAGATGAATTCTGAATCAAGACGTACAAATTTGTAGCATTTTCAACGAAAAAATAATTATTGATCGAGCAGTTGTATTTACAACAAAATAATTGAACTATCAAGCGAAAGGGATTAATTTTCAGTAAAATAGCAGAGTTTTAATCAAATATTTTTATTTTCAATGTATAAGGATGATTTTTCAACCAATTGGTCGAATTCTTAAACAAAAAGAATTAGATTGATGTTAGCTTTTCCGATAACTGATAATTTTTACAAAAAGCTATCTCGGCCTGGATTTAAACCGGGAGCTCCGTCTTTTCATACACTAGCGAGACCTTGATAGACCATTTCTCGTTTCTTAAAGTCGCACATGGTGATGGGGGTCTGCATCTAATTTAACTACCTGTGTATCCAGATCCGGTTATAATATCTTTAGATTAGAAAAAAAAATCCCAGAGGTAGTTCAATTAGATGCGTCTATGAGAAACGAGAAATGTTCAATCGGTAGTTCTCGGTAGTGTAATTAGTTAACGCGCTGACTAATGAAAAGATAGAATTCCCGGTTCAAACCAGAGCCGAGATAGGTTATTCCGGGTTTCTCCATAAAAATGATCAATATGGCACAAAATTAACATGAAAAATTACTCTAATAATTCCCTGATCGACAAAATAACATTGATAAAATAAAACGATTAATTCTTAACAACAACAAAAATGAATTTCTAACTAAAAAGTTCAAAATTCAACCAAGCAGTTAAATTTTTAATCAAGTGATATTAATTCTCAACGAAAAATATACTAAATGAAATTCTGATTAAAAAAGGAGCTTAATTTTAAATAACAAAACAGTCGGATTCAACCAAAAAAGATTAATTTCCAACGAAAAATATAATAGTTGATATGTAAACCAAAAAATTTTTTCATTTTAAATCAAAAACTTTTCGGTCAATGAAAAAAAAGAGGAATTTTCAACAATATGGTTGAATTCTCTACCAAAGCAGATTATTTTGTAATCAAATAGTTGCACTTTTACCCAAAAAAGATCAAATTTCTACCAAAATAGATGAATTTTCAGTTAAGGTCGATTTCTCATTCAAGAGAGGATAAAATGTCAAATTGTTGAATTTTTAACGTGAAACGTGAATTGTCTGTAAAACAGTTGAATTTTCTACTCGAAATTATGAATTTTAACTAAAAAATTTAATTTTCAACCAAAAAGTGGGAATTTAAAACGAAAAACGATTAATTTTCAACCAAAACTGGAATAGTTCTGAAATATTAAATATTCAAAACAAGTCGACGAACCCAGCTTTGCGTAATTCTATTATTCTTTATAAGCCACCTGTGTACGTTATGAATGTTATAAAATCGCTATTGTTGGAAGAGTTGGTAGTAAGTTGGCGTGGAATCAAACTTTGGATTCTGTCAACCGCACAGCCATTTTAAAAATATGTGATGATCAAACATACGAATAAACTGACTACCCCTTGTTGAGTCGCTTAACTCTCGCAAACGGTTTCATTGTCGTAAGTGTAGCTTTTTCCACTATTCTCGGGTATAGAACAGAATGTGAATCCCTCTCGTATAAATCATACCATGTGACCTACAGAGAACAATGGTTATTGAACATGCGGTCCAGCTTCTCTCTGAAATTGTTTGTAACATCGAAGAATTTGAAAAAATTCAGTACCGCACGGATTATAACAGCGAATGGAAATAGATATAGCAGCATATTTACTAAAACTTGAAAATTCTATTTTCTAGTCAGAATTCTATCTTGAAATAGGAAAACTAGCTGATTAACTAATTATAAGATCCAGATGATAATTCTTTCAAACTTATTGGTTCTAAAATAATTTTAATTCCACTAGCATTATCAAACGCACGCTACGCACGCATGTAGTTTTTTACTTCGAGGCGAAATAGTATATTGTGTATCGAGGGCGTAAAGGAGACTATTTTGACGAGTGTTAACTTGCCGCCGAGCGAAGCGAGCGCGGCAGTCACACGAGGCAAAATAGCCGTATGTCCTTGATACACACCATACTTGTTTATGATTGTCCCACCCTCCTTGAAAACAAGCATGTGAAGCAGATAGAGGATGTTTAGTGTACTTTGCAGAAGGGAGACTGTAGGGTCTAGCGATACCATTTTTTTTAGATAAAGATACTTTCCTCCATATTCCCATTGCGTGGTGCAGTGTATGTGTAGCGGGCGTAAAGTTTTATGTAGCGGGCGTAAAATTTCACGTAGCGGGCGTAAAGTTTCATGTCGGCCCGGAGACGGAGTGCGCATGCTCGAACGTCACTGGGCTGAAAGCGAACACTTTACGCCTGCTTCACGTGCATGCAATGGCGCGTTTTCAAGGGGGTTTGGACAAAAAATAATTTTAAATACGAAGTAAAAATCTCGAATAACTACTTATTCGTTAAGATTGTATGATAGTATATTATGCGGGAATCGCGTGAAGACCCAAATTGTGCGCATCGGCGCATATACTATTTTATTTGACGACGGTGCATGTACAAGTTTTTTTGCGAGCACGATACAGTGGAGTGTAATGTGAAGAGTGATCTTCCGCTGTATCGTAATGTGCAACATTACGATACCCTACGCTGTCGCATAAAAACGCGCAAATGCACCGGAGTCACATAAATATAATATTCCTACGATCCTTTAGAAAATTTAAAACAATTTTTGAAGATTTCAGATATGTCAAATCAAAACTTCAACAAAAAAGTTTATTTTCAACCAAATAGTTGAATTTTCAACGAAAAGAAACATGAAGTTTCTACGAGAAATATAATGCATAATTGATGCTTCCACCGAAAAATATTTGAAATTTATATCCAAAAAATTTAAACCCATCCAATAAAGACGAATTTTCAACAAAATAGTTAAAACCTCAACCAAAAAAGATTAATTTTCCATTAGTTGCATTTCAACCAAAAAAGATAAAAATTCCTGCAAAAATGGACGAATTTTTTGACCAAATAGTTTCATTTGTTAACGCGAAAATGTAAATTTTTTAAAACGAAAGTTAATTCTAGACCAAATAGTTGAATTGCCAATTAAATATGTGAATTGTCTACTCAGAAGATTAATTTTACAACCAAAAAGAGGAATTTTCATTGAAATAGTTACATTTTTAACTAAAATAATGAATTTTCAACTGAAAAACAATAATTTTATCAAATTAGTTCAAATTTAAACTAAGTATTCGAACTTTCAACCAAACACTCTGAATTATTGAAAAAAATTTAATAGTTGATATTCCAATCATGGAAGATTTTATTAAATAAAAAATGGTCGAACTCTTTCAAAAGGACACATTTTCAACCAAAATTTACATTTTCAACCATAGAATTGAATTACGAACCATAATTTTCAATCAAATTGCTTTTGATTCAAAAAGAGTTGAATTTATCCAAAAAATACTAATTTTCAATAGAACAGTTTGATCGTCAATGATAACAGATAGGTTTTCAAAACATCTCTTAAACTGATTCAATTTGTTCCTAAAATTGTTAAACATCTTTCAAAACTAAAAACAGTTCCTTTAAAATCTTCTTTACTTTTTTCCAAATTTTTATAAATTTTTCTGAATATTCTTTAAAAATTAATTTTTCAAGATAAAATATCATGTAAAATTTTCTCAGGAATTTTACTAAAAGTACATTGTTTTCCCGAAACCTTTTTAGTTCTTAATTTTTTGAAATCATTTTAAATCTTCAATTATTTTTGAAATTTCGTCAAAACTTCTAAATATCTCTTTTTAGAACTGATGAGAAATAAAAAATGTTGGAAGAACGAGACAAGATACTATAAAAGGTTAATTGACAATATTGTTTGTCTAAATTATATCTACAAATTTGCCTAGAATCATAAGGTACAATAAAATGTTCAAAAATAAAATTTTTCGCCTAAATTAGATACAAAAATCTTCTTTTGACCTCTTATTTTCATAGCACGTGCACTTTTTTTATTTATAAAAACAAGGCAATGAAAATAGGTCTGTTTCAATATCAATGCACATTATGAATTGCAATAATATGCGTTTATTGAAATGATACATTTTTCAGGGTAGCTGGGAATAAAGTTAATGCCAAAAAAGGAACAAACATTAAAGCAATCATAAAAAATAAAATTTGTACTTTATTTTTCAATGCACGAATAAGCCATCCCGGACCGAGGTACAGAGACTAATACAATATACATTTAATATAATAGTGTGCTCGTTAAAGCTGAAGGAGCTTTAACAAACGCGAGGTAAATACATTATCGAGAGTGAAGCGCGAGAAAAATATTTCATCGAGCGCGAAACGCGAGATCCAACAGCCGCGCGCAGTCAATGAGAATATGCCTGCGTGGCGGACAGATTTCTTTTAGTTATCTTTCTCCACCCTTGCCTGGAGTACACTTTCTGATTCAAAAGCGCAATATTTCAACTAAGTAGGTTTGACTCATAATCAGTGCATTGATAGGAGAGTACAGAATGATCAATGGAATGGCAAGTTACTTTACCGATACCATCAATGCTTTTAAAATTGACTTAAAAGTGCTTTAACATCAGAGACAACCATGCGATAGTAGCCTTGCACTACTACGTATAAATCTTTTCACATACGAATTCAAATACATGCTCGGTCAACTTCTATGAAAGACGGCTCACTCTTAAGGAAGATAACCCCAGGACAAAGACGATCGACCTTTATGTCTACATCGAAAACCCGTTTCCGCAAACCAATGCTTTCCAAGACCCTTGAAGAATAGGTATGTAATCTATTTCAGCCTTCGCGAGGATTACATGGGTTTTCCTTCTCCTTATGTATTCTCTTGTCTTTCAGAAGTGACAGCCCGTCTCCCCTTTTCCTCAGGGAAAACACATCTTAAGCATTTCGCTCCTCCTTTTCCAACATTATTTGAGCGAATGGACGATGTCTTTAACTGAATGAAATTAGATATTTTGATTTAAAAATCAGTCAGTTGATATGATCGAATACAACTTCAATTCTAAGAAATATTTTCTTAATTGGAAGAGTTGTCGATCGGATAGAATAAACGTTTCTTTAATTGAAAGCTTTGATTTCTTGTTTCAAAGAAGCGTACTGTCAACTTTAATAAATATTTCCTGGCACCAAAGAAATTACGTTTGACCAGAATAGAAATGGTTTTGGTTCGAACTAACGATCTACTATTTCAAAGAAATATTTAGCAGATTCTGTAGAACAGTATTCGAGTGTAAGAACGGTATTATTGATTGAAAGAAATTGGAATTCCTTGGAAAGAAAAATGCGATTTATATAAAGAAATGTTTCATAAAATCAAAAAAATATTTCATTCACGCAAAGGAATATGTAGTTGACTTTAATAGCAGTTTCGTAGTTCAAAAGATACAACATCTTGTTCAAAAATAAGGCATTTTGAATTTTCATGTACTTTTTCTTGAAGGAAATAAAATATTGTTTGATTTTGTATCAACTTTGTGTATCAGATGGAAGGACGGACGGAGGACACAACTCATTCTTAACTTATTGTACACGCACACAAACATATTATTATATAGCATAACCTGACATATATAATGAGGTCCATCAAGCTAGCACCTCCAGAATCGAAATTCCCAAATTTTTTTGTATTAGAATTTTGGGCTCTTTTGGGCTGTATTGCCGATTGTTGGGCTCCACCACTTTTTTTTTAAAATTCAAATTTGGGGTGGAGGTGCTGGCTTGACTCAAGCCAGCACCTCCCCTACATAAAAATTTGAAAAAATCAAAGCCGACAGAATTTCGGCTTTTTGTGGGCTCTTGAACGCACCAACAACCAATTTCCAAAAACTACCCCTAACGGAAATAAAACTCCTCCCTATGTAAAAACTCAAACTAGGAAGAAACAAAGTACACCACAATTTTGGGCTTATTTTGGGCTCTTGAATTCACAGGAAAAAAATTCAAAAAACCACCCCTTATGTGCAAGAAAAACACCCTCTTGCCAAAAATAAAATCTGCAATAAATAAAGTGCATCATAATTTTGGGCTTATATTGGGCTCTCGAATGACCGAACAAAATTGTCAAAAACCACCCCTATGTACAAAAAAACCACCCCCTAAGTAAAAAAAAAATAGAAAAAACAAAATATAAAGTAGTGTTGGGCTTTTCTTGGGCTCACGAATGCTTGATTTTTTTTGCAAAAACCACCCCTACATCTAAAAAATCAAACGACTCTCTATAAATTCGAATGTGAATTTTCAAGGAGCCCAAAAATCAGAGACTCTAATCACCCTATAAAATTCCGAGTCCCAAACATCAGAAACTCCATTTACAAAGTAAATTTCTAAAAAAGATAATTCTTTGACAAAGTCACATCTACGTGCTATCAAGGGCTATTAACTTTTTAACGTTAAGGGTAGGAGCCCAAAATTCGGAGCTGGAATTTTTGAGGAGACCGAAAATTAGAGACTCTATTTACACAGTAATATCCTAAAAAAGATTGTTTTTTGACCAAGTCGTATCTGCTTGGTGTCAAGGGGTTGCTTTTGAACGTTAAGGGTGAAGCTTAAAAATCAGTGTTAGTATTTTCAAGGAGCTCAAAAATCAGTGACTCTATTTGCACTGTAAAATTCTAAAAAAGATTATTTTTTGACAAAGTCATATCTGCATCGAGTCAAGGGGGTTGTTTTTGACGTTAAGGGTTGGAGCCCAAAAATCAGTCTTGGTATTTTTGAGGAGCCCAAAAATCAGAGACTTCATTTATACTGTAAAATGCGAAAAAAGATGATTTTTTTACGAAGCTGAGGGTTGAAGCCCAAAAACTGAAGTGGGTATTTTCGAGGAGCCCAGAAATAAGAGACTCTATTTACAATGTGAAATTCTAAAAAAGACCATTTTTCGACCAAGTCATATCTGCTTGGTTTCAAGGGGTTGCTTTTGAAAGTTAAGGGTTGGAGCCCAAAAATTGGTGTTGGTAATTTTGAGGAGCCCAAAAATCAGAGACTCTACTTAAACTGTGAAATTCTAAAAAAGATTATTTTTTGACGAAATCATATCTGCTTGGTGTCAAGGGGTTGTTTTTTAACGGTAAGCGTTGAAGCTCAAAAATCGGGCGTTGTTTAATATTAGTGTGACGTTGAAAACATAATCTGGAGTTTTCTGAATGTAAATATTGTGTTCATTTTTAATATAAAAATTTCTTGGCTGTTTTACATGGAGCTGCTTCTGAACTGTTTCGTGGAATGTACTAGGGATAGACTTTGGGGGTTGTTTAATATTATTATGAAGTTGAGAACATAATCTGGAGTTTTTAAATGTAAATATTGTGACTGTTTTTTAATAAAAAATGTATTTGCTGTTTTACATTGAGTTACTTCTGAACTTTTTCGTGAAATAGGGGTGAACTTTGGGGGTTGTTTAATATTATTATGGGATGGAAAACATAATCTGGAGATTTCTGAATGTAAATATTATGATAATTTTCAATTTAAAAATTTCTTGACTGTTTTCCATGGAGCTGGTTCTGAACTGTTTCGTGAAATGTACTAGGGTTGGACTTTGGAGTTTTTTTAAATATTATTATGGGGTTAAAAATATAATCTGGAGTTTTCTGAATGTAAATATTGTGATAATTTTCAATTTAAAAATTTCTTGACTGTTTTCAATGGAGCTGCTTCTGAACTGTTTCGTGAAATGTACTAGGGGTGGACTTTGGGGGTTGTTAAATATTATTATGAGGTTGAGAACATAATCTGGAGTTTTTAAAAAGTAAATATCGTGACCATTTTCAATTTCAAAATTTAATTTAAAAACGCCCTTGACTGGACTCAGATATGACTTTGTCAAAAAATAATCTTTTTCAGAATTTCACAGTGTAAATAGAGTCTCTTATTTCTGGGCTGCTCAAAAATACCAACACCGTTATTTGGCCACCAACCCTTAACGTTCAAAAGCAACCCGTTGACACCAAGCAGATATGATTTGGTCAAAATATAATCATTTATAGAATATTACTGTGTAAATAGAGTCTCTGATTTTTGGGCTCCTCAAAAATACCAACACCGATTTTTGGACTCCAAGGCTTAACTTTCAAAAGCAACCCCTTGACACCAAGCAGATATGACCTTCTCAAAAAATAATCTTTTTCAGAATATTACTGTGCAAATGGAGTTTCTAATGTTTGAACTCCTCAAAAATTCCAGATCCGAATTTTGGACCCCTACCCTTAACGTTAAAAAGCAACCCCTTGATACCACGCAGATGCCACTTTGTCAAAGAATTGTCTTCTTTAGAAATTTACTTTGTAAATGGAGTTTCTGATGTTTGGGGCTCGGAATTTTATAGGGTGAGTAGAGTTTCTGATTTTTAGGCTCTTAGAAAATTCAAATTCGAATTCATAGATAGGCGTTTGATTTTTTAGATGTAGGGGTGTTTTTTGCACACACAAAATCAAGCATTCGTGAGTCCAAGAAAAGCCCAACACTACTTTATATTTTGTTTTTTCCATGTTTGAGTTTTTACTTAGGAGGTATTTTTTTTGTACATGGGGTTGGTTTTTGACAATTTTGTTTCGTGCATTCGAGAGCCCAATAGAAGCCCAAAATTATGATGCATGTTTTTTTTGCACATAGGAGGTGGTTTTTTGAATTTTTTTTTCGCCATTCGAGAGCACAAAATAAGCCCAAAATTGTGGTGTACTTTGTTTCTTCCTAGTTTGAGTTTTTACATAGGGGGTAGCTTTATTTCCGGTAGGGGTAGTTTTTGGAAATTGATTGTTGGCGCGTTCAGAAGCCCAAAAAAGGCCCAAAATTCTGTTGTCTTTGATTTTCAATTTATTCAAATTTTTATGTAGTGGAGGTGCTGGCTTGAGTCCCACTCCCCACTTACATAGGGATACTACTCCCTACTATTCCTTCCTGGGCCCCCGTCTGTTAGATCTCGCGCTACGCTATCGGTCTTTATACTCCATCCTTATTTGTGCACACACTTTTTCAAATTAAAGGTCAAAGTATCGACAACTGTCATTCACATCACGTATGTCGCGCGTTGCACTCGATTTTGTCCAAAATGCGAACTTTTCTACATTATATTCAACTGTATTATATCAAATGTATATTATATTTATTTCTGTACATCGGTCTAGGACTGCTTATTCATATATTGTAAAATAAAGTACAAACTTATTTTTCATGATTACTTCAATACTTGTGCCTTATTTTGCACTAATCTTTATTCTCAGCTAACCTGAAAAATGTATAATTTCAATAAATTTATATTCTTGCAATTTATAATACGTATTGATATCAAAAGATACAGTGCGCATCCTATAAAAAAACATTTAGATATGACACATTTTAATGCAGCTTGCGTCTTTTTTTTTCACAAATTTAATTTTTTCATTTTCAGTATAATTGTTTCACTTTTCGAACAAAAAATACCCATCCTAGTGTACAGTTGTTCTGAAAAAAGTAGTAGATATCATTAAAACAACATTTTTGATAAACAAAATTTTATTGTATCTTGTGTCGTTTTCCCAAAAATTTAATTTTTATTTTTAACGATTAAAACAAAAACTACGCTTCCTATCAATGAATGATTTTTTTGTGGTTAAAATCAGAACCGACAGTCAAAAAATTCTGGTTAACAAACTGGACCTTTCTTTTTGATCCCTTAGAACGTATGCCGAAGCACAATCCTTCCGATTAGTCTTTCAAAAGTTATCCGGTATACAAACGACAACGACAAAGATGACAACGAAAACAACGACGACGACAGAAAGACAGACACCATCGTAAAACCTGTTCTTTACGGCTTCAGGGGGTCTCGGAACGTGATGATTTGAAGAAATCCGTGATAGTTTTCACATAAAATAATACCTTCTCCTTATGATGAGAATTTGAAAAATAAATAGTTAAATTTTCAGCTAAGAACGATTAATTTTTACCCAAAAATAGAATAGTCAAATTTTTGGTTGAAAAAATTTATTTCCAACAAAAAAAAACAACATATTTTTTATTAAACAGTTAAATCTTTCACCAAATAGTAGAATTTTCAACCATAAGATATTCTGTCGTAATTTAGAAAAACGCCATTTATTGCAAGAAAACGAAAACTGAGTCTTTTTTGTATTGTTGGAATCGTGAAAAAAGATACACCTGATTATTGAAATATTTTCTTAAAAATTGTTGATAATTGTAAAAATAATTATCTCATAATTTTCGGAAAACACCGTGTATTTCAAAGGTTGGCGAGTTGTGATTTGAGAGAGAGCCGTAACTGACCTTTATCTGGAGGAGTAAAACATAGACCGCTGACAACGGAACGCCAAAATTTGAGAAAAGGCCGTAACGGATAATTGCGAACTTTACTTACATATCGGACGGCTATTGTTATAGGCCAGTAAGCCTAAAATTGGTAACCACTGTTCAAAGTG